>CM076581.1:1246410276-1246972131 GCA_034641835.2 Pinus albicaulis | reverse complement strand
AGGACACTTACGCTAATTTCATGTATGAAAATAGTAATTTGGAGGAAGTGTCTTCTTACAAGTACCTAGGAATTGATATTCATCACAAGCTCAACTGGAACTATAGCATTCAGAAAAGGAAAAAAGGGGGGTGGAAAGCTTATTTTGGTCTTGAAAATAATTGTAAAACGGAAAACCTCGTAATGTGGGATAGAAAGAAGTTCCTCTTTGAAAATTTAGTCACTTCTGTTATCTTATATGGATGTGAAGTTTTGGGTTGCAACATCTCTAGAGAATCCTGGAGAAATATTGAGCAAATCTAGAAGTGTTTTATAACTTATAACCTTAAAATTAAAAGCAATACACCCTATCCTATTCTCCTTATAGAAGTGGGTCTTTCCCCTATCGAGAGCCTAGCTATGACTAGGCTTCTGTTGTACAAGCACAAGCTCAATAGCATAGGAGACCATAGACTTCCTAAGCTAGTTTTAAATTCTAGCCAAAACCACCTAAGGCTTAAATGAGGATGGTATAAAGACACCAGGGCCTCGTTAAACCATTGGGAGAGCGATGATAATGTTGCATTGAAAAAAATTAATAACATTAAAAAAATTGTTACTTCTAAGTTCAAAGAAAAAATGTGGTGTGAGAAATATCTAGCAGCTAAAAGAAAACTAAGATATTATAAGGAGGTCATCAACCCCACCCTAGAATATCAAAAGTGTCTCTCTATTTTAACTAGCTCAAAGAAGAAAATTAATATAGCCAATATTAGAACAAACTCTCATGAGCTCCATAGTGAAACATGTCGTTGGACAGTTCCTAAAACACCATGGATGGAAAGAATCTGCCATATCTATGAGAATATGAACATTGAGGATGAAAATCATTTCCTCTTAGAGTGCCCCGAGGACAACCACATTAGAGCTCAATTTCATAATCTTTGTTACAATACTGACCCTCCTAGACTTCTAAGGTGTGAAAATTATAGTGAGCTCCAGAGGCTTCTCTCCAAGCTTTTTGAGCATAGGAATAAAATCCTAAATCAAACTAAATAACTCTTTTCTTTAGGTCCTATAGACCAAAGATTGGTCTAAGTGGACGTTAACCATCATCGTCATCATCATCATCAAATAAATAAAAATATAAATAAACTAAAGGTATGTTAAATAGAAAAGCCCTCTTTTTATATTTACTCCATAAATCTCTTTATATTTAAAAAAAACTCAAAAAAAGTGGTTTTATGTAGGTGAACTTAATCGGAAAAATACCATTTTAATAGGATGGGCTAAATACCATGGGCCAAATACCATATTTATAAAAGAGGTATAAAGAGGTACGTTAAATAGATAAAAATATATCAAATATGATTACAAATAAGCATCTAATTATATACTAAGCCTATGGGCCAAATACCATGGCAGATAAAAGATGTATGGTAAATAAATAAAATATAAATAAACAAGACGTATGGTAAATAAATTTAATTTAATAATTTTGGATCTAGAAAGTTTGTATTTGAATACACTACATGGATTAATTATCTCATGTAAAAACTTAAAGTAATTTTTAATATTTAACATTTAATCTAATTAATTTAATGTCTGCCTCGATCAAAAATCACTTCTTCCCTACATATATAAATTTAGCAAGGCCAAGAGAAAAATAATTTGTGAGAAAAGATTTCACGAGCTTTGCCAAGTGGAAAATAAAATTTGTCGAAGAGGATCTCAATTTGAGTACGAAGATCTCAGTTTGAGTAAGTGGAAAATAAAATTTGTGGAAGAGGATCTCAGTTTGAGTACGAAGATCTCAGTTTGAGTACGAAGTGCCATTGATTTTTAGGTTTGATTTCTATTACTCCTGCATTTTATTTTATTTTCTAACTTTTTGCTTTTACTTTTTCATCTACTTGACTTTATAGATGTCATTCTTGAATCACTCTTACCATCAAATTAGGATAATTTAATTTCTGCCTTGGGTAAAACCTTGTCTTTCTTTTAAAAAATTATTTCTAAATATGTATAAAAGCACCAAAACCCATTTAACTCACGATCTATAAGTCACACATTTAATCCTTAACTAAGCTGCTTAATAGATCCAAAATTAAAATGGTTAGTCAACTTACTCTTCTTACTAATCGGGGACATATCTCTATATATCTAAACTGATTCTTCAATTTGTATTTACAACCGATTTCGACTTCCAGGTTGAAAACGAAGCACGCGAGTCGGTAGGAGGCCAAATATAAGCGAGGGTTCGAACTTAGCCGAAGTCAATCTATTTTTAACTCTCTGCAGGTACAATCCATGACAGTTGGTGAAGACTGTAAATATGTTTTCGATCTTGCTATTTATGATCCATATAGCTCAAAGGGTTTTGCATTTGAGATTTCCCATAAATTTGACTTTGGGGATTTTGTGATATTGTGAAATACTCTAATGTTCAGGGTTTTGGGATATTTGAGCTTTTCCTTAATTTTGAGTTTAGAGTTTAAGATATTGTGAAATAGTCTCGTGTGCTTTTCCTTAATTTGGAGTTCTGTTTTTTCGGATATTGTGAAATAGTCCTGGTCAAATCCGATTCATTAATCGCAACTGTTCAAATGATCACCACATGTATATAAATGGGTTTTTCTCTTCCTTGTGGCTTGCCGTTATTTGCATCTCCTTTGTGATTTAGAGTGGCAATATTTTCAGTGCGTTTGAAAGTTTCGTCGATCTGCATACTTAGTGACTGTTAGGCTTAAACTGTCTTCTTTAGCGTCTTGAAGTAGGAAGGCCAAAGACTCATTTTCTTTTACATAAATCCTTATATTTTATTCTATATGACATTCTTATATTTTATTTTATTTTGTATCCGTTACAGATCTGTGCTTCTCGCTGACCTATCTTTTACCAGTGAGATCCAGAAACATTTGAACCATACCCTAAGAAATATAAATTTGGATATGGATTACACTGTATCAGAGTCTGAAAAGCCAATGACGAAGCCATTGTCTCAAACTACTTCGGCAGCTCAGTTTCAAGCAAGCAATGATGTGGGAGTGAAGGGAGCAGTAAAGATGCCCAAATCATCAAAAAAGAGGCAGAGGAAGAATGGGAATTCTGAGAAGAAAGGTGACAGCTCCAGCTCTCCGTCAAGTGGTCGTCCAGAATGTTCATCGCTTTCTAAAATAGAGGAGGAATATCGAGCTTTGAGGCGTGATTATTTGATTCTAGAGGAAGAACACACAACTCTCACTGATGAGGTGACGGAGGTAGAAAGGAACATCGAAATGCTGGAAGCGGAGAAGAACGCACTTTTGGATAAGCTGGTCGTGCTAGAGGGCTTGGTTGAAGATCCAGGTTTCTAATGTCTCTCTTAAAAGGCATTTAATCAGAATATCGTCACAATTGATGCTTTAATGTTTACAGCTATGTGGGGCTTGGTCAGACGACTGATACAATTAGTTTTCATTTGTGATTTAATATATCTGCGTTTGATGTTAGGTGGTGATTGGTGACTTGGTCCAGACGGTATTATACTCTGACGGTATTATTATCACTTTGTTTTATCAATTATGCAAATCGATAGGTAATTTTAGAATACGGACTTGTATTCATTTTAGAATAAATAATGAAAAGTTTTTAAAAACTTTTTAGTTAAATAATAGATCTTTAACTTACATTTTTCCTGTTTTACCACTAACCCTAATGAACAGTGAGGTAGTTTCTGGTTTATCATTCCTTTTATTAATTCTATAAATTTAGTTTCCCATTAAAAGATCCGTGGAGAGTACATCTTTCACACATAATTGAAAACAGCCTTGAAAGTGCTCCCAATCTACATAAGTGTACGGTCAAGATAAATAAATATCATTATAATGCATTTTTAGAAAATCTCTTAAATAATGGAAGGATCCAAAAATAAATTTATACCATGAATATCACAAAATGGCAAATAAAAAAAAAAAAAAATCTATTTAGTTTAACAAAATTATTTTTTCCTATTACCCAGCCACTTTGGAGTTTGAAAAATTAGTTTTTATATAAATATAAGATAGTCTCCCCCACATTCACCATCTACCTAAGAAGCATTGTCAAAGTAAGCCAAAGGTCTTGATAGCTCCACCACAAATGTGTGGTCTATGAGATTCAAATATTTCCGGAATAAGGTCATAAATTTCCAATGAGTTTGAAGCCATGATTGAAGCCTTATCCTCTATGATTACATGGTTTTGGGTAATCAAATCTCCCAAGTGATAATGGGAAGAAGATTTCTAAGCTTCTTAAAATAAATATTTTCCCACCAGTATTGCCATACTCAAAATACACTATATACATTGCCATATTAGATTAAATACAGAGATCTGAACGTTCTTCCACATAGCAGTGATAAAGGTACACTCCAAATAAAGATGGGTAGTTGTTTTTCCTGTGACTTTACATAAAGAGTGCCAGCTCCTACCAAGGAAACTCTAGGAGATGTGATCTCCTTCCACCACCAAGCTAACTCTGAAGGTTCCTTGTTTTGCATAATAAACAAGTAACCAATTTTGGGAGTAATTCCCCATGGGTGGAATGAATGGGAGTAACTTCTTTTTTATTTCTAATTGTTGCAATGCATGACTTATTCCACTACACTCAATTGCTTCCCTGCAGTTCGATCTGCAGTTCAACTATCACTCATTCTAATGTAGCTTTCATTCTCTCTGTGCAACTGCTAGTGATTCCTTAACGCGTATTATATTGATTTCAAATTTCGTGACAATGAAGAAACAATATCCTGCTGCGAGTGAGGAATAATCCTTTAACTCTGTGATTTTGGTGCACATTTCTATGGAAAAGGAAATCTTAAAGCAATGACTTTTAACTGACCTGCTGACATTTTCATCCAGCGATTGGAATTTGAATGAATTCTGATCAGATCCACATTTCATTCTCACAATCTCAGCAGCTGTTGAAGTAAACTTGTTCGCAATGTTATCATTACAAAATATCATATAAAGAAATATATTTAGGAAGCAACATCTTTTTATATATCGAATGAAGAAAATATAGTTTAAGATGAATGACGTGTAATATTTTTTTTTAAATGTGTAATATTTGCAAAATTTTATTTAAAATAAATGAATTTGGAATATTTTTAATATTTAACATTTTAAGTGAATTCGGAATATTTTTAGCATTTAATATATAATAATAACGTAAAGGGGCACTGTAAAGATCATGATGTGTAATGAAAAGGTTCCTAAGGTTATTTTTAAGCCAAGGCTCTCATTTTAAAACTACCATCATTTGTCTATCAATTATTATTTAATATGTATAAATACACTTATAATTATTGCACATTCAATTCTGGTTTAACATTTGATATCAAAGTTGCATGTAGATTACATATCTACATTCGTTGTACATCCAATATGAACTCTTCATACATCACAACCATTGGTTTGGCATTCTTTTCAAGAACAAGAAGGGGTTGATTGTTGGTAAACATGTACTACCATTGTCTTGTTGGGTTTTCACACTCACCCTACATATATTTTTTCACCATCAACCTCTTCCTCGATAACTCACATTTCCCTTAAAACTATGCCACCGAGACCACATTACGAGGCCATTGAAGCACACCGCAAGCATTTGTTTTTCTGAAAGATGTGCCTCTGAGGGGTGCTCAGCTTGGAAAATGCCTCACATATCCTTCACGCGTATTCATATACATTTCTCCACCTTTTAAACACTTCTTTTACCCTCAGGATGCTCACACATCCAATCCTATAGAAAAAAGGGAAATCATATAACATCTTGTAGCAATCTTGTAGTAGTCCTATAACATCATGTACCACTATCTAAACATGACGTATTTTCTCTAGGAGCTTTATTTTTTCCTTTTGGGATTGAATAATGCCACCCAAGCTTTGAATCCATGATTGGGAAGGACCAAAGGCCACTCTAGACCCACCTCTCCTTCACTACAAGTACAAATATGCAATTAGAATTAGAAGACATTTCAACAGTTAAATATCAATGAATTTTTTCTAATATAATGTACATGGATTTTATTTCTAAGGATAAGTTTCCTTGAAAACAATGATAAAAAAAGGTGATTCACCAATGCAAAATATATTAGACCTGATTCTTGAATTTATGCTTTCATAGAATTTTAACCACATGCATTGTTGTTGAAAATATCAAAATTCATTTTTCAAAGAAAATTTCAACATTCTGCAAGTAGAGTATTGATTTGCTTTATGTGAGTAGACTAGCACTTTTCATTTTTACAATTAGCGTAGTCTTTACATTCCTAGAACTAGTGTCAATCTTTACATTTGGATGAATAACAAATTAATTTCTACAATTAGAATAATGTTTTCATTCCTGCAAAAAGAGTACAACTCTCTCTTTTCATGCAATTTCTATCTCTATGCTAGTTGAAGCAGTAGTCTCTGTATGCCTTCATGTGATCCATTGCTTGAAGGTGGCATGAGTTGAAGTTGACGTACTGTGCATATAGCATTGTCACCTAAGCTTTTATGAATGTCGAGTTGATAATTAAAGGTGCTAGTCTCGGGAATCTCAACATTCTTATTGAGATACTTAGGCTCGTGACTTTTTGGTGCCATTTTCAGGGAGGTATCTAAGTAGGTGTTGTTTCAACTTAGAAGTTTCCTTTATTTCTATTTTTTTTTCATTAGTACTCTTGGCTTGGAAAATTTGAAAAAAAAGGGGAAAATCCAAAACACAAAAAAACAAAACTAGTTCTTTTCTTTTGTGACTGTTATCTTCCCTCTCTGACCATAGGGGAGTTAGAAAATCCTCTAGGTGAGCAACTTGAATTTTTTGAAGAACACATATGGGAGGGAGAGCCCATATCAACTATCTAAAACATGGTTGAAGATAGGAAGAATGAGTTATTTCCCATTTAACAAACCAATGGAGAGTCTATGATGAAGAATATCAACCCCACTACCCTTACACACTTCCATGGATTATCCTTTGAGGACCCTATCACATTTATGTTTGATTTTTTTGTAGTTTGTAGGACTTTTGGCTATACCTATGATGAAAAAAAGCTAAATTTGTTTCCCTCCACCCTCAAATATGCATTCTTGTGATGGTTTAAGAGTCTACCTAGAGGCAACATCACTACTTGGGAACAAAAGAAACAAGTCTTTAATGATAAGTACATGTATTACTATAGATATAAGGAGACTAAAGAAGAAATATTTAGGACGAACCTAGGGCCATATGAGTCCTTCGGAGACTATGAGGAAAGGCTCCAAAACAATTATAGGATGGACAACTATACCCTTAATCCTTGATCACTCAAACTTGTACTTCTTCGAGGGATTAGAGGGGATGTAATGGAGACCCTCAATATGTTTTCTAGTGGAGATACTTCCAGTTGACCTATGATGACATGAATACAATATTCAAGAATAATTCAAGGGCTACTAGGAAAATGGGAAGGTCATTTTAAGGCCTTGTTAACTCTTCTCCATCCACCTCAACCATAAAACATGGGATAGGTAGTATATTGGAATATTTCAAGAGTGAAAATTTGCATAAATTTTCCTTGGAGATGGACATTATGAAAATTAAAAGGAAGCAAAACAAAGAAAAAAGGGGACTAGCCATATATTTCCCTAGATGCACAAATAGGCATCGTACAAATGAGTTCCCACTGAAAACCATAGAGTTCCTCTCTATGTATGAGGAAAACCATGCAACCGATAATATCCCCCTCTTCTAGACCTAAAGGTTGTATGAAAAGGAGCAGATAATTTCTTGAAAAAAAAAAATTTCATCACCAAGAGGATGCCCCAATGTTATCCACCATATCAATAGGGAATTTAAGGTGCATAATGTCCTCACAATTCAAAAAAAAATGCACCTTTCCAGCCTTCATACCATCCAACTCATCCATCGTGATCCATGACCTTTACCTGGTCCTATGATCCTCATTATCTCCCTTATTCTATCAACCCACCTTTCTATCCACATCAACCTCACCCTCCTCAATGCGGAAACCATTCACAAGGATGGAGGCCTCATACAACCCAATCTCCTTTCTTAATGTGTCTCAACCTTAGCCACAAATATCTCACAACAACCAACCTAAGAAACCTGAACTACCTTGCCAACCCAATCTGAACCAAAACATTAAGCAGGAACTACAAGCTTAAAGTGGGGAAATATCTTATCTTGCTTATGTTGTGGAGATCCAAGAGATCAATATCTAGCCTGGGACGGTACTCTGGAATATTCACCCACCTTCTCCACGTGAAGGACTTGAAGAATAGAAGGAAGATGGTACCCTTTAGGCCAATGTGCCTCCTTGTCCTAAGAGGTTGATAGAACCTAAATAACACACCCCAGAAGAGGTTGAACTTATGGGAGAGTTGAAGAAATTGTGTTTTATAGTACCCCTTCTCTAGGCCATCAAATATGTCCCCATTTACAACAATATTATCAAGTAATATTGTTTGAAGAGGCCTAGGAGTACAAAAAGAGATTCTCCCACTATCAATGCTGTTGTGCAGCTGTATGATCTAATTGTTGGGAGGGTGATCTTCCCAAAGTACTTGGATCATAGTAGCCCAATAGTATATGTGCACATTAATAGAGTTGTGGTCCCTAATAACTTGATTAACCTTGGGGCTAAAATCAACCACACAATAGGATGAATTCTTCCCTTAAGGATATTGTAAAATAAAAATTGCAAAAGCAACTAGATGCACGGTTCATATACCCCATTTCAAATAGTGAATGGGTGTCCTCTAATGTCATAGTACCCAGAAAAGTGGGAAGTGGAGAATTTGTTTCGATTATAGAGAACTTAACAAGGCTATAAATAAGGACCATTTAACACTGCCTTTCACTAATCAAGTGCTATATGGCCTTACATGGAAGAATTTTTTTTCCTTCTTAAATGGATTTAGTGGGTATAACCAAATTGAAATCAATCGTAAGGACAAAGTTAAGAAAATGTTCACATGCCCATGGAGGACCTTTTACTTAGCTTCCTAAGTAATAGGTTCCTCTTACTTAGCTTTTGTAACTCTCCTATTACTTTCTAGAGGGAAGTATTGAGTATATTTGTTGACCCTGTGAATGACACTATTGACATATACATGGATGATTTCACCCCTCACGGGAGTGATTTTTCGAAAGCCCTTTCTAATCTGTGTAAATTATTTAGAAAATATATTGAGATCAATATTTCATTAAGTCCCGATAAATGTGAATTTGTAATGAATGCAGGGACTGTCGTAGGCCATTTCATATCCAAGGAAGGGATTCAGGTTGACCCAATCAAATTTCCCATCATTATAAATGTCCCTACCCATTAAAAAAAAATTGATATCAAAATCTTCCCTAGGCTGGTTGGATATTACAAAATATTCATCAATGTCTTTAGTAAGTTAGCCTCACCCATGTTCGGATTTTTGGCTAGAGATTCAAACTTTTGTCTGACAAATAAGTGCCAAGAGGCATTTGAAATGTTGAAATAAAAATTGACCATTGTGCCCAACCTTAGAGGCTCCAATTGGGAATTTCCTTTCCACATCCACATAGATGCATCAGATAAAGTTGTAGGAGTAGCCTTAGGAAAAATGGAATACAAATTTCCATATGCAATATGCTTCATTAGTAAGAACCTTTCCAAAGTTTAACTCAACTATACAGTCACTGGAAAGAAGCCCCTAGCTGTGGTGCATTCTTTGAATAAGTTTAGTTACTATATTACTAGATGTCAAGTCTTTGTTCATATTGATCATGCAACCATTAAATATTTATTGAATAAATGTGATGTCAACATTATAATCATTAGATGGTTGTTATTATTACAATGATTTAATCTAACTATTGTTGACAACCGATTAAAGGAGAATGAGGTTGCATATTTTTTTCAAGACTAGCCTTGCCTATAGGAAATAAGGAGATTGTAGATGATCAACTTCCATATGAACACATTTTTTCCATCTCAGCAATATCTCCTTGGGTTTTTGATATAGAAAATTACTTGGTTTTATATGAGGTTCCCTCCTAATATATGCTCCTGGGAGAAGAGAAAGATTGTTAGGAAGAGTGCACCTTTCACTTGGATTGGGAGAAATATATTCAAGTTGGGGCTAGGTCATATTTTGATAACATGTGTGATAGAGGAGGATGCCTTTGACATCCTCTGATCATGCCATCATGGGCCTTGTGGGGGTCATTTTGCTGCTAGAAGGAAAACATTAAAAGTTGTACAAGTTGGATACTATTAGCTTACGCTACATAAAGGTGCAAGGAGGTACACTTTAGGTGTGATGAGTTGGAAAGGATGGGCAAGGCTACACCCAATAATGAGACGTTCCTATAACCTCAAGTGACTCTAGAGCCATTTGAGAAATGGTGGATGGATTTCATTATGCCCATTGATCCCTCATCTCGAAAAAAAAAATATATCATTGTGTGATTCATTTAATTTACCAAGCGGGATGAAGAAAAGGTAATAAATGTATAAACCAAGAAGAGAGTGGTTGAAATCCTAAGGGAACACTTATTTTACAAGTTTGGTTTTCTGAGTGAGTTGATCACTAATTAAGGGATGCAGTTCACCTAAATTTGATTGAAGACACAATGGAGCAGCACTAGATCAAACAAAATAAATCCACATCCTATAACCCGGAGGAAAATGGGAAAGTGGATGTCAAATAAATCCTTGGAGAAAATTTTGACCAAGTTTCTTAGGAGCAACAAAAGGGATTGGGAAGATCAACTTGTACAGGCCACTTGATCCTACAATAACACCACGAAAACCACTACTAGAATCACCCAATTTGAATTTATTTATGGAAAGAAATCCCTATTGTCCATTGATTTTGAATAAAATACCTTGAGGATGGTAGAAAAATTCAATTTATACCTCACTACAGCACAACGAGAATGACTTCTCCAACTCAATGGTTTAGATGAGTTCAAATTACGGGCTCTCATGCATAGTAAGGAAGTCGAATTACAGAGGAAGGTTTGCCATGAAAGACACATTAGAGAGAAAGCCTTCGAAGTGGGTGAGTAGGCCCTCATTTATAATTTAAGTTTCAATGATTTCAAAAGGAAATTGATGATAAGGTGGTTGGGCCCCTGTCTAGTGTAAAAATGTTATGAAAATTGGTCTGTCCAAATGAGAAAAATTGATGAGGAAGTATTCCATTTATTGTCAATGGTTATTGGTTGAGTTTATATAAGAATCCTTTATCAAAAGAGGATTTTACTAGTTCAATAAGTAAGGAGATAAATGTAATTGTGGGCCTCACAACCCTCTATTCATACAGCCTCTGATTGGCAAGAGAAGGAAAAGAAAAAATAAAACAAAAAAAGAGAGAAAGAAATAATAAATATAAAAAAATAAAGAATAAAACTTCTAGGTGAAAACTGTTAAACACTATGTCAAAGGACACACATGGTGTATGAGGAAGATAACACACACACACAAGACTCAACACACAATGAAGGATAAGCGTGAGGCTTTCTTATTTTTCGATTATACATGATGTACATTTATAGTACAATGGTGTGACTCTTGGTTTCATATTCCAAGGTCACTTGGACTCCATTGTGACTTTTCGCATTCCACACCTACCCATGTAGGATTAGGTGTTCCAACATCCCCCTTTAATCCGAAGGGGTATGTGTGAGTCCAAGAAAAGAGTTGTAATACAAATCTGCAAAGTATACATGGCAGCACTTGGGCTGAATCAACTCTCTGAAATGTTGGAAAAAAGAGGTGGTTTTAGGATGACCACAAACACCGGAACGCAATACTTGTTGCAGTTCCAATGAGAAACCTAAGGTCAAATATAGAGTTGAAAACCTCTAAGAGGCATCCTAGGAGAAAAAAAGAAGAATAAGAAATACAAAAAAATCCCTAGGTGAAATCCTCCTTTGAGGTACCTCCGAGAGGCATCCCAAGCGAAAAAAAAAAGAGGAAAAAAAAAATTCTGAGGTAAAAACCTCCTTTAAGGCACCTACGGGATGCTTGTAGAATGAAAACCTCTTTAGAGGCAGCTTGCAGGTCCCCCCCAAAAAAGGAGTGAAATAAATGATAAAAGAGGAGGAGAAAAAAACGCAGAGGTAAAGGAGCCCTTACACTAGTTCTTCTAGAAAATCTTTGCAAGGTTCCAATCACAGTTAAAGAACAACATCAAGGGGAATTAGGCAGTCCACATTCCATTTTTACACTTCCCAAGCTAACCTCCTCAATATCCTTTTTCACTCCATCCATCTCTCTAAATTTCTCCTTTATTAGGAACCCCACCTCAATTTTTCCTCAATCCTTCAGTTCCTATATGATTATTTTTAACTACTATATAGGATTGACTAGAATTACTACAAGATTGAGATCAACATAGGAAAATGGTAATATGTCATGTTGTTCTTGGGGAAATGAAGGGATAGGTTCACAATGCCTCCATCACATTTCATCAACATCACTTAGCCATTCATTCCATGCAAAACTTCACCCCTGTTCATGAAAAAACTCGATTTTTTTCCACTTCTTCACAAATTCTCACCACCATTATAGTTTTCAGTCCTTTTCAATAGGCTCACCATGAATTATATAAGCCTATGATTATATTCCACAAAGGAGATTGTGATTTTTTAAGGGTCTATGTGACTGTTACAAGAAACAAATCCAATCTTGTAGGAGCCTACACAAACCGTATATAACCATAGACAAAAATACATGGCAGCTCTTGAATGAAAAATTTGCCATCCAGAAGCATTGAGAGACCATCCTTAAGATACGAGGAACACACAATGCTCACAAGGAGAAGATACGGGGGAATTTATCACCTTCAACAAGATCAGATCGATCCCTGAGGAACTTATATCAGAAAACTTCACCCATACATACACACAATAGAGAATACTTATAAAAAAATTATATGTTTTGTGCATAAAGGGACTAGTATGAGAGATAAAACCTCCATAGGCCAACATATCCATATCTAAAGTAGCATGCATGCATTAACATTAGATAAAAATCACCAGGAAGTCTCAATTAGGACACTCCTTGCCTCTTCCTTTAAGCGAATAATGGTTCAAAATTATTTTTTATGGATGAGGGAAAAATATTATAGGATGGAGGTGGCTAGTAAACTTAGCCAACCTCACACATTTAAAGTTAAATTCACTAACCTTTCATGAAATTTTCAAAATTAAAATGAAAAGGGGGGTAATGATTATGAGGAGTGGGCGAAAAGGGTCTGAGAAATGAAATATGTGTATGAAAGGTAGGAGCCAACTCACAAAGTGTGTTGATCCTAGTAGCACAAGAGGAAATAAAAAAGGATAGGTGTGACATTAGTTGTACCAAAAATCCCATTCCAAAAATTATTGGAGAGGCCACTAAGGAATCGAGAGGTGAGATAAATATAAGTAGGGGGTCCGTAAGGTGCTACAGAGAAGTTACTTGGTCAACTAGGAGGTGTCACAAGGTCAAAAGTAAGTACTACAGGATCATAGGAATCTGCTATAAGATTATAGAACAATGGCTACAAGATAAGGCCAAGAAAGGAAATATGGTTGTAATTTACAAATGGTTTCCTCCAAATACCCACAATAATGAATAAATAACCCGGGGAAGAGTAAGTAGTGTTTGTATCACCAAATTTCATTATCAAGAGGATTTAATTGAAATTCTACCTCTGTAGACATCTTGTAGAAAATCCTTATCGATTTTTTTTTGTGATATTGGTAGGAATACATCTTCAGCATGTCAAACATATCACCCAAGTTAGGGTGATCAATTGAACTGGTGACTTCACGTGACTCGATCACCATCTATGCAAGACACCATGGACAAATCCCTATAGAATTGAGTTTTTGAAAAAAAATTGCGGGAGGCAAGGTGAAATCTGGCATATTCTACTTGAATATTTTCCTATAATTCTCCTTCTTATGACCGGAAGTATAATTCCAACCTTCTCATCCCTGCCTTGAAACCCTTGGCTTCACAAAAAACAACCTCCATAAAAAAATTCTTTGATAATTTTGAGGAAACAATTGTAGGAAACATGGGAGGGGGTTTCAATATAATGGATCCCATAGACACTCACAAAATCCATAAACCTCCTCCTTTCATCGATATCTTCCTATGGCACCAATGGGTGAGGTTTTTTGAAAAATTGAAAGGGTATGATGATGAGATAGCCCAAGAATTTTCCATGACTATTCACTCTCAAGGGGAAGACAACACCACCAATGTTTTTAGGGGGATTTCCATCCATGTGAATGTAGAAACCATTAGCATAATATTCACCATACCATTTGTGATCAAATGGGGAAATGAAGATAGAATAGAAGGCACCACAACCAAGAAAAATAAAAATGTCTTCTTCCCCGAGGAGAATCACGTTGAAGACAAAAATGGAGTAATAAGGGAGAGCTTCCCTCACCCTTGGGATGAAGTGGACTATGACATCCTAAAATACATATATTGTAAACTGAGTTTCAGTGTTATATATACGTATCAAATTAGGATATTGTATGAGGTAGGGTTCGAAATATAATTTCCCATTCCAATGAGGCTCAAAAGGGATTGAGATAAATGATAAAAGGTGAGGAGAAAACAACGCAGAGGTAAATGAGCCCTTACACTAGTTCTTCTAGAAAATATTTGGAAGGTTCCAATCACAGTTAAAGAACAACATCAAAGGGAATTAGGCGGTCCAGATTCCACTTTTACACTTCCCAAGATAACCTCCTCAATATCGTTTTTCACTCCATCCATCTCTCTACCTTACTTCATTATTAAGCACCCCACATCAATTTTTCCTCAATCCTGTAGAAATTTCCTGTTTTTCCACCCCGGTTTTCAGTTTCACCTTATTTATCCTTTTAGCTAAATTCTCTTTCCCATATTCTTACATTCAACAACAGAAAAATATTTTTTTGCTGAAAACACAAATTCTGGAAAATTTACAGAATGCTAGAAAATGCAGAAATGAAAATCAGCAAGCTTAAAATAGCCATTCAACACATTTTAACACAGATATTTTTGGTCAAGGTCACCCTAGAAAAACTCCCTACAACTCTTGGAGAAAACCAATTTGAAAGCTCCTTTTTATTTCTGGAAAATGCTTTTACAGAGAGGTGAAATATATAGGAAAAATTCTAGCAAATTAATTACAGACTTATCTTGTTTTCCATGCTTGCCTCTACCTTGGAAAACATGAGAGAACAGCAAAATACTCAAAACGGAATTTTATTACAGAAAACTTCTTTTCTTGAAAACTGTGATGGATTCCTCGAAAAGTGTGCCCAAAAACCTTGGAAATCGAGCCCTTTGTTGCTGTACTTTTTCTCAAAAACCGTGTTGCCTTTCTCCTTGAAAAAAGTGCCACAAAATAGCTGTACGGACTGTTGTACGGACTACTGTCTCAGTTTTCGTGCTGCTGTATGACCTTGATGCCTCGATATTCATGCAAACTCTTACTGCTTCGAAAACCATGCCCTCCTTGCTGTTGTACGGATTTGCTGGGGTTTGCCTCTCCTTCACCTTCTCAAGCTCTCTTCAGAAAAAGTCTCCAACTCTTCTTCTCCTCCTCTCTCAAGTTGCTCATGAAAGAATGAATGACCTTTTCCTCCTTTTCCTCCTTTAACCTAACCCTAAGTGAATTTTGGGGAATCCCTAAATCCAATGGCTAAAATAGATTGAGATCTAGGGCTGAGATTAAATGCTCATTTAAATCTCATTTTCTATTTTTTAATTCACCCCACTTTAATAAAGACCCACTTAGTGAACCTTCCTAGGCTCACACATAAACTGACTCATCATGTTGACTGCAAAACAAATATCTGGCCTAGTGTTGACCAAATACATCAAGGAACCAATCAGCTGTCTGTACAATGTGGGATCCACCAACTCAGAATCCGAAGCATGAAGCTTCTTCCAGTTGGTGATCATCGGTGTTTACATGGGTTTAGAATCCTCCATGTGGAATCTGCTAAGGATATCCACAATATACTTCCCCTGCACTAGGAAGAAATGCCCCTCCTCCTACCACACCTCCAAACCCAAAAAGTAATGCATAAAGCCAATGTCCTTCATCTCAAACTCCGCCGCAAGATATCTCTTGCAGTGCTCTATGAGTCTCTCTGCACTTGTAATGACTAAGTCATCCACATACAACACCAGAACGAGAGGCTCCTCACCTATCACAATATAGTAAAGGTTAGAATCTGCCTCACTCTTTGTGAAACCCATCCCCTGAAAGTATGTATTTATCCTGGAGTACCAAGCTCTGGGAGCTTGCTTCAAGCCATAAAGTGCCTTCTTCAATCTGCACACATGGGACTCCTTCCCATGCACCTCAAAGCCATATGCCTGCTCAATGTATACCTCCTCCTGTATGAAGCCATTTAGAAATGCAGTCTTCACATCCATTTGGTGGATCTTCCAACCCATCTCTGCTGCTATCGATATAATGGAGTGGATCCAAGTATATCGAGCCACGAGAGCGAAGGTCTCCTCATAATCAACTCCCTTTACCTGGGAGAACCCTCTAGCCACAAACCTCGCTTTGAATTTCTCAATGCTGCCATCTGCAGCATGCTTTACCTTGTAAAGCCATCTGGAAGTAACCATGGATTTGCCCTCAGGCCTCGGCACCACGTCCGAAACATCATTCTTCATGATAGAAGAATACTCCGCCTGCATGGCCTCTCTCCAAACCTGCTAGCTAGTTGCCTCCTCATAGCTAGAAGGCTCAGAGTCAAGGATCCTAGTAGCCATTTCCATATAGCTACAAAACCTCTCAAGTGGTCTGCTCTCCCTGACCGGCCTCTTAGGCACAGCAACAGATCCAGCCTCTCTCAAGGTGTCCTAAAGCGACTTGGGCTTCCTCTTCCCTAAGCATACTTCTCCCATTAGAGAATTAAACTCCTCCTCCTCCTCATCATCAGGAGCCCGAACTCCTGACTGTCTATCTGCTATCCTCCTGCCTGCACCTGAACTTGTAGAAGCTGAGGTACCGTGTGAACTGTCCAATAGTGGACTCCCTAGTGAACTTCTCTATGGACTACTCTGCATGCTGCCCGAAGCACCACCCGTCTAACTCTGTGAGCCACTGCTCACTGATGGACCTGAAATTATCATAGATGTACCTATGGATCCTCCTGATCCCTGTGATTGACTCAGCTGCTGCTGAGGGTCTGGCTGATCCAGATACTCTAACTCCCGTGACCTCCTAAAGGCCCTATCCTCCTCGAACTTCACATCTCGCCTAACAACAACTTTCCTCTGTGCAGGAATGTAAATCCAAAAGGCCTTTGAGGTCTCACTGTAGCCCACAAAGATACCCTTCTCTACGGTGGGCTCTAGTTTGGTCCTCTTCTCCTTGGGTATGTAGGAGTATGTGATACACCCAAAGATACGAAGATGACCAATATCAGGCTTCTTACCAGAAAAAGCCTCCTCTAGAGTCATATGCCCCAAGGCATGATGCAGACTCCTATTTTGCAAATAAATAGTAGTGTTGCAGGCCTCTGCCCACAAAAACAATGGCAACCCCTGATCATGAACATGGCTTTGGTAGCCCCTCCGATGGATCCGTTCTTCCTCTCTGCAACCCCGTTCTGCTTGGGGTTGTAAGGAATAGTGAACTCCCTCCTAATGACTGCCTCCTCACAATAGTCAACAAACTCTCTAAGGGTGTACTCTCCTCCATTGTCCGACCTCAGGGACTTGATCTTCTGACCTGTCTGTGTCTCCACAAGAGCTTTGAACTCCTAAAACCGCTTGAAGACCTCACTCTTGGTCTTCAAGAAATAAATCGAGGTCCTCCTGGAGTGATCATCAATGAATAAAACATAGTACTCATATCCACTCAAGGAAACATGAGACATCCGACCGCTCACATCGGAATGAATCAAATCAAGTATCCCATCGCTCTGTTGTCACTGTTGGGAAAAGGGGATTTGGAAAACTTGCCCATCGCACATCCTCTGCGAGTATCAAAGTGATCAGTATTGAAATCTGTCACACCTGTAGTGATCTCCCACAAAGTCCTCAAGGCTCCATGATACATATGCCCCAGCCTGCGGTGCCAAATCTCACACAGCTCAAAACTGCTAGCTCTACTATCCGTACTACTGCTCAATGCCGAAAGGGGCTGAAATGCAAACTTGTACACCTTTGCATGGCGTACACCTATCACTCTAACTGAATCAGTTGGAGCGCCCCTGGGATACATCAGCACGAGTCCACCCCTGAATAGTATCTCATGTCCTCTGTCCTCCAAAGCTGAGATGGATCTGAGGTTCTTCCTCATCCCTGGCACATAAAGAACATCTGACACCTTCAAGAGAGGTTTAAACTCCCTCTGAAATGTCACTGTTCCCACACCGACTACTCTAACAACTTTGTCATCACCGAGTACTACCTCTATATCAGTGCCACTCTCTGAAAGCTCTGAGAAGTACTTACGGACTCCTATCATATGACGTGAAGCCCCACTGTCCACATACCGGATACCCGAAGATGCTCCGCTAGTCGAGGGAAATGCATGCTCCCTCTGAACCTCTATGTTAGGTAATCCTGCACTAGAGGAATTACAGACCATGAACCCAAACTCTCGGCCAAAGTGATCTGCAAAGTCCTCAACCTCTGCTGATGCTGTGATGCTCTGGTTCTTCCCCTTCTTCTTCTTCTTCTCCGGACACACAACTGCATAGTGTCCCATCTTTTGAAAATTCCAACACTTCACCTTGGAATAGTCCTTATGTGTGTTACCCTGTTTACCCTTACCTTTACCTTTTCCCCCACCATTGCTTGTGGAAGCCTGCTTCTTGCCTTTTCCTTCCCTCCTGCCAATAGTGCTACATCCTCATCGTGCTCAACTCGCTTGGCTGTCCCAAGCTGAAATTTCTTGATCTTTGTCTGAATGAAATCATCCCAAAACCTCTCCCGTGTGGGAAGGGTCTCATGTGCACAAACCCCATCAGCAAAGTTCATCCATGAACTGGGGAGGCCATTCACTGTTATCCGCACCAACTGAGTGGGTGGAATGACCTCTCCAATTGCTGCCAAATCATCTCTCACATTAGTAATCTTTGTGAGATATACAGCTGCACTATCAGTCTTACCTATCTTAATGGTTTTCAGCTTCTCCTTCAGGACCATTTTCCGGTTCTCATTGGTACTTTGGTAGATATTGGACAATGTTGTCCACATCTCATGAGCATTTCTCTTTCCTCTCACATGAGGAATGCAATAGTATTTTCTTCTGTATAGGATCAGTCTCTTACCCTTGTTGTTCTTTCTATTAGATGCTTCCAACTGAATAGCATCAGTAGGCACATTAACAAGCTGTTGTTGGGTATGAACCATGATATCCCAGACTTCTGCCTCCTCAAAGATACTCTGCATTCTCTCCTTCCAAATGTTGTAATTTGTATGCCCATCCAACCTATCCTCCACGTTCAATCCCAATGACATCTTGTTGTCCTAAAAATGAAAAATAGCACTGCTGTAGTAAATATAAAAATTTGTTTGTGAAAAATCAGCTTGCTGGAATTTTCTGAGTGAAAAATCAACAGGCTGTATTTTTCTCCTTGTTGTCCCAAACTACGCTTTCAGCACTCAAGCTCTGATACCATGTAGAAATTTCCTGTTTTCCCACCCCGGTTTTCAGTTTCACATTACTTCTCCTTTTAGTTAAATGCCCTTTCCCATATCCTTACATTCAACAACAGAAAAATAATTTTTTGCTGAAAACAAAAATTTTGGAAAATTTACAAAATGCTGGAAAATGCAGAAATAAAAATCAACAAGCTTAAAGTAGCCATTCAACACATTTTAACACTAGAGTGAAAACAGTTCAAGTGAAAAATTATGATCATTATGTTTTGATATCAAAGCAAGGCGTTGTATTTTCTGAAATATTTGTCTTTGAAGTCAGAAATTTTGTTTAATGTAGTAGACATAGTGTCCCAACTGAAAGACAAAGAGATACCAATAACTGTCTCATTTTGTATAACAAAGACTATCTTATTCATATATATACATATATATAATAAAATATGTTTTAATTTATTCTATTGTGTTCTCCATTGTCACTTTGAAATGTAACACCACTGATTAAATTTATGGATGATTAAATATTATAATGAAGAGATGTTAAATGTGATTATATGATATAAAAAATTACAGAAACACAATCATATATTATGCACAAATGGTGTATGTGCAAACACACTCACATAGAGATTTACATTCAGATTACTCTATTAAATAGATTTTCTGAGATCCAACTTATTCCTAAATTAGACAGAGAGAGGTTGAGAGAATTTCTCAACCATTGTCACGTCTCCCATACTCAGCTTCTTATCCACATAACATTAACTCAGATATACTCTACTTTTGTGCACTTGATACCATTCCAATTTTTTTTCTACTTAATCAATTACAAATTCATACTTGTGTTAGGTCTTTAATTTCTCTTCGGTAATTATAGACAGTCATGTTATTATCAGAGTTCCCCTGAGAAATTTTGGCTTGACCTCAATTCCTATCAGTCATCCTAGTTGACTTATATTTATGTGTATATATAAACATATACTCATTTGTATTTCTCAGGTCGGTTCCTCAGAGTTTTGTCTAACTCTGTCTAACTCTAATAGATCAATATGCCCTTTCTCTAACTTTCGAGTTAGCAAGCTTTATAGACTTTCCAGCATCTATACTTATAGAATTTTAGCATCTATGTATAGATGTATACATATACATATACATCTATTCATTTAACCTTAATTGCTTCAACTACTTTTACAACGATATATATAGAAGGTCGATAGATGCTCTTTTCCAGTATTTTTCAATATACTTTCACTCTTATTTTACATATATACTTTTATCACACATAAGTATATTGTCAATAAGACTCTTTCCACCTATATTATTGCTATAATTATTCAGCATATTTGTAATTCTGGTGTATCTTAAACTTTTCCCTTGGAAATATAAGATATAGATCATTTTTCTTCAATCAAGTGGAAGTAATGAAACCGAAGTGATATTTTATACTCACTAATTTCAGATCCTCGTACTTACTTAAGATTTAATCTCTGGTTTCATATATTTAAACTTCCATGTAATAAAACAGTTTAAATTCTTAGTTCTACAATTCTTGTCATTGTAGTACTGCTCTTAGACTGAAATAAATACTTCTATAACAGTTTTAGTTGTTTTCTACTTGCTGTTCTGGGTTACAGTTTTATCAAAGTTTTCTGTTGGTACAACATAGCAACTAAGTTTTCTTTTAAAAGACAACACGCTACAACTTGAATTTTGCTATTGATTAAACATTCAAATAATCTATCATATCTGAAATTTATTACTGTAGGGTACTTATCCCTACAACCAAACCATTGGTCCCTACTATTAACATAATGGATTTTCAGCCATTAGATCTATGTTGTAATTGCATGAGATATGGAACCAACATTCAATCTAAAATTTACATAAGAATTTATAACATAACAATTCATAAAATCTGGATATAATTAATACAGACTTAAATTAATCTCCAAAATTATGCATGCATACCGATACTATGACTAGTCCTCCCAACCTTAGAGTTCGTCTATCTCCAGAACTCACCCCCGAGCTGAGATCCCCCAAGAATAGACCAACCTCAATCTGTTCTGGAGCAGCTTATTTAAGCTATGCTCTCCCCAAAGCCTGTTTCCAATTCTGTGTCCAGAATTTCAGGATGCTTTTATTCCTGTTTGCCTAGGCTTCCCTTATTTAGGGATTTTTAAAGCTGCTTTCTGCTTTTCCAGCTTTTCCAGCTTTTTACCTCTTCCCAACTACTTTCCTCATCATTGGGGAATTTAGATTTTTCCTCAAAAATCTAAATTAGAAATAATTTCTTTCAAGGATTTTTGAAAGATTTTAGGGAAAGTCTTTACCTTTTCCATAACCTCATGGATTAGGCATGTGATCTCAATAATCTCATTTGGTCATAGTGCATACAAAATATTTTATTTATTTTTCATAAATAATTAACTACATCCACACAATAATTATCCATTGGGGTCTACTCCCCTTTGGATTTATGTTCAAATGTCTAATTTGAAAAGCATATAACTTGGGGGTGTTACATATTCCCCCTTTGAAAACAAACACCGTCCTCGGTGTTAACAACTAACTACTATAGTTCATGTTGAAAATAAAGATGAATATTTTTCCATCATCTCAGCTTCTCTTTTCCATGTAGCTTTTTCAGTAGTAAAGTGCTTCCACTGCACCTTTACTCTAGCTACTGTTCAATTTCTTCCCGCTTCAAGATTTGAAGCGGCTCTGGAAGGAATTCCTCTTCTGGTTCCACCTGGATCACATTCCAATCAATAATGTGAGAAGCATCATTTACAATTTTTTTTCCAATATGGAGACATGAAACACATCATGAAATTTAGTATGCAAGGGTAAGGCCAGTTTATAAGCCACTAATTCCACCCTTTTCCAACACCTTCCTCGGTGTTACACTTTAACGTTGATTTTTCAACTTTGACGAAGATTTCTTCTTCGTCCTTGCTCAGTTTCTGGAAGAGTACTCTCCTACTTCCACTCTATTCACTGATACCTTATGCAGTTGATTTTCTTCCTACTTCTTTGCAAGAAGTTTGTCTGGAAAATCTTTTATTGCATTCTCTCTGTCCATAATTCATACCAATGTAAGTAATATCAGATACATATAATTGATAATCCACAATAACATTCTGAATTCCAATAATTTGAAGAAATTCAGTTATTAGTCAAACCGTTCAGGTTCATAATAGTTTAGTGCACTTTTAGTACACTACTTATCCTTTCTTGTTTTTCAGTGAGATTCTCTCCTCATGCAAACTTGGTCCAGTTTGGCTTTTCTTGATTTTCTAGGTGATTTATCTGCACTTATCTTCACCTTTTTTTTCTCCTTGTTTCTAGAGTGTACAATTTCTTGTTACACACTTGGCTAAACAATTTTACAACTTTTCATTAGTACTCATAAATGAAAGAAAACAACGATATCATATGCATGGTTATGCTTATCCTTTCTCAGTTCATAGCTGTACTTCCCGTACCTTCTCATTGTTTTATTTTGTTAGCCAGTCAATTTAATTTGTAATAACCAGACTCGTTAATAATGTTTATAATTCAATTCTTACTTCAGACATGAAATTTTTTTCCTCTAATCTCCTTTATGAATTGTATCCACTAGTTCAAAACTTACGTGAATACAGCTCATCTTCTTTTCTCCCAGTTTATAGCTGTATGATTTCACACTATCTCCCTGTCTTTGAATTTAAGACTCAGGAAAATTAAATTTAATAAAATTTACACCAACAAATTTTTATAGTGTGAATACATGTTTCTTTTATATTGATATATGTAATTACTATAATTCATTACATTCACAAGTATTAATACTTGATAAAGTCAAAAATGAATTTGCCACAATTTCCCCTTTTTCAAAGAATCACTAGAATTTATGCATTTACCTTTAATTGTATGTTCATGCTTTACTAATTCCAATGATGAGTCACCCATTATATCTATATGTGATTTTCACCAATCATTATAACTCAACCCATGGTTTATATAAACAACACATGGTTTTTCACAAAGACCACTTACAACCTAAAACCTTGGTTCACTTGATAAATGGATTATAGGGAATTAATTGTGCTTCATTGGATTCTTATCCATGCATGATAATTTTCATAATTATTTCCCATGGAAAAAAAAACAATGGTTAGATTTTCAATTCTACCTTAGTTAACTCACCTGGGAAAATTTGATTTATCCCTTCCTTCATTCATAACTCCGTGTAATGGGTCCAAAATACACTATTTAATATGAAATGATCCACCATTACTAACCACATCACTTATTTAACCAACTATTTAAACCTTATTTATAACTCGTACGTAATCTTACCACTTCATTAATTTCCAAGTACATGAACTAACACATGTCTACTATAAAATACTTTAGTCATGACTTAAATATACTTGACTACACTTAATCTACCACAATAGTGTTTATTACTCCTTTAGCCATAAATAGAGTAATAATATTCCAGCCATATGGTAAAATATGTCATTCACTTTTAATATTCCCTAGTGAATTGTTTCTTCTCCCTTAATCCCGTGGGTTTAAAGTTTACTAACTGAAATAAATTATCATGTATGAAGATATTATATTAACTCCACAAAATTAACTTTATAACATATAACAAGATCACCTATATTTATAATTTTAATTGTAGATTTAACTTATGTCCCACATGCAATTTGTTTCATTTTAATCTATCATTTCTCATGATAATTAATTCTTTTTTTTTTTTTTACTACTTAATAGTTAATTAAAAATTTACAACTTATATTTAACATACCTCTATTAAATATAAATTTTCATTTCTCTATTATACACCTTTGTTTATATATTCCAATATAAACTTTCCTTCTTCTTTTTTTCCAATAACTATGGTAAAACATAGTATTATATAGCATATCAGGAACATATATCACCCCACAATTATTCATTTATATCTTTTCATGCCTCTAATTAACTTATTTTTATAATGAATATTAATAAAATTATATTTAAACTATATAATTACTCCATTTCAATTTTTTTCACAATCACATTCGTTATAACCCTAGCCACTTCTCACTTATGGTTATATTTTTAACATATAATTGTTTATATGTTTTTGGCTTCTTGATATACTACATTTATCATGATTCCATGTTTACTTCTATCACTTTTATAACGAGGTAATAGATGAAACATTACTTCTTCCTCTTTTTTCTTTTACTAAACTGTTTCCTCTTAACCACTAGAGAATAAGTCTTCCCATTTTTCCACTTATGAATATAAATAATATTCATATTGAACTTAAAATGTGATTTTTTTTTATTTTTTATTTTTCCATTACCTCACCAGCATGGTGTCCCTATACTTTTCCCAGGTATACATGTAAATACATCTACTTATGTTCATTTACCCCATATAAGTGTAT
Organism: Pinus albicaulis; assembly: GCA_034641835.2. Lineage (NCBI taxonomy): Eukaryota > Viridiplantae > Streptophyta > Pinopsida > Pinales > Pinaceae > Pinus > Pinus albicaulis. The sequence goes on along the minus strand of CM076581.1, from coordinate 1,246,947,104 downwards.
ACCCATCCATTTTTACAAGTACTAGGGACTAGGAAATCTACGTTTATTAGTATGCCCCTAGATGCCCACTAAGTCATATACCTTTATATAGATGGTTATACTTTATTAAGGAACTTTGTCCACTTTGAAATTTTACGCGACAATATGAATCTTACTCCATAGTAAAATTCGGTCCGTAAATTACTTCTTTTCTCAACTATATTAACATTTTCATTGGATTTTTTTTTTTTCGCATTATAATTGTATACATATATTAAAGAATTTCAATACACCTAATTTAATACTAGGAGATTTAATAACACAATATCTAAACCTAGTTTTATATGCCATTGGTTTTATATTTCAATGCCTCAGTGCGTGATATTTATATTCAATTACATTTGCGGTCAGATTTTATTTGAACGTAGTACTTCAGAGATTTCACCACCGTTCAGTTAAATCGGAAATGAAAATTCCGTGTTCGAGTAAATTTAATCAGGAATTTTTTTTTTTGTTTTCTCAGGAAATCCTGGCAGTGTTTTCAACACGTAAATCCGTAGCATAGCCATGACTTCCTCGTTTCTCTAAATAATATCGTAATTATCAATTCATCAAATCTCATAGCAAAACTTATCTTTCAAGATCCTACCCATTTGCCTTTATACGTTTTCTACTAACCCTTGTGGTTGAGTTTGTGATTTTATTCACTAGATTATAGACATCTCCTGTAGGATTTAGTCTCAAACGTATAGTGTAATGGTTATCATGAGCACCCCGTCCCTACATTAGAGATTTAAGGTTTACGAAAAAAATTGTTTTTTTTTTAATTTTTAATTTTTATGTGTTGAATAAAACTTTATAATTAGCCCTGGTTCCTACTAAACATTCATAGGTATCGGTAGCGGGCCATTAATTATTTATCCGCTGGTAAAAGGTTCACTCTACTTCCCTTGGCTTTGTACTGGCCTACGACCCTGTCCTATTTCTCATCAACCAGAATTTGTTTATTTTATTTTATTTTTGACAGCGTCCCCTTTTTTTTCTTCAGACTCGAAAAATTTATTTTCTTACCGACTCTGGTGCTATTCAGCGCTGTGGTTACCATGAATCTTTGGCACATAGCCGCAGTAGTTGGGGTCATAATTGATAAGTGTCTCTGGCTCACCTCGGCATCGAAGCACTCAGATCTTGGATTTAATTCGCCCCACTTGGTACTATAACTCAGGTCTAAAATAATTAACTACGCTAAGGGAGGTACGAATACTATCCCTTCTCGGGATTCTTTTAGTCCTCTACTCTTGAACTTGGTTTTCTGCATTCCCATATCCCTTGATCTACCTTACATGTGGACGGTCATCAGTTGTTGGTATTAGGGTTTCAGGTTTTCTTCTTAAATCATATTCTTTTCCTGCCTGTCCAGTTTATCTGAGCTATTACTCTTCGTTTCCCCTCTCGGATCCTTTCTCAACACAAAACCCTTGCGCCAGATTCACACCCGGACTCGCGTTCCATCGCTGGTAAGAGAGTAAGCGGTTTTTCCTCTCCTTGTCTTCTTGGCGTTAATTTCTGCAGCAGATATATCCCCACTATTGAGTTGGTTATGAAATTTTTCTTATCGGAAATGTTGATTTCTATTTATTTTCTCCCACGCTGATCGCAAGCCCTTTAGAAGGAAACATTTCTTTAGAATGCGTTGAAGTTAGCCCAGGTTTTCCAAACAACTTTACCGAATCTCAGGTTTGAACGATGGGTGCCATAAAAATTTTTTTCTTTTTCTTTTTCTTACATGTTTAAGTTCTGGGCGTTCATAAAGATTTACAGATTCATTGAATCTATACTAACTCTTAAGAGATTATGATTCCCTTCCTAATTGCGTAGGGAAACTGCGGTAGGACTGATGAAGCATTGTTGCTTCCAGGAAGGTGTACATTGGTTCCAGTGGTCGATCGAACATGATCAGGCCGTAACCCGCACCCATTGTTTTATCTTCCTGTTGTTTTTTTTTTTTGTTTTAATAGGTAGACTCGGCTATCTTATGTTTTTTTTTTTTTCAATGCTTTGATTCGCTCTACGTTTAACTTTTTGATTTATAACTTTTTCCTCGCTATTGTAGATAACTCTTCCCTTAACCACAATGGTGTTTGTTTGCCAAGTTCTTTCTTATGTTAATTTTTGTTGTAGAACAAGTCTAGAACCCAACTAGATAACTTTTCAGTGAAGTTAGATACCTATAATGTCTAGACATTCCTTTTCTCTTTTAACAATTTCACTGTTTTATTTTTGGGAATAATTAGTAATTTTATGGTTTCCCATTACGATTTCTAGTTTTATAAAGTTGCTCCATGATTTATTTATTTTTTCTAATTTCGTTTCACCTAAATTCATTTTTTCAAACTTTTGCTTTTCAGCTTTATCTTACAGGTGAATTTTTTTTTCTTATGAGCTTACTTATACAATGTTTCTTCCCCTCCTTCCGAGGAGGCCTATTAAGCAGTTTCATTTTGCATTGCAGATCGATAATACTTCGCCTTCTCGACCATCTTACTTTGATGGCTAGAATTCGCGAGAACCATTCCATCTGATTTGACGAAATGCAGAATGTCGAAAATTGTAATAATATTCATTGGGATAATGAATTTCCCCTTTATTCCATTTTGTATAGTACTGAACTGAACTGGGAGTATTTATATGTCCGCATATCTGGTTTTTTTTCTATTTATATCCCACTAATATGATTTCAAAATATAAATTCTTTGCAACAGCCTTTTTTTTTTTTTCTGTTGCTTCAGAGATTTATTGATTAAAATATTAAAGTTCCACTATAGCAGTTTCTTAACAAAGTATTACCACCAAATACAATGCTTCATAATGGGATAATGCTATGGTTCATCTCGGTTATCTCTCAAGATTTTTAAGTATAGTTTCCAGAATGGAAATAAATTAGCCATAAAGTAAGGTACCTCGTTTTTAATATTCATAAAATCAGTACCATAGACTACAGAAAGTTCTACTATTTTTCATTTAAGGTTCTGATTTTATCTAATTTAACTTTCACATGCGATATTTTTCTATCTAACAATAAGATGTATTTGTGATATTTCATAGGGTCAAAATTTCTTCACTATGTCTTAGCTATCAGAACTGAGTAGCTATGAGGACAGAAATAAACTGATCAAGTAATTATACAAAACAGATAAATGTATTCATTTCTAAAATTTTCCATTTATGGAAATAAGGGTTCGCGGAATTTCTTACCACCTTACCCATTTTCTTCTCCTATTTCCATGTTTAAATCTCATATAGCTATTTAATCATGGTTTGCTATATGAAAATATCTCTTTCAGAATAATGTTTAATAAAAAAATACAATGGACAAGGTGGTCATTCAGATTCACAGTATAGTTTCTGGGACATAACTGTAAGTTTTTGGGTTACAATTCTAAAGCACAGTTTCAGATGCTGTTAGACATTGTATCATGGCATTGACTGAAAGAACAGTTTGTATCAATCCAGAACAATTGACTGCAAAATAAGTAAGGAATTTACAACAATTATATAATATCTATAAATGTCGGCTGCCATTCAATTCCTTTTCGATTGGTTTTAAAAAGGTTATAACTGCATATCATTTCTTTGTTTTACTTTACAGTGAAGAAAATATAAAAATTGGCAAAACCCTCTTTCACAGACGAGCTTTCTTCTATGGTCTTAAACCTCATTACACAAGACCAAATAGTCAGATTGGAATCATGACTAATCTGCTAGATAGGAAGCAAAGACACACAAGCACCAAAGGTTTCATTATAGACCACAAATCAGGTCACGTGACTCAAAGGAATCGTTATCAAGGGATTCCAACACTATCTTTTCTTTATAGCATAATATTCATAAAATTTATAACAACTTATTGTTTCTTTGTGAGCACATAACTTGCCCAGTTTTCTCAACTTGTGCTCCGATACCATTTGTCACGTCTCCCATACTCAGCTTCTTATCCACATAACATTAACTCAGATATACTCTACTTTTGTGCACTTGATACCATTCCAATTTTTTTTCTACTTAATCAATTACAAATTCATACTTGTGTCAGCTCTTTAATTTCTCTTCGGTAATTATAGACAGTCATGTTATTATCAGAGTTCCCCTGAGAAATTTTGGCTTGACCTCAATTCCTATCAGTCATCCTAGTTGACTTATATTTATGTGTATATATAAACATATACTCATTTGTATTTCTTAGGTCGGTTCCTCAGAGTTTTGTCTAACTCTGTCTAACTCTAATAGATCAATATGCCCATTCTTTAACTTTCGAGTTAGCCAGCTTTATAGACTTTCCAGCATCTATACTTATAGAATTTTAGCATCTATGTATAGATGTATACATATACATATACATCTATTCATTTAACCTTAATTGCTTCAACTACTTTTACAACGGTATATATAGAAGGTGGATAGATGCTCTTTTCCAGTATTTTTCAATATACTTTCACTCTTATTTTACATATATCCTTTTATCACACATAAGTATATTGTCAATAAGACTCTTTCCACCTATATTATTGCTATAATTATTCAACATATTTGTAATTCTGGTGTATCTTAAACTTTTCCCTTGGAAATATAAGATATAGATCATTTTTCTTCAATCAAGTGGAAGTAATGAAACCGAAGTGATATTTTATACTCACTAATTTCAGATCCTCCTACTTACTTAAGATTTAATCTCTGGTTTCATATATTTAAACTTCCATGTAATAAAACAGTTTAAATTCTTAGTTCTACAATTCTTGTCATTGTAGTACTGCTCTTAGACTGAAATAAATACTTCTATAACAGTTTTAGTTGTTTTCTACTTGCTGTTCTGGGTTACATTTTTATCAAAGTTTTCTGTTGGTACAACATAGCAACTAAGTTTTCTTTTAAAAGACAGCATGCTACAACTTGAATTTTGCTATTGATTAAACATTCAAATAATCTATCATCTCTGAAATTTATTACTGTAGGGTACTTATCCCTACAACCAAACCATTGGTCCCTACTATTAACATAATGGATTTTCAGCCATTAGATCTATGTTGTAATTGCATGAGATATGGAACCAACATTCAATATAAAATTTACATAAGAATTTATAACATAACAATTCATAAAATCTGGATATAATTAATAAAGACTTAAATTAATCTCCAAAATTATGCATGCATACCGATACTATGACCAGTCCTCCCAACCTTATAGTTCGTCTATCTCCAGAACTCACCCCCGAGCTGAGATCCCCCAAGAACAGACCAACCTCAATCTGTTCTGTAGCAGCTTATTTAAGCTATGCTCTCCCCAAAGCCTGTTTCCAATTCTGCGTCCAGAATTTCAGGATGCTTTTATTCCTGTTTGCCTAGGCTTCCCTTATTCAGGGATTTTTAAAGCTGCTTTCTGCTTTTCCAGCTTTTCCAGCTTTTTACCTCTTCCCAACTACTTTCCTCATCATTGGGGAATTTAGATTTTTCCTCAAAAATCTAAATTAGAAATAATTTGTTTCAAGGATTTTTGAAAGATTTTTGGGAAAGTCTTTACCTTTTCCATAACCTCATGGATTAGGCATGTGATCTCAATAATCTCATTTGGTCATAGTGCATACAAAATATTTTATTTATTTTTCATAAATAATTAACTACATCCACACAATAATTATCCATTGGGGTCCACTCCCCTTTGGATTTATGTTCAAATGTCTAATTTGAAAAGCATATAACTTGGGGGTGTTACAACCATCAAACCAACTTATCAAATATGGAATGTAAGCATTAACTCTAACATCCCCCCTTAATGATTACATTACATAAAAATAACAAAATAATCAATCTTATCAGTAGATGCTCCATCAAGTTGCCTCATAACCCTCGGAAATGTGTAGTTGGAAAGTTGGATTCCCGAGTTCGCTTCCTCAACTCCCGAATCAGGGACCTCCCGAAGTCAATTACTGGACAACATCCCAATCTGTCGCATAACCTCATTAGGAGACAACTTCCACGTCTACCACTAATGAGGGATCCTTCCCTATATCCGTAACTGCCATAATATATGGACAACCATCCATATTGAGCCTTATTGCCACTCGATCTCTTCGAAAAAAATTGATTGCAATCACTGAACTCCTAGTCATTCTATGGACGAGCTCCCATCCACCGAAATACATGGCTGCTAGCCGTTGTACTCGCCAGTTATCTAGGGACGCCATCTAGATATAGAATGTATCTAGAATCAGTTTTACAAATTAACCTCCTCTGATTTGAAATTCATCATGACTTAATTTACAAACAAATTATAATAATAATATTTCAACTACTCAACCCTACTATATCATGCCAGCAGTTTACTTCTCACAACTCACAAAGTCATGTCCCAGCAGATTTAATTCTCACAGTGCAAAACATCACGTCCCTGTTGATCCAATGCCACATTTCTTACAAGAGAGATTGAGTATATTCGACCAAATTAAATCAACGCTTATGGTGTGCCTTTGCTGAGGAAAACTAGACATATCTGCGTACATTGTTAGTCTTCATGATTTCATAGTTTGCAGGCTACATTCGCTATTTGTCTCAATGGATTTCTTCGCACTAGTCTCAACGTGTTTTTGATGTAGATATGTATCTCTCTGCTTTAATTCACACGCTCTAACCAAAGATAGCTCCAACTTTTCCATATAATCTAGCACCACTCCCCCTGAAAACACCCTTTTCCTTGTTGTTCCATTTCCACAGCCATTCCCATCTGAAAATTAGATCAACTATAGTCAACGCGTCAGTGGAACTGGACTGTAATAGCTCTTCAATGGTTCTGGAAAATTCCTCACTGTCTCTAACGCCGAGCGTCTCAAGCTCTCCAAATCATGAGCCAACTGTGCATCATGTGGTTGTAATTCCTTGGTTATAAGCCAAAACACTCGTTTGCCTAAAGCAATTGGCCTCAACTGGGTGACAAGAAGTTGTCAGGCCCGTTAGGTATTTCAATGGCAATATACAAATATCACAACTTTTCCAGCCTCAGTAAAATTGAATTTTCTTTTTTAAGTCAATGTTATCTTCGCCTTCTAATGAGGACCTATAGTAGTGTCAACGTTGACAGCATCTATAGTTTCAGCATTTGCGAACAGAAACAATGCGTTGATAAAAAAAATAATGAAAGGACTGAAAATGCACCATTGCACCAAACACAGTAGCAAGATGTAGAATTCAAAAATGATCGAGGCGCTAAAAAAAAAAAAAATGATCACTCAACAAAGCACCGCGCAGCTTCAAGAATTTTCTCACAACACAACACACCACACAGGCCTTTGATCCTGTGCTCTGATACCATGATAGAAATAGCTAAAATGACACAATTAGAGAAACACAGTCATATATTATGCACAAATGGTGTATGTGCAAACACACTCACACAAAGATTTACATTCAAATTACTCTATTAAATAGAGTTTCTGAGATCCAACTTATTCCTAAATTAGACAAAGAGAGGTTGAGAGAATTTCTCAACCATCAAACCAACTTCTCAAATAGGGAATGTAAGCATTAACTCCAATAGCTCAAGCAGTGACAACAGTTCAAGTGAAAAATTATGATCATTATGCTTTGATACCAAAGCAAGGCATTGTATTTTCTGAAATATTTGTCTCTGAAATCAGAAATTTTGTTTAATGTAATAGACATAGTGTCCCAATTGAAATGCAAAGAGAAACCAATAACTGTCTCATTTTGTATGACAAATATTGTCTTATTCATATATATACATATATATAATAAAATATGTTTTAATTTATTCTATTGTGTTCTCCATTGTCACTTTCAAATGTAACACCACTAATTAAATTTATGGATGATTAAATATTATAATGAAGAGATGTGAAATGTGATTATATGATATAAAAAATTAATCCAAACATCACATTCACATGCACTAATAAAATTTTAATTGATATGAATACTATTATAAGATATGTGTCGCCTTTTCATGAGTAATGAATATTAAAAAATGACAATAATTATAATATGGTATAACAAATTAATCCAAACATCACATTAAAATGAATTAATAAAAATTTAATTAATATGAATACTATTATAAGATATGTGTCAACTTTTGATGAATAATGAATTTAAAAAATCACAATAATTGCACTTTCACAGGTCGATGTTTCTAAAAAATAGAAAATGAACACCGGTGCATGTCAGTTACTGTACACCAGTGCGCTTGTATGATCCAGCTCATCAGTGCATTTCTACGATCTATGGGAACTACACAAATACCAATACCAAGTATAACTCTCAATGATTTTCTATGATACTGTGCATTGCTGCGTTTATGTGGGACTACTCACTGGTGGGTTTGTACAAGCTATGGGCACCGCAAAAATACCAATACGAATTAGAAAAATTGGTTCGTTTGTGCGAAACTGTGCACCGGTGCGTTTATGTCAGACTAATCACCAGTGCATTTGTATGACCTATGGGCAGCACATAAATACCAATACGATTTATAAAAATCAGTGTGTTTTTGTGATACTGCGCGCCGGTGCATTTCTATAATACTACAAACTGGTGTGTTGATACGACCTGTGGGCACCACACAAATCCCAATGCCAATTAGGATGGCCTAGTGCATCGTATCACCTATAGTGTGCCCGGTGCAGTTTATACCTTTACGACCCACTACATGCACCTTAGGAGTCCTCGGGCCAACCGTCTAGATGATACACACCGGTGCATTGACACCTGAGTAATGCACCAATGAAAAAACATTTGTAATAACCTCTAGCCACCTAGATTTTTTAATTGTGTTGAAGTTCCATTAGAAGCTCTGCTAAAACCTCCGTTACTGAAAATGGATGTCATAGAAAATAGTTTTTTTGACAATTTTGGCCAATTTTATAACACTAAAAACCTCCTTTAAAACCTCCTCTAGAGGGTCTTTTCCTTGTAGTTTTAACAACATAATGAAATGGAGCAAGATGATCCCATTATCATAGAAGAAAATTCTAACTGAATATTCATAAATATATTTGGATCCTCTCTAGTTTTGGTATGTCCTGAAGGGAATGTTTGACAAGAGAGGAACTAGAAGAAGGTATAAAAATGGTATCTATGGGGAAAGTAAACGATATAAAATTCCTCTAAGTAGAACACCTCAAATCATGACTATAATATATCAGCCACGCTTATCAGAAATATTCAATTAAATGATCTCCAAATGCCATTCAAGTTCTAGCATGTTGGACAACAAGTCTCATTATATAAATTTCCAAAGGAAGGGAGAAGAAAAACCTAGGGAACAACAAGAAAATAATGATAGACTTAGTGTTTTTGGAAGCAATAGAAAGAATTATAGGAAGAAAATTTGGAAAATAGGTAAAAGATGAGGGGAAAATGGGTTTAGGAAAAGATATATTTTATCCCAAGAACTTCTTTTTTTATAACTGTATCAACTTAATATACATGATAGAGAACATTTCAGACTACGAAGATGAAGAATCTTAGTGTTTCTTCACGAACATGGGATTTGACATATAACATGTGACATTAAAAGGAGAGAAGGTGCTTAACCACATATGACATGATAGTAACATCATAGTGTTCACCCAACATATGAAATGATAGGAAGATCATATTCCCGTCAATTAAAGGAAATATGTTACTAATGGAAAAACCACATAGAGAACCCTTCACTTCCATTTTCATTTGAGGCAAACAAAATACGATGTACAAAGATTTTCTATACACCAGGTCGTTAGTGATAACCTGAGACCATTTTCTTAGGACATTGAAAATAAACAACATAAGAGAACTTATAAATTGACATAAGTTTCAAAAATTGAAGTTAGGAAATGCACAACAATGATTGCAAACATTGGGCAGAGTACTCTCTAAGTAGAGTGTGCCTCAATTACATATCGATATTATTTTGAAAAGGGAGCATAGAATATAAGTTTGATACAATGCATATAAAGAATTGCAAAGACCAATTGTATTACAATTAGATTTTGGTATCTCCTCAAACTGTGCCATAAATAGTCATTATAGAAACACCAAGAACACCTTTATTTAGTCAAATTCCTTACTTCATTAGGCCTTGCATCGCAAAAACCTGTGGTATATAGCATCTAGTTTGCTTCATCCCAGACATGGCTCAATCCATCACTATAATATGGGGTGCCTTTGATGCCCTGCATGCCTACCCTTACATCGCCCCATAGCCACCCTCTCAACCAACTTTTCTATTAGTCACCAACTAGCCCCTCCCCAACCCAAATTACCACCTGGGGCATAGTCCGTAACGGATTGGTGTTGCAGGAGACTATATCAACCTCAAGTGTGTAGGCATCCTCAATGAGGTCCTAGAACCTAAAGCTCAAGCTCTTGTTGTTTCTTTGGATAGGATTAATGATAAATTTGAGAGTGCAAGGGTGGCCCATGAAAATAGATGGAAAGTCGCCTTCCAAAAAAGCATCGGGCAAGGATCAGTGGAGATTTGCGAGGGATACAAATAACCTCTGGTTTCTTCCAGATTTTGCGAGCATATGGAATAACCAGTGAATTAAAACTTTACTGCATTGCAATTGGTGCATTAATATTTGCAGCATTAATTCTGTGAGTAAAAAATAATTTAATTTAATCTCTGCATAGAGTTCATACAATCATTTTAAAAAGGGCTATTTTTGGAGTGCTTCATGAATTATTTTGAACATTTCATGTAGAATGTAGTCTATCTATTATAATGCAGAGCAAGAATTTCTATTTCATTGAAGTACAATGTAATGTGAGTGTCTACCCAAAGTGTGCCCTAGATAAAATTTATTAAAGTTTGTTTTATATGGTGCGATGTATTTTTATAAATATCTACTTTCGTAATCAAATGAGTTTTTTTAGTTCTTTTAGAAATTTCAGACAATTACTGATGTCGTAATTGTTACAGATATGGATTTAGTGAAACAAAATGTGACTACGTCATGAATGTTGAATTACAAGCTATATAAAAGGTTAGGATAAGTTTTGAGGAATGCTAAAATATTTTATGCAATCAATGAATAAAAAAGTGAAATTTTACTCAATAAACACTTGCTGCATCAAATGATACTCTTCTAGTAAATGGTTAATCATAATGTATGTTGGAAGGTCAAGGTTGATCTAGGTGGATATTGATGGCCACTCACCTATTCCACATGGACCCCCACCATTGTTTCTTTCGTTCTTTCAGTTTCCTTAGTTGTATCATAGTTTACTATTTTTGGCATTTTCTGGAGTTGTGAACTTTCAGAGCCATTTTGAGGTGCTAAACAATTTTTTATTTATTTTTAAATAGCAAGGAAATAGTATTTTCCTATGTTTGTAGTCAAAATTTGTATTCCTCCGACCGATATTTTTAACGAGGTATTTCACACGTCAGACGAAGATCATATGCCAAAGTTCTGACCCTCAGAAGTTAATGTACCAATTTACCCCAACGGGGCCCACGATTTTGGTGATTCATCTCCTAGGGTTAGGTTTTGGATTTTTATGGTTTTCCATTGTTTGTCAATAACAAATTGGCCCTTGAGCCTCATTTTAAGGCATTTATTTGTAGTTTTTGAAAGTATGTTAGTTGATATGTGTATTATGCATGGTTGATAGCATAAATGGGGAAAGTGTATGAGATAATAGGAGAGATAAAATGAAAAGGAAAGCCAAATAATTATATTAGATCATAACTTTAAAATATATGTATAGTACATGCCTAATAGATTCACCTCCATTGATAATTCCTTCACTATTATTTTTTTGATACATTTACCTTGCTCCTCATCTTGTATATTTTGAGTCCTAACAGTCCTTTGTTTGTATTTTTTTACATTATCCTGTTATCCGTTTGACAGTTAAATGTTACAATTATTTTTCTTTTTCTCTGTGAAGAATTATCCTCCTCAAAGCCATATTAATGAATTTAGTTTTCGCGGTAAAACGACACTTAGAGGGAAAAAAATCATACAAAAGTAAGACAATGAAATGAATTTTTTAAATTAGTATCTTCAATAAGAACTACACTAGCTTTATTCACGCTATAAAAACATGCTCATATTACATGATGTAAACTTCATAAGACAATAAAATAATCGTGTATGATATTTATACTTCATAACTTACTTTACATTGGTTAAAATAATTCTATTGCCTCGGAATAGTGCTTTACCACACTCAGTTAATTGTATCTATTATTAATTGTGAATAATATTGTAGCGTTGACATTAACATCCCTCCAATACCTCCTCAAAAAACCATTCCTTCTTCCCTCTTCACTTATTATGTTGATATTTTATTTTCTTCGAGTCATGAATTAGCAAAATTCAAGGCTCAAACGTAATAGATAATTTCTCTAAAATATTTTCATAAGCATGATCAATGAATCAATCATTGAGCTAATATAGGTTCAAGTGTTCCTTTACAACTTCCACCAAAAGGCTAGATGTACTACAGGCATTTATATCTTACCATTGATTCTAAATATATTCATCATAGATGACATGCACAAAATACCTTAAGTGCTTAGCCAATTTTTGAAGTTTAATCATATGAGAACACTCCTTCATCTCAAGTTATATTAATACGGATAATTTCCCCAATTGATCTAGGAACTGTTTTAGTTTCATAGACAATGAAATATCAAGGGCTTGAATTTTTCAAAGTTTAAAAATTAAACATACTATTTCTTCTAAACTTTGACATGCATACAACTTCATAATTTTTTAGTGAGATTATATCTCCCATATCATTGGATAATTGATGAAGATCATGGCAATTTCTGATAGACAACTTTTGAAGGGAAGTCATATTATATTTACTGAAAGGCAGTTCCTGAAAAGTTCTACAATGATAAATAACGAACTTGAGAAGGATGGGGAAATCCAAACAAAACTATCTATATCATATGGTCACATTTCCACAACCCTCATAAAGAATCAACAATAGATTCTATAATTTTTGCCAGGATTGAAAGTTTTTTTGAAGGGGAGGAAAAATTACTATCTCTAACTGAAAAACTTTTAGCCAAATTAATAAATACTAGATTGATATGCCTTGAAGTGTAGCATAGTTAAAATTATGACTGAAAATTATCATAACCCTAAATTTATGCACTAATTTCATAAATGGTGCAAGAACATATTCACTTGTAGAAAAGCTTAAGATACGAGTCTTGGAAATTGGAAACTCATATGACACCAATCAATCTTCTTCATTAGACCTGGACATATAATAATCCGGAAACCAACACATTTAGAAACAAATTATGTGTTGTTTGAACATAAGAGATTACAAGATTTCTTTTCATGTGAGGTAGTTCAATATTGAGAAATGGTAAAAAATGACTAGGTCAGAAGAAATAAATATGCACCAAACTTGTGTGAAAGGAAAAAATATTAACATAAAATGTACTACTTTTTATCTTCAATGATTTTTAATATGTCACGATTCTTTTCAAATTTATTCCTTATGGTGTTTCCTTTGCACCATTTGGTGCAATTGCTAGTTTTAAACCTAAAGAAAGCTAGGTATAATTTAACTATAAAACTAAAAAGAACTATATTAAGACATGTAAATATTGTACAATGTAGGCATACACACATGCATAATAATTTTTAAAAATATATTGAAGATTAATCATCCAATACCCAAATTCAAAATATATTATGATAGATTTCAATGTTCCCAGAGTTACTCTTACATTTTAAGGGAGCGGATTCTTGTTTGTGTTCACAACTTGTTGTTCAAATTATCTTTGGTAACAATCGATTCCTTAATTAGTAATGATAATAATAATGACCATAGTAATAATTTTAAACAATAATGATATTGATTAATTTTTCAATACAAATATGAATTTGGTATATTGTGATTTGTAAAGTGCAATGTTGAATATTTTACAATAGTGCTCCACAATATACAAAGTTATCTCACACTATTTGGAATTAATGATATTTTTTATTTCATTTGAGAGCATTTATATAGTTACAGAGATTAACATGTATTCCCAATATATTTTCATTTTAAGTAATTCCTTATACTTGTTGTGTATTGAAAATGTGCTTTTATACTCATACTTATCAAAGTTTTTTTATTTATTACAACATAAATTCATCCATTTAAATAATGAATTGGTATATATACACATAATAAATTAATGTGGATATAAATTTGGTATCAATTTTAAGTAAATTGAATAATTACTTTTATAATAATGACAATATATTAAATAATATTATTTTACACTTAAAATTCATATGTAATGTATCATTTTATTTATATGAGCGTAGATCCATCTTAATTTCAGATAGGGTCAAGAATGGTCAAATCACTCAAGGTGAAAAAGAGGTTTGTAGCTTGAGATATTTGACCATATTTGATCTCTCTCGACACTTCAGATATCTTGAGTTAAGATGAATCTATATTGGTAGCTAGGAGAACCAAGTTTCTTATTTAATATCATCTTAAAATAAAATAAAACTAAAATCATAATAATTTTTTCGTAAATGAAATGCTTATATATTTTTGATATTAAAAAAGATAGATTACAAGGTCACGACTTTTAAGTATTCGAATCTTCCTTGCAATTTTAATATCGAGCATGAGGGCTCAATCCAAACCCTCAAGTGACTTCTGCATGTAACAAATGTGAGTTATACATGTAACAAAAATTGCCGTCCCTTTGCAACTAATTTTTTTCGAAAAAACTCCCAATATCTAGACACATATACATTCCATTATTCATTATTTTTATTTTAGCTTAGTGTGAATTCTTGATTTTCATAGAGAAATGATTTTTCCTTTCTTGTCAAGTTCTGTCCAATATGTGTTTTTTGGAGATTTTGACAAGTCATTCAAACACAAATGCACATTGTTGTTCTTGAAGTCTTTCTCATCCAAGTGATTTTTCCAAGAAGTTCCCTTTCCAACATTATTCCTTGTGGTTTCTGGAGGGGATCTATTTTCATTAAGGGTTTTCTTCTTTTCCAATTTTGTTAAGTTCGGATAATTTTCACTGGCATGCGAGTGTTCTTGATTGAATTTTTTTGTCTCTGATGCACTTTATTTGGTAGCAATTGTTTCTATATTCTCATCCTTTCTTATCTTGAGACACTTTCTCTTTGTATATCATATAGTAATCATTTTGAGCTCCTTCCCACCATTTATACCTTTAATGTGTTTTTTGATATTTTTTACTTTGAATCTTGGGCGAGTTTTCTACTACATACCATGTTTCATAACACACCCTACACTGGAATGAAACATTTTTGTTGTCAAGCTTTTGGGCCCTCACAAAATTTCGGTATGTCAAATTAATATGAGTGGGAAAACCCTTATTGAAGTCCATATCCACAAAATTTTGAGCATAATATGTTTTATAATAATTTATTTTATTTAATATGGAACAATAAAATTTCTTAAGATCATTCCAAATAAAAGATACAATTGTATGTAAGGGTAGGTTTGACATCCTTACCAAAACTGCAATTGTGGAGATGGATGTCACTACTAAACTAAAGAGGAAGATGAAGATTAAAGAGAAGATACGAACACTACCCTAGAACCATGATATAGATTAAAAAATGGCCTTCTTATCCTCAATATTGTAAAAAAAATAGCAAAGAAACCCTGAGCCAAGAGATGAATATTCATATCATTCATTAAATTAGGTTTCCATGACTTACAGATCCTTCTATGCAGATCCATCAACCATGGCCAAAATCCATTAAACCTGAAAATCAAACCTTGCTCTGAAAAAATCTTTTCACATTTGAGAACTTCTTCATCAAAAGGAAAATTGTGAGAAGGAAATTCTTGAACCACTAGGAGGCTAGATCCAGATTTCAAAATGGAACTATATGAAACTAGGGAAGAGCTTGCTTGTCCAACAACCATTCATGAAAAATATATTTTCTTCATTGTTTTATAACTAAGATTCACTGTTTATAATATTTCCACAAATATTTTCAATTAAACCCACTTAATATGAGAATAGATCGACCGAGTAAGAGAAAAACTGTTGAAAATGGAAACAACGAATCTTCAAAATGGCACCAGGAAATATTCTAATTTAATTTCCTCTAGAATTAAATTATAATAAAATTGGAATTTCACATCTCATGACAACTTGTATGACCTAAATAAGTTATTTTGACTTAGTTGGTTCATTTACTTCAATTTGAGGGTCTAATTTTATTCATGTAAAGTGGTTCCTACTTTGTAGGAGCCATGACTAAGTTTATTTTGACTTGTATATAATTAATTTAGTTTGCCTAAGTTAAAGTCAATTTAACTAGTTCTAACTGTTGGAGGAGCTACTAAAAGGTCCAAGTGTGGAAGTGTAACTTGAACCACATTCAATGATCAACCATAGAAACAATATATCTACTATAAATAACTCATGCATCTATGAGTTGAGAGTTAAACAGATGACTTTGATTTCAAGGGCAGTGTACTATCAGTTGTATAATTGTCCAAATTATATAGGTTTTGCATGCAGTGAGAGGAAGAGCCTAGATGGATTGTGTAGTATTGGATGGGGATTTCCCTAATGAAAAGAGGATTATTACACAAGGAAACAACATATGGAAACAGGGACTTTGGAAAGCTAAAATTTGGTCAAGTATTGGTGTAAGCTTGTTTATGAAGCAATGAGACATATAGAGATAACACAGAGGTTTCTTAGGCTTGATAAAAGCATTGCAATTTTCTGATATTTTTTAACTAATGAAATATACATATGACATGGTTTTTAACTATGGCTTTCGACACAAAATTTTTGTGTAATGTGTTGATTGAATTATTTCTCTTGTATTCTTCATGATTTCAAGATACTTTAAATTTGTTTCCACAATCATTAGAGTATATTCATGTCTATTTTTTTAGAAAATTACAATTATTAGTTTGAATGTACAAGAAATTATTACATGGTATCATAGATGAAATCATTATAGAATAGAATAATATGAGTTTATTTTGTGTAAGTGGATCAAATTTACAATATCTTTCTTCAGGGTATGCCCTTGAGAGAAGGTTTAATTGCATAGCTTGGGAGGACAGGATGGAAGCAGTATTGGAAGATAATGGGTTGAAGGAGTTCATATAAAATGTTATTCCTAAGCCTCCAGAAGTTGATTCTCAAGATCTAGCGAACTGGAAGAAGGATATAGAAAAGGCGAGAAGTATCCAATTGGAAGGTGTTTGAGATAATATTGTCGTGAAACTCCACAAAAAGGGAAGTCCATATGCAATGTGGAAGGCATTGAAAAATGTTTCTCAGAAAAACAATGACCAGATTAAACTAGCACTAAAGGACAAGCTTAGGAAAATCAATATGGATAAGGGTGACACAATACCAAAATACTTCACCAAGCTCACCCAATGTTGGGATGAGCTTGGAACTGTTGGTGTTACAGTTTTTGAAGACGATATGGTCATCCTAGCACTTATAGGTCTTCCCAACAGCTCGTAAAACTACCAAGATTTAGGAAATGGGAGTTAGAAGGTACCAGAGTGGGAGTGTTTATGGTCTGACTTGGTGCAATAAGAGATAAGGTGGAACACCAAAGATGGGACCTCATCCAAAGAAGTGGAAGGGGATTTTCCATTATCCAATAAGGAAAAAAAATCCAAGGGAAGGAAGTCCCAAGGCAAGTACGAAAAGAAGAAAAACTTGTCCATGTAAAGTGATTTCACTTTCACAAGTTTGATAACTATGCCAAGAAATGTCCAAAAAGCAAGGCAAGTAAGAAGGTTCCTATAGTAGAAGTAGTAGGTGAAGCTCTAGCTGCAAAATTCGAGCTTGATTTTACTCTCATTGCATGCATGATAATAATAGTAATGGGAAACATGTGGTATCCCAAGAACAGTTCCTTGGTTTGTATGACATGGAATAAAGATCTCTTTGCTAACTTGGAGGCGAAAGACCTTAAGAAAAACATAGAGTTTGAAGATGATGGGGGGTATAAACTAATCGATATCTATAAAATTACTTTCGAGAGGGAGTTTGGATCTCCCTCTCAGACTCAAATATGTGATGTATGTTCCATGAGTAAATCATAATCTTGTTTCGTAGCGGTATTGGAAGATCATGGATATGATGTGATATTTAGCAAAGAAAAGGTTTTCCTTAGACACATATTCACAGGACAGATGAAGAAGATCAATGTGTGATTCAAGAACCTATATTCACTTGAGGTACAAGATGCATGAAAATCCTTGAGGAGAAAGGAAACGGTTAGAGACTTGGTGATTGAGAGGGAGCATGAATTACCTCTCAACATGCAGCCTTAGAAGTAGTCTCAACAAGGTGTAGAGAAACCATAATTGGAGAAGCAGAGAGGCGGTCGAGTGGAGACATCAACTAGAGTAGAGACCTATTGTAGGGTGGAATTTTTAACCAAGTGGTAAAAAGGAGTACATGAAACCATGCCTATAGGTGAGAAGTAGGGTGATGTGAAGAAATAGTCCCAATAATGAAAAAAATTGGGTAAGATCCATTGAGGTTTTTTTGGTCTCGTGGATGATTAACTTGCTATGAGGGCCCATAGTATTCAGTAGTAGAAGCATCAATGGAATTCATATGATGAGAAGTGTAGAAAAGTGTTGAAAGTAAAGTAGGAGGCTCAATAGCAGAGTCAGAAGAAGCACAATTTTCCTAGTAGACAGTTGCAAACACAATTGATTCAATTTGTTTATTTTTTATGCTTTTCAGTTGTCGATGTTGTAAATGAAAAAAATAAAATAAGAAGTGTTACATGCATAACATTATAAAGGTATTGGATGAGAATATATGTGAATCCATTTCTTGTTAAGAGGGAATGTTTGAAATGGAAACAAGAAATCTTGAAAATGACACTAAAAGAAATTCAAATTTAATTTCCCCTCGAAATAAATTATAATAAAATTTCAATTCGACATATCATGACAACTTGTATGAGTTGACTAAGTTATTTTGACTTATTTGGTTGAATTAATTCAAGTTGAGGGTCTAAATTGAGTCCTGTAGAGTGGTTCCTACTTTTTAGGAGCCATCGTTGAGTTTATTTTGAGTTGTAATTAATTAATTCAATTTATCTCATCTAAAGTCAGTTTAACTCGTTTCAACTATTGGAGGAACTGGTGGAAGGTGAAAGTGTTGAAGTGGAACTCGAACCACACTTAATGATCGACCAAAGAAATTATAGATTAGCCATAAATAACTCATTTATGTGTGAACTCAGAGTTTCCTAGTTGAGATTGGAGTTCAAGGCCAATGTAGTATCAATTGTATATTCATCCAAATCGTATAGGTGGTTCATGGAGTTAGATGAAGGTCCTTGATGGATTGCGCAATATTATATATGGATTTCCCTAATTAACAAGGGATAATTACCAAAGGAAATAGCACAAGAAAATAACGACTTGGGAAAGCTAAAATTTGGCTAAGCATTGGCCTAAGCTTGTCGAGGAAGCACTGAGATAGATATAGATAGTGTAGGGATTTCTGAGGCTTGAGAAGAGAATTGTAATATTCTCATATGTTCTTACTAATGCAATATACAACTAGTGGGGTTTTTAGTTGTGGATTTCCCTAGAAAATATTTGTGTAATCTGTTGATTGAATTCTTTCTCTTGTATGCTTCATGATTTCATGATCATTTAAATTGGTTTGCATAATTGGTAGAGTAGATTCCAGTGTATCATTTTAGAAAATTACAATTAGCAGTTTGAATCTAGAAGGAATTTACAAATTCCTAGCGAGTGCAACGGTTTTCAAAGCTTCGTCCATATACTCGGATCTATGTTTAAACTCAATTAAACTAGTTTTTATTAATAAATTGATCATTTTTTGAAAATTAGTGAGGATGCAAGTCAATACCAACAAAAAAAAATAATAATTTTCTCAAATAAAAGGAAGCAGAACCAACATGTATTCTTGTTTGAAGGAAATATTCTTGAAGAAGTAAATGAATAGAAGTACCTCACGATTGATTTCAACAACAAGCCTAATTGGGGGGACTACAAAAAGAAGAGAATATTACGAGGGTGGAGAACATTATATGCTCTTTAAAACAGACATTAAGAGGGAGATTTATGGAATTTGAAAATGATTAAAGTTCTTTTTGAGCTCCTAGTTTGTCAAGTGATATTATATGCGTGTAAACTATGGGCTAGCGTCATTCTTGTCTCAAAATGGAAGAAAATTGAGAAAATCCATAAATGCTTGATCATGAGAAAGTTCAAAATAAAAGGTTTGGTTCCTTATTAGGTAACGATTAGTGAAATAGGAGTAGCTCCAATCGAAGAAATATCTATGGTGTGTCCCATAAGGTACCTTAAAAGAGTCGAGAAAATGGGAGTAGCTAGATGGCCTAAAGTTATCTTCAATAGAGATACAAGTGAAAGAAAGAAATTGTGGATGAAAAAAAACAACAAATGGATGAAAAAATAGAATATTTACCTCCATGCTTGTCCCGCACATAGTGAGGAGTTAAAAAATTTTGTTATCAAAAAGTTCAGTAAATATATATGGGGAAAGGAGTTGGGAAAAAAGAATAAGTACTTTTCTTAGGAATTCAATCCCACTAGTGACATCCAAAAAAATTAGTGCATTGGAGCTAGCTTTCCATCTCGCATCAACTTCAGTGCCAAATGGGTAGGTGGAAAAGACCTAAATAAGCTTGGGAGAAATGGGTGTGTAATTTTTGCACTTCTCGGGTAGTGGAATAGGAAAAACATTTCATTTTGGAATGTCATGCATTCAAAGATACCAAATACAATTACAACGTTATATTTACATCAGTTTCATGGCATTGTATTTTCAGGGACACTGAGAAGGTTGGGTCACGTACTATAGACTCTTAGAAGGTTGGGTCACCAAACTCTTAGAAGGTTGGATCAACTCATATTTAATTTGAGTAATAAAAATATTGAAGTGAAAAAATCCAAAAGAAGGGAGGCTCTATGTCCCATATACTATTTTTCGTCTACTAGAAGTTCAAATTTAATTTATTCATTCATTCGATTTAATCTTAAAATAATTAAATTATTAAAAAATATAAAGAAAAATAAGTTTACTGTTGTATAAGCACACTTATTATATATTTTAAATCATTTAATAATTTTTAATTGCACGTAGAGGCACTCTACAACCCAGTATGGAAACGATTAAACATGTAAACACATAAACATCTAAAGGTAAACTTGAATATAAACATAAAGGTAATGTTTAACATTTAACATTCAACCTAGTATTGGGGTAGATCTCACATAAAAACGTAAACAATTAAACATAAACAGGTAAACAAATTGCATGTTTAACATTTAACATTTTTAATCTAATGTCGGCCTATTTAAAAATCAATCCAATGATTATTATGTATAAGCACAATATAAATTTAAAATATAAGGAGTTTTACTAACACTCACAAATATAAATAAACTAGCGGTATGGTAAAGGTGCCCATCTGATCTTGATAAGCAACTTAGACTTCTTAAGGATTTCTACTCTACCATGGGTATGTCTGTTAACACTGACAAAATAAAAGTTATGATTATCAAATCCAAGAAGGACACTTACGCTAATTTCATGTATGAAAATAGTAACTTGGAGGAAGTGTCTTCTTACAAGTACCTAGGAATTGATATTCATCACAAGCTCAACTGGAACTATAGCATTCGGAAAACGATAAAAGGGGGGTGGAAATCTTATTTTGGTCTTGAAAATAATTGTAAAACGGAAAACCTCGTAATTTGGGATAGAAAGAAGTTCCTCTTTGAAAATTTAGTCACTCATGTTATCTTATATGGATGTGAAGTTTGGGGTTGCAACATCTCTAGAGAATCCTGGAGAAAGATTGAGCAAATCCAGAAGCATTTGATAACTTATAACCTTAAAATTAAAAGCAATACACCCTATCCTATTCTCCTTATAGAAGTGGGTCTTTCCCCTATCGAGAGCCTAGCTATGAATAGGCTTCTGTTGTACAAGCACAAGCTCAATAGCATAGGAGACCATAGACTTCCTAAGCTAGTTTTAAATTCCAGACAAAACAACCTAAGTCTTAAACGAGGTTGGTATAAAGACACCAGGGACTGGTTAAACCATTGGGAAATTGATGAGAATGTTGCATTGCAAAACATTAATAACATTAAAAAAATTGTTACTTCTAAGTTCAAAGAAAAAATGTGGTGTGAGAAAGATCTAGCAGCTAAAATAAAATTAAGATATTATAAGGAGGTCATCAACCCCACCCTAGAAGATCAAAAGTATCTCTCTATTTTAACTAGCTCAAAGAAGAAAATTAATATAGCTAAGATTAGAAGGAACTCTCATGAGCTTCATAGTGAAATAGGTCCTTGGACAGTTCCTAAAACACCATGGATGGAAACAATCTGCCATATCTGTGAGAATATGAACATCGAGGATGAAAATCACTTCCTCTTAGAGTGCCCCGAGGACAACCACATTAGAGCTCAATTTCATAATCTTTGTTACAATACTGACCTTCCTAGCCTTCTAAGGTGTCAACATTATAGTGAGCTCAGGAGGCTTCTCTCCAAGATTTTTGAGCATAGGAATAAAATCTTAAATCAAACTAAATAACTCTTTTCTTTAGGTCCAATAGACCAAAGATTGGTCTGAGTGAACGTTAACCATCATCATCATCATCATCAAATAAATAAAAATATAAATAAACTAAAGGTATGTTAAATAGAGAAACCCTCTTTTTATATTTACTCCATAAATCTCTTTATATTTAAAAAAAACTCAAAAAAGTGGTTTTATGTAGGTGAACTTAATAGGAAAAATACCATTTTAATAGGATGGGCTAAATACCATGGGCCAAATACCATATTTATAAAAGAGGTATAAAGAGGTATGTTAAATAGATAAAAATATATCAAATATGATCACAAATAAGCATCTAATTAAATACTAAGCCTATGGGCCAAATACCATGCTAGATAAAAGATGTATGGTAAATAAATAAAATATAAATAAACAAGACGTATGGTAAATAAATTTAATTTAATAATTTTGGATCCAGAAAGTTTGTATTTGAATACACTACATGGATTGACTATCTCATGTAAAAACTTAATGTAATTTTTAATAGTTAACATCTAATCTAATTAATTTAATGTCGGCCTTGATCAAAAATCACTTCTTCCCTACATATATCAATTTAGCAAGGCCAAGAGAAAAATATTTTGTGAGAAAAGATTTCACGAGCTTTGCAAAGTGGAAAATAAAATTTGTGGAAGAGGATCTCAATTTGAGTACGAAGATCTCAGTTTGAGTACGAAGTCGGATTGATTTTTAGGTTTGATTTCTATTGCCCTTGCATTTTATTTTATTTTCTAACTTTTTGTTTTTACTTTTTCATCTAGTTGACTTTATAGATGTCATTCTTGAATCACTCCTACCACCAAATTCGGATGATTTAAATTCTGCCTTGGGTAAAACCTTATCCTACTTTTAAAAATTTATTTCTAAATATGTAAAAAACCACCAAAACCCATTTAACTCACGCTCTATAAGTCACACATTTAATCCTTAACTAAGCTACTTAATAGATCCAAAATTAAAATGGTTAGTCAACTTACTCTTCTTACTAATCGGGGACATATCTCTATATATCTAAACTGATTCTTCAATTTGTATTTACAACCCATTTCGACTTCCAGGTTCAAAAGAAAGCACGTGAGTCGGTAGCAGGCCAATATAAGCGAGGGTTCGAACTTAGCCAAAGTCAATCTATTGTAAACTCTCTGCAGGTACAATCCATGACAGTTGGTGAAGACTGTAAATATGTTTTCGAACTTGCTATTTATGATCCATATAGCTCAAAGGGTTTTGTATTTGAGATTTCCCATAAAATTGACTTTGGGGATTTTGTGATATTGTGAAATACTCTAATGTTCAGGGTCATGTCTCAATATGAACCACCAATCGCTATCCAACACATTTGGGTAAAAAAACACCTAGTTACAGTGTTTGGAAAAAACATATGGCTCCCTAGCTTCATCCCACATATTTCTAATGTTGGTACATATCAGCCTACTATCATGATCTTCCTTTACATTATTCTAATCAATTGTGTCCCATTACTTGCACCTAAAAATAACACATTGGAAAGAAGATAAATCTAGTTCAATGATCTCTTGTATCTTTTTGACGCAACCTAACGTCCCTCGTACTAAATTTTTATTAGGGTGGCTAGATCAACTAGATCGATGGAACTCGACTTCCACTCCACAATCTTCTATCTTGTGTCCATCATCGAAATTTTTTGTGTGAAAATGTTGTCCATATGCCCACATAGATGGGAACAAATGCACCTAGAAAAAAGTTAAAAAATCATAGTGTCATGTGTCTTATAATAGACCAACAACATAAATATGAAATATATATGTAACTACATTTGAAGGGTGCATTATTAAGTTTCAAATGTACATTTAAATTAAATGGATTATTAATGATTTGCTGCACCCAATCCCTACGTTTAGCGCATCATCTTCAGCACATGGGTAACAACCGATTGCACTGTATTTCTCTCTGACTTGTTCAACAACCTAATTGTTCGGCCATATTTTTAGCATATTTTATTTTAAATGATCGGGATAAGGCACACTTCTACCATTCAATTGTCTGAATTATTTCTTGTCACTATCCCATTAAATCCTCTTTTGTTCATACAATGCGACCCACGATTGTGTCACTTCGAAATTGTAAAGAATCAATTTATTGATTGCTTCAATTTCTGCATTCGATCATGAAATCAAATCGACATTATACATTATGTAGATCAAAATATACATTATATCAAAGGTGAATATGAATATTTACTTTGTGTAAATTTTAAAAATTATAAGTCGCTTACTCTTTATCAAGCACTTTTTTCCAATCATTTGGAGAAACTCCCCTTCTCTTTTGTCTTCATCCCTTTCATTGTCCCAAATCACTTCACCTGGTCTATTGTTGATTTTCTTGATGTACTCAACAACATAATAGCAAGACTCATATGATATGTACCCCTCTGCCAAACACCACTCGATTTTTTCCCTTTTTCGAACAAAACCTTTCAATTTCTTCATGTACCTCTCTAAGAAGAACATCCAATGACAACAAACCACCCCAAATAATTCAACCTCATCTACTAGGTGGATTAGAAGATGAACCTGCAAGTCCATGAAACTCGTCGGTACTTTCTTCTCAAACATACAAACAATATCAACTATCTCTTAACACCACTATGGAATGATAACCACACGAATATCCTTTGATGTGATCCAACTTACAAATGAAGATAATTTAGATATTTCACGTTCTAGGTCTTGAGGGAATTCATGTTTCACACACCCACACACAAACAAAGGATAATGAAACTGCAAATTTATAAACATGTGCAATAGTATAGAAAATTAGTTATGTTTTATGAATCCTGCATGGGATAAAATTTATTAATATAAAAAATAATAAAATCATGATTTTTACATTATATGTACTCTTAGAAGATTCAAATGGTCATGTGATTTCAACCCCAACAAATCGTCCTCGATGGTGAAGCAGTGCCGTAGTGAAGACTCGTATGAAGATAGAACCCTCACACCCATTATAAATTCCTTTGCCAAAGAAATATCATATTTTTTTTAAAATCTATGGGACATCACCTTCTTTGAAATACCATGAATTATAGATACTAGTGCTTGCCTCTGATCCTGCACTTTCTAAACATCTTGGGAAATGTTTCTTTTTAGTGTTTGAGGTAATAAGATCTTTCCTAACATTCAATGTGTCTCTTTGTTTCGATGATATGTGCCTCCATAAAGAATATGAAACATTTGTAACTATATTCATGGGATGTAATAAGTGGGTAATATTAAAATGCTCCCAATATAGGAGGTTATAAAAGATATATTTCATTTTCATCCCAATGGGAAATTTCTCAACATAGGTGTCGAATAATTTTGGATCATCGAACATAGGCTCCCCATTTGAATCAAACATTTCAATGAACTGCTTCTCCTTTTATCTCTAATATTCTCTAAGCCATTTAGCTGGTGTCATTATTGGAGGCCTTCGGGTTCTCTCTCGTTTACCATTGAAAGCGGATGCTGCTCTTCAGTAAGAGTTTTCTTCTGGGAGGAATATCACGGAGCATTCATACACTGGCTTTCGTAGGTTGTTGGACCATCTAGCTTTGAGATAAGGTCCACAACATTTACATCCAAAATACCCTTTTGTTACAAGACCTGCGAGATGATTGTATACAATTTATATGCATGGCACGTTCAAGAATATCATCAAGATCATAACAATTACAACGAAATATATAAATAATATGTGAAATAATATTGTTACGTATATAAAAAAATCAATAAACATGTAATTTACCAGAGAAAAATCCTAATCCTGGATAACCATGTGTCGTGTAAGCACATATCCCATACAACGTAAAACTCCTCTCTCCTATGATGGACCTTGATACATCGTATACATTTATCCCATCCCATAATTCCTTCAATTCACCTACTAGTGGTTGTATGTAGACATCCATATTATTAACTTGTCTTCTACCAGCGACTATGAGAGCCAACATAATATGTTCATTCTTCACGGACAACCATGGCAAGATATTTTTATTGATCACTTGTGTGAGGCATGCCATCCATGCAGCATATCTAATTCTTTGCAATGAAAGAGCCTTTGAATCCTTGGGATTATATGCATGTGCCTTAATATCTTTAAACAAGGACCATGTGATTTACCCTTCTATTTTTATTTATCATACCTGTCACGCCCACATTTTGGAAATATATCTTTGTCTTCAAATTCTCCTCTATATTTAAAAAAATCATCTAGACATGCATGATATGATATGTACTCAACACCCAATATTTTCAACAATTTCTTTTCCTCTTTGTAGCTACCGGGCAAGACATTATCACTCGGAAGAACCTTATCTTTGAATAATATGTTGTTGGTCATCATGGAAAATATTATATGTAAATTAATGCTAATATAATTATTAACATTCATAAAATTAGAAATGTTCATTGTGTTATTATATTTCTCAAATTTATATAAGGGAGGAATTCATGGTAACTTACCTCGAAATTTCCAAGAAACATGAATTATATAAGCCAAAATTTTCTTTCAATTTGTACAGTAACAATGTTGTCCCAAACTAGGTAGAATTTGACTGACCGCCAGGTCCAAAAAGAGGGGTGGTGGAAGAAAATTGAAGGCTTTCAAAGAAGGTGTCAGAGATATCAACATCATCCCCTAGCTGATCATCATTTTGGAATGCATCTAACAACATTTTCTACATGGAATTTGTATCCCTTAAGTAATCATCCATACCAACCTCTATTTTATTGCCTCCATTTCTAGCTTCTGAAGAACTACTATTGTTGTAGTCATTCCTAATTGGTGAATCTGGATGTAGCGGGAATTGAATCGGTGGTTGATTCAACCGTTCTTGGTATCGTTCCTCTTCGATTTTTTCTCTAAATATAGTCTTTTCTTGATTTCACATGGTCATGGGGTGCAACAACAGATGGTAGGTCGTTCATCATCACTAGAATCCTAATAATTTGAAAATATATATTTGAACATGATTAGTACAAAATCTATGATATCAATTAGTAAGAACGTTGAAAATGTATGATTAATTTGTTTGATGTTGAAATAGTTACATTAATATACCAAACAATTATTAATACCATCATTGACCCAGGATTGTGGCTAAAGATGCAATATTGTAAAAATTGGCAGGGTGAAGTGGTTGTCCATTTTCATCTACTAAATGTGCCTTGCGATATGTTGCTCCTGATAAAAGCTTCTGATGTTTTGGAGCTGTTTGAATATTTTATGCATCTAAACTCGATTCTGAATCTGCATGAACCTAAAAATTTGTATACAATATAAATTTTATTAAGCTTATTGACATGGATAAAAAACATAAATTCAATTAGATAATGAAAATATAAATAATATCTGAAGTAAAAATTACGTCTCGAGATCAATAGGGAGAACTCCACGATGGACTTTGAGAAATGTTATGGAACGAGTTGGATTTTGAAGAATTATAAATTCGAAATAATTATGATATTTTCTCCCTGCATTTGAGCAAAATCAACAATAAATTTTAGTGCACACACCCAAAAGTAATTTCGGTGCCTTGAAAATGAACTTATTTTTATTGGTGCCTATGTACATATAACGACACTGGTGCATTTTAGTTACTATGCACTAGTGTCATTTTATTAGCTATGCATCGGTGTGGTGTTATTAATTGACGCATTGGTGACATAAAGCCGCAAATAAAAAAGCGCAACTTTATTTTTTTTAAGTGAAAAAAAAAGTGGTGAATTGAAAAATGAGCGGAAAAATATTTTCGAAAATCAATTTCATAAAACAATTCTTTAAATACTAAACACTTTTCATTATTTCACTATTTCTGCAAACAAATTCAGCTAGAGATTTGCACGAGACATACCTGGACCAAGGGAGCATGAGAGCACTATGGAGCAGCGAAATACACTCGAACAGAACTATTCAGAAATCAGAATTCCAAACCTTGGGTGATTCAAACCCTGTAGCATATAATTTCAAATGATCTCGTGAATAAATTTTATTGTGTTTTCTACATTTTTTGTTGTAAGTAAAAAATTAAAATTTGATGTTCATCTTCAGAAAAGAAAGGAAAAGAAAAGAAAAAAAATCTATATATATATATATATATGTGTGTGTGTGTGTGTGTGTGTGTGTGTATAATCTATTTTACCCTAAACCCTTCATTCTTTTTGTTTATGTCGTTGCTTCTTCCTAGTTTTTTTATTTTAGAATTAGGGCTTTTCATTTTACATTTATAAGGTTTGTATTGCTATATATATAGGCCTACGACATATAAGCCATGGGATGAATTGCATAGTCAGATATGAATCCATGTCAGCCCTTGCATGGATTTTTTAAATATTGAATTATTTTAATCGGTGTGCCCTACGTAACCTAGGGCACCGGTGCACCCTTCGTAACCTAGCGCACCGGTGCACTGGCTTATCACACCGCACTGTGCACGTATTTTTTGATAAATTTATATATATATATATATATATATATATATAATGTATGTGCTATATGGAAAATAGGGCACCTATGCGCTATTTTATTATAGTGCACCGTGCACGTACTGTTTGGCAAAAACAATTTTTTATTTTATGTTAATCGGAGCACCATGTAACATATAACGCACCAAGTCTCCTTGTTGATAGAGAGCACTGTACGGTGGTTCCCTATGCACCATATGGTGGTCCCCTGTTTGTGTGGGGCATTTATAAGAATAGGTCACACCGCCCCCTCCACGACACCATATGCTACAAAAACTAACACTAGACGATTTTTTATTATTTTGTCTGTGTTAATCGGTGCGATGGTTAACATATAATGCATTGGTGCTCCTTATTGAAATAGAGCACCGTATGGTGTTTTATACTATTTTGGTGGTGCGTTTATAAGAACATAACGCACCAACGTCAGTGTGTACTCCATGAAAACCGCATCGGTTCCTTGATTTTTTTTTTACCTCAAAATTTGATGATTTATTTATAAAATATATTAGTGAATGAGATGGTATGATTTTTATATTGATAAAGAAATGGCTGACAAAAGATCAAGTAACAAAAATATTGATAACACATCAAGAAAATAAAAAAAGTCAAGTTCTTTGTAAAGTATTTACAAAAAATATTATCTTTGAACTATATGTAAGTTTAGCTAATATGTATTGTTTACTGTGTATCATGTAGAGCCACAAAATGATGAAGCTCGATAAGATTATTTCTGATCTAGGACTAGAAGAGCATAAAAGCTTGATGGAAAAATTGCAAAAGGGTGAATGAGGTGAATGAAAAATACTATCGATCCAATATGAGTTTATTTTTTTAATTTTCATTAATAATATACTTAAAATTATCGGATAACATTTTTCAAATAATCTATTAATTCATATTATATGTTTAATGTTCTACAGAGACCAACAACTCAAACAAGGAATGTTGTTCTAAGAAAAGAAAAAAAATAGAGCATGCAAGTGAAAATGAATTTCTCCTTAGCTCATTTGGAGTGGCGCTGGAGGTTAAGAAAAGGGGGAAAAAATTTTACAAACATTTGAGGCATCTAGTGGAATGAATGTATAGACATTCTTCCCACTTACAATACAAAAATCAATCCAATAATTCAAAGAACCAAATTTTATCTCAACTACAGGAAGAGCTTCCAGAGAATTGGTCAATGAGACATGTCAGAATTTTAATAGCAAAAACATACAACAATAAAAAATAAGGAATGAAAAAGTAATATTTGTTTAAATATTTTTCTAGAATTATTTATAAATATCACTTTTTTTATATTTACTTTTCATATATCAATATAAAAATTAAATAGTTTATTGTCATGTTACATTTTTAGGAAGATTATGAAAATATCAAAAGATGAACGAGCTGATATCAAAAATATGCCAGTAGGAATGTCCAAAAAGGTGTACAAGGAAGTGGTCAAAGAAATGGACAAAATTGCATCGCATGAGGAGCCATCTCAAGAACCACGTGCATCAAATGTAATATGCAATCATTGAATTTTTCGTTCATTAGGTACATTAAACAAACAAATTAGCATTAAATATTAATTTTCAAGTATTTTCTTACAAAAAAGAAAAAAAATGGAACCCATTCAGCACATAAAACATGACGACAAGGAAGAAAAGGGTTGATATCTAAGTTTGTGAGTAATTGTTACTTCCTTATAACAACTTAACTAGATTTCATTTTAGTATATTTTAAGTTGTTCTACAAAAATCATCATTGAAAGTCTTCAAATAGGTGCTAACATACAAAGAATAACCATCGAAGGAATTGATTGTCAATTGGTTAAATATGGGTTGTGAGTATATGTTGGCATATCAAAAATTAATTGTGGAATTTGTAAGAATCTATCGATATTGTTTTACTTAGCTCCGTCTATAATTAATAGAACAAAAAAATCTTTTATATTAAATATATTATTTGTTATGGGGCATAAAACTTGCAGGAAACAAACTATGGAACTGCGCTAGCAGATGAAATCTTGAAATATGTCATGAAATTGGGTTCTGAAAGAATGTGTATAGTTCATGAGTCAATTGTTGCTATGGTATGTCATTTATTTTCGATTTAAAATTATGTATATTATTTAATATTGCAATTTTCATTGTTCTCACCGATGTATAAACACTCATTACATTTCTTTTTTTATGTTTGTAGATGGAATGTGAAGAAGAAGAAAAAAATCAACACCATGAACAAAACATTCCTCAAAATAACCTAACTCATTGAAGTAGCTCGAGCAGTGATAACAATTCAAGTGAAAAATTATGATCATTATGTTTTGATATCAAAGCAAGGCGTTGTATTTTCTAAAATATTTGTCTCTGAAATCAGCTATTTTGTTTAATGTAATAGACATAGTGTTCCAATTGAACGACAAAGAGATACCAATAAATGTCTCATTTTGTATGACAAAGATTGTCTTATTCATATATATACATATATATCATAAAATATGTTTTAATTTATTTTATTGTGTTCTCCATTGTCACTTTGAAATGTAACACCACTGATTAAATTTATGGATGATTAAATATTATAATGAAGAGATGTGAAATGTGATTATATGATATAAAAAATTAATCCAAACATCACATTCACATGCACTAATAAAATTTTAATTGATATGAATACTATTATAAGATATGTGTCTTCTTTTCATGAATAATGAATTTTAAAAAATGACAATAATTATAATATGGTATAAAAAATTAATCCAAACATCACATTCAAATGAATTAATAAAATTTTTATTAATATGAATACTATTATAAGATATGTGTCGACTTTTGATGAATAATGAATTTAAAAAATCACAAAAATTGCACTTTCACTGGTCGATGTTTCTAAAAAATAAAAAATGAACACCGGTGCATGTCAGTAATTGTACACCAGTGTGTTTGTATGATCTAGCTCACCGGTGCATTTCTAGCTCTTGATGCTTTTCTGTGATACTGTGCATTGCTGCGTTTATGTGAGACTACTCACTGGTGGGTTTGTACAAACTATGGGCACCGCAAAAATACCAATATGAATTAGAAAAATTGGTGCATTTGTGCGAAACTATGCACCGATGCGTTTATGTCAGACTACTCACCAGTGCATTTGTACGACCTATGGGCACCACATAAATACCAATACAATTTATAAAAATCAGCGTGTTTGTGTGATATTCCGCACTGGTGCATTTCTATAATACTACAAACCGGTGTGTTGATACGACCTATGGGCACCGCACAAATCCCAATGCCATTTAGGATGGCCTGGTGCATCATATCACCCATAGTGTGCCCGGTGCGGTTTTATACCTTTACGACCCACTGCATGCACCTTAGGAGTCCTCGGGCCAACCGTCTAGATGATACGCGCCGGTGCATTGACACCTGAGTAGTGCACCATTGAAAAAAAATATGTAATAACCTCTAGCCACATAGATTTTTTAATTCTGTTGAAATTCCATTAGAAGCTCTGCTAAAACCTCCGTTAACGAAAACAGATGTCGTAGAAAATAGTTTTTTTTGACAATTTTGGCCAATTCTATAACACTAAAAACCTCCTTTAAAACCTCCCCTAGAGTGTGTTTTCCTTGTAGTGTTAAAAACATAATGAAATGCGACAAGATGATCCCATTATCATATAAGATAATTCTAACTGAATATTCATAAATATATTTGGATCCTCTCTAGTTTTGGTATGTCCTGAAGGGAATGTTTGACAAGAGAGGAACTAGAAGAAGGTATAAAAATGGTATCTATGGGGAAAGTAAAGGATATAAAATTCCTCTCAGTAGAACACCTCAAATCATGACTATAATATATTAGCCACGCTTATCATAAATATTCAATGAAATGATCTCAGAAGGCCGTTCAAGTTTTAGCATGTTGGACAACAAGTCTCATTATATAAATTTCCAAAGGAAGAGAGAAGAATAACCTAGGGAACAACAAGACAATAATGATCGACTTAGTGTTTGTGGAACCAATAGAAGGAATTATAGGAAGAAAATTTGGTAAATAGGTAAAAAATGAGGGGAAAAGGGCTTTAGGAAGAGATATATCTTATCCCAAGAACTTTATTTTTTATAACTGTATCAACTTAATACATGTGATAGAGAAAATTTCAGACTACGAAGATGAAGAATCTTAGTGTTTCTTCACAAACATGGGATTTGAAATATAACATATGACATTAAAAGGAGAGAAGGTGCTTACCCACATATGACATGATAGTAACATCATAGAGCTCACCTAACATATGAAATGATAGGAAGATCATATTCCCATTAATTAAAGTCAATATGTTACTAATGGAAAAACCACATAGAGAACCCTTTACTTCCAATTTCATTTGAGGCAAACAAAATATGATGTAAAAATATTTTCTACACACCAAGTCGTTAATGATAACCTGAGACCATTTTCTTAGGACATTGAAAATAAACAACATAAGAGAACTTATAAATTGACATAAGTTTCAAAAAGTGAAGTTAGGAAACGCATAACAATGATTGCAAACATTGGGCAGAGTACTCTCTAAATAGAGTGTGCCTCAATTACATATCGATATTATTTTGAAAAGGGAGCATAGAATATAAGCTTGATACAATGCATATAAAGAATTGCAAATATCAATTAGATTACAATTAGATTTTGGTATCTCCTCAAACTGTGCCATAAATAGTCATTATAGAAACACCAAGAACACCTTTATTTAGTCAAATTCCTTACTTAAGTAGGCCTTGCATCGCAAAACCCTGTGGTATATAACATATAGTTTGATTTGTCCAAGACATGGATCAATCTGTCACTGTAATATGGGGTGACTTTGATGCCCTGCATGCCTACCCTTACGTCGCCCCATAGCCGCCCTCTCAGCCAACATTTCTATTAGTCACCGGTTGGCCCCTCCCCAACAAAAATTACCACCTGTGG
Organism: Pinus albicaulis; assembly: GCA_034641835.2. Taxonomy (NCBI): domain Eukaryota; kingdom Viridiplantae; phylum Streptophyta; class Pinopsida; order Pinales; family Pinaceae; genus Pinus; species Pinus albicaulis. Next base: position 1,246,913,011 of record CM076581.1, on the reverse strand, counting down.
CGTAGTCTATAATGGATTGGTGCTATAGGAGACTATCTCAACCTCAAGTGTGTAGGCATCCTGAATAAGCTCCTAGAACCTCAAGCTCAAGCTCTTGTTGTTTCTTTGGATAGGATTAATGATAAATTTGAGAGTGCAAGGGTGGCCCATGAAAATAGGTGGAAAGTCGCTTTCCAAAAAAGCATCGGGCGAGGATCAATGGAGATTTGCGAGGGATACAAATAACCTCTGGTTTCTTCCATATTTGGCAAGCATCTGGAATAACCAGTGAATTAAAACTTTACTACACTACAATTCGTGCATCAATATTTGCAACATTAATTCTTTGAGTAAAAAATAATTTAATTTAAGCTCTGCCTAGAGTTCATATAATCATTGTAAAAAGGGCTATTTTTGGAGTGCTTCATGAATTATTTTGAACATTTCATGTAGAATGTAGTCTATCTATCATAATGCAGAGCAAGAATTTCTATTTCATTGAAGTACAATGTAATGTGAGTGTCTACCCAAAGTGTGCCCTAGATAAAATTTATTAAAGTTTGTTTTATATGGTGCGATGTGTTGTCATAAAAATATACTTTCGTAATCAAATGATTTTTTTTAGTTCTTTTAGACATTTCAGACAATTACTAATGTGGTAATTGTTACAGAAATGGAGTTAGTGAAACAAAATGTGACTAGATCGTGAATGTTGAATTACAAGCTATATAAAAGGTTAGGTTAGGTTTTGAGGAATGCTAAAATATTTTATGCAATCAATGAATACAAAAGTGAAATTTTACTCGACAAACACTTGCTGCAACAAATGATACTTTTCTAGTAAATGGTTAATTATAACGTATGTTGGAAGGTCAAGGTTGATCTAGGTGGATATTGATGGCCACTCACCTATTCCACATGGACCCCCACCATTTTTTCTTTCATTCTTTCAGTTTCCTTAGTTGTATCATAGTTTACTATTTTTGGCATTTTCTCGGGTTGTGAACTTTCAAAGCCATTTTGAGGTGCTAAACAATTTTTATTTTTATTTTTATTTTTTTAAAGAGGAAAGAAATAGTATTTTACTATGTTTGTAGTAAAAATTTGTATTCCTCGGATAGATATTTTTAACAAGGTATTTCACACGTCAGACGAAGATCATATGCCAACGTTATGAGCCTCAGAAGTTAATGTACCAATTTACCCCAACGGGGCCCACAATTTTGGCGATTCATCTCCTAGGTTTAGGTTTTGGATTTTTATGCTTTTCAATTGTTTGTCAATCACAAATAGGCCCTTGAGCCTCATTTTAAGACATTTATTTGTATTTTTTGAAAGTATGTTATTCGATATGTGTATTATGCATGGTTGCTAGCATAAATGGGGAAAGTGTATGAGATAATAGGAGAGATAAAATGAAAAGGAAAGAAAAATAATTATATTAGATCATAACTTTAAAATATATGTATAGTACATGCCTAACAGATTCACCTCCATTGATAATTCCTTCACTATTATTTTTTTGATACATTTACCTTGCTCCTCATCTTGTATATTTTGAGTCGTAACAGTCCTTTGTTTGTATTTTTTTACATTATCCTGTTATCTATTTGACAGTTAAATGTTACAATTATTTTTCTTTTTCTCTGTGAATAATTATCCTCCTCAAAGCCATATTAATGAATTTAGTTTTCGCGGTAAAACGACACTCAGAGAGAAAAAAATCATACAAAAGTAAGACAATGAAATGAATTGTTTAAATTAGTATCTCCAATAAGAACTACACTAGCTTTATTCACGCTATAAAAACATGTTCATATTACATGATGTAAACTTCATAAGACAATAAAATAATCCTGTATGATATTTATACTTCATAACTTACTTTACATTCGTTAAAATAATTCTATTGCCTTGGAATAGTGCTTTACCACACTCAGTTAATTGTATCTATTATTAATTGTGAATAATATTTTAGTGTTGACATGAACATCCCTCCAATACCACCTCAAAAAACCATTCCTTGTTCCCTCTTCACTTATTATGTTGATATTTTATTTTCTTCCAGTGTTGAATTAGCAAAATTCAAGGCTAAAAAATAATAGATAATTTCTCTAAAATATTTTCGTAAGTATGATCAATGGATCAATCATTGAGCTAATATAGGTTCAAGTGTTCCTTTACAACTTCCACCGAAATTCTAGAGGTACTACAAGCATTTATATCTTACCATTTATGCTAAATATATTCATCATAGATGACATGCACAAAATACCTTAAGTGCTTATCCAATTTTGGAAGTTTAATCACATGAGAAAAATCCTTCATATCAAGTTATATTAATATGGATAATTTCCCCAATTGATCTAGGATCTGTTTTAGTTTCATAGACAATGAAATATCAAGGGATTGGATTTTTCAAAGTTCAAAAATTAAACATGGTATTTCTTTTAAAATTTTACATGCATACAACTTGATAGTTTTTTAGTGAGATTAGATCTCCTATATCATTGGATAACTGATGAAGATCATGGCAATTTCTGATAGACACATGTTGAAGGGAAGTCATATTATATATACTAAAAGGCAGTTCCTAAAAAGTTCTACAATGATAAATAAGGAACTCGAGAAGGATGGGGAAATCCAAACAAAACCATCTATATCATATGGTCACATTTCCACAACCCTCATAAAGAATCAACAATATCTTCTATAATTTTTGCTATGATTGAAAGTTTTTTTGAAGCGGAGGAAAAATTACAATCTCTAACTGAACAACTTTTATCCAAGTTAATAAAGAGTAGATTTATATACCTTGAAGTGTAGAATACTTAAAACTATGACTAAAAATTATCATAACCCTAAATTTATGCACTGATTTCATAAATGGTGCAAGAACATATTCACTTGTAGAAAAGTTTCAGATAAGAGTCTTGGAAATTGGAAAATTAATATGACACCAATCAATCTTCTTCATTAGACTTGAACATATAATAATCCGGAAACCAACACATTTAGAAACAAATTATGTGTTGCTTGAATATAAGAGATTACAAGATTTTTTTTTATGTGAGGTAGTTCAATATTGAGAAATGGTAAAAAACAACTAGGTCAGAAGAAGTAAATATGCACCAATCTTGTGTGAAAGGAAATAATATTAGCATAAAATGTACTACTTTTTATCTTCAATGATTTTTAATATGTCACGATTCTTTTCAAATTTATTCCTTATGGTGTTTCCTTTGCACCATTTGGTGCAATTGCTAGTTTTAAACCTAAAGAAACCTAGGTATAATTTAACTATAAACCTAAAACAAACTATATTAGAAAATGTAAATATTGTACAATGTAGGCATACACACGTGCATAATAATATTTAAAAATATATTGAAAACTAATCATCCAATACCCAAATTCAAAATATATTATGATAGATTTCAATGTTCTCGAAGTTACTCTTACATTTTAAGGGAGCGAATTCTTGTTTGTGTTCACAACTTGTTGTTCAGATTATCTTTGGTAACAATCGATTCCTTAATTAGTAATGATAATAATAATGACCATAGTATTAATTTTGAACAATAATGATATTGATTAATTTTTCAACACAAATATGGATTCGGTATATTGTAATTTGTAAAGTGCAACGTTGAATATTTTACAATGATGCTCCACAATATAGAAATATATCGCACACTATTTGGAATTAATGATATTTTTTATTTCATTTGAGAGCATTTATATAGTTACGGAGATTAACATGCATTCCCAATATATTTTCATTTTATGTAATTCCTTATACTTTTTGTGTATTGAAAATGTGCTTTTATACTCATACTTATCAAATTTTTTTTATTTATTCCAACATAACTTCATCCATTTGAATAATGAATTAGTATATATACACATAATAAATTAATTTGGATATAAATTTGATATCAATTTTAAGTAAATTGAATAATTACTTTTATAATAATGACAATATATTAAATAATATTATTTTACACTTAAAATTCATATGTAATGTATCATTTTATTTATATGAGTGTAGATCCATCTTAATTTCAGATAGGGTCACAAGGTGAAAAAGAGGTTTGTAGCTTGAGATATTTGACCATATTTGATCTCTCTCGACACATATATCTTGAGTTAAGATGAATCTATATTCGTAGCTAGGAGAAACAAGTTTCTTATTTGATATCATCTTAAAATAAAACAAAAGTAAAATCATAATAATTTTTTCATAAATGAAATGCTTATATATTTTTGTTATTAAAAAAATAGATTACAAGGTCACGACTTTTAAATATTCGAATCTTCCTTGCAATTTTAAAATTGAGCATGAGGGCTCAATCCAAACCCTCAAGTGACTTCTCCATGTAAAAAATGTGAGTTATCTATGTAACAAAAATTGCAGTTCCTTTGCAACTAAATTTTTTCCAAAAAACTCCCAATATCTAGACACATTTACATTCCATTATTCGTTATTTTTATTTTAGCTTAGTGTGAATTCTTGATTTTCATAGAGAAATGATTTTTCCTTTCTTGTCAAGTTCAGTCCAATACGCATTTTTTGGATATTTTGACGAGTCATTCAAACACAAATGCACATTGTTGTTCTTGAAGTCTTTCTCATCCAATTGATTTTTCCAAGAAGTTCCCTTTCCAACATTATTCCTTGTGGTTTCTGGAGGGGATCTATTTTCATTAAGGGTTTGCTTCTTTTCCAATTTTTTTAAGTTCGGATAATTTTCACTGGCATGCGAGTGTTCTTGATTGAATTTTTTTATCTCTGATGCACTTTATTTGGTAGCATTTGTTTCTATATTCTCATCCTTTCTTATCTTGAGACACTTTCTCTCTGTATACCATATAGTAATCGTTTTGAGCTCCTTCCCACCATTTATACCTTTAATGTGTTTTTTGATATTTTTTTCTTTGAATCTTGGGGGAGTTTTCTATTACATGCCATGTTTCACAACACACCCTACACTGGAATGAAACATTTTTGTTGTCAATATTTTGGGCCCTCACAAAATTTTGGTATGTCAAATTAATATTAGTGGGAAAACTGTTATTGAAGTCCATATCCACACAAGTTTGAGCATAATATTTTTTAAATAAAATTTCTTAAGATCATTCCAAATAAAAGATAGAGTTGTATGTAAGGGTAAGTTTGAAATCCTTACCAAAACTGCAATTGTGGAGATGGATTTCATTACTAAATTAAAGGGGGGGACCAAGATTACATGAAGATACCAACACTACTCTAGAACCGTGATATAGATTAAAAAATGGCCTTCTTATCCTCAATATTGTAAAAAAAATAACAAATAAACCCTGAGCCATGGGATGAATATTCATATCATTCATTAAAAGAGGTTTCCATGACTTACAAATCCTTCTATGCAGATCCATCAGCTGTGGCCAAAATCCATTAAAACTGCAAATCAAACCTTGCTCTGAAAAAATCTTTTCACATTTGAGAACTTCTTCATCAAAAGGAAAATTGTGGGAAGGAAATTCTTGAACCACTAGGAGGCTAGATCCAGATTTCAAAATGGAACTATATGAAAATGGGGAAGAGCTTGCTTTTCCAACAACCATTCATGAAAAATATATTTTCTTCATTGTTGCATAACTAAGATTCACTGTTTATAATATTTACACAAATATTTTCAAATAAACCCACTTAATATGAGCATAGATCGACTGAGTAAGACAAAAACTGTTGAAAATGGAAACAAGGAATCTTGAAAATGGCACCAGGAAAGATTCTAATTTAATTTCCTCTTGAATTAAATTATAATAAAATTGCAATTTCACATCTCATGGCAACCTGTATGACCTAAATAAGTTATTTTGACTTATTTGGTTCATTTACTTCAATTTGAGGGTCTAATTTGATTCATGTAAAGTGGTTCCTACTTTGTAGGAGCCATGACTAAGTTTATTTTTACTTGTATTTAATTAATTTAGTTTATTTGAGTTAAAGTCAATTTAACTAGTTCCAACTATTGGAGGACCTACTGGAAGGTCCAAGTGTGGAAGTGTAACTTGAACCACATTCAATGATCAACCATAGAAATAATATATCTACTATAAATAATGTTGAAAAGGAAACAAGATGATGGAGCTTAGTGAAAAGAAGTCGCCTTCACTAAGTGGGCCCGCAGGCTATTTTTGGCGCAAAGTCTATTTTTAGACTATGTCTATTTTTAGACATATGGATCATGGTCTATGAGTTGCAGGATGCTATTTAAGGATGATTGGTCAAGTTGGTAAAAATATATGGACCTCTATTTTTAGACATTGGGCGGAATCTATCTTTAGACTGCCGGGCTAAAAATAGAACAGTCGAATATTATTAACCCTTAATAATATTTAGACTATAAACATTATCTTATCCTCTTGGAGCACTTCAGTTTGATGCTTGGATGTGGCACATACAGCTGACAGAAGGAAATACGCTTTTCCTAAGGGTTAGTTGAGCTATTGCATGGTTGACTTCAGTTAGAACTCATGTGGCAGAGTTTGGTGGAGTTGATGAGACAGTTGGTGGAGTTGTGTTCGGTATAACTTAGTTGAACTAGTTGTATTTAGTCTAACTGATAAATACACTAGTGATGAGTGGTGTGAATTAATTATTAATTAATTCACTAATTATTAACTCATAAATCAACTAAAGAATACATCAGTTAATTGCAATGCATGGATAGTTCAGTGGAGACCAGTGTTAGAGTTGGGTGAAAGGGTGAGTCTACTATCAGTTGTGAGTATGGCTGTGCATGAGATTTGCACACACATTGATTGAGATTTCCAATGAGGATTTCACAGTACAAGCCAGGTGGATTCGAACTTGGATCTCATCATTATTCATCTTGGATTGCACAGTAGAGGTAGGTAGACTTGTGGAGGAGATTTGAACCTGTGACTTGTTCATTTTCTGTGCTAGTTTGTGTGTAGCATGTGAGATAGTGCTGAGAGCTATGAGAGCTTTGTGCTATGTATTGTTACATGTTCTCTATCATTATAATATAAAAATAGTTGGGGGTTTTCAACTATTAGCTTTCCCCATTACATACTGTGTTATATGTGTGCTTGATTATGTTTTAATGTGTGCATGTGACTACTTCTATTTCCGCAAATTGATGATCAATTGTAGAAGAGGTTATGTATTATTCATGAAGCTTAAATAGTGTGTAATCAGGATAATATCGGTGAATAATTCAGCTATTATTCAAATTTCTACATGGTATCAGAGAAAAATTGATCATCAGATCTATTACAGTGATTACAATTTATTTCGGTAGACAGAGTCTGTAAGCGGGCCAAGTAGCCTCTGGATCCATCCTTTCTTTGAAAGGTGATATATCCAATAAATTCCCCTACATTCAATCTCTGTGCTATAAATACTTTTTTCTCACATTAGATCAGAAGAGGTTGAGTTTTGAGCTGGTGGAATTCGAATTTGCAGCAATATTTGTTTTCTTGGTGTCGAAGTCAAAATGTATTTCAACAGATTGCGACTGGAGTATGCCCTTGAAGGCAACTCGAATTATGTTGCATGGAAGGACAGGATGGAGGCGGTGTTAGATTGTAACGGGGTGAAGGAGTTCATAGATGCTGAGGTCCCAAAGCCTACTGATGCTGCTCAAGTTGAGCCTTGGCAAAAGAAGATGGAAAAATGTCGAAGAATTCTCTTGGAGGGCGTGAAGGATCACATTGTATCCAGCCTGCATGGAAAAGCTTCTCCATACTTGATGTGGAAAGATTTGGCAGATCTATTCCAAAGCAAGAGCGACCAGAGGAATTTGGCACTCAAAGATAAACTCAGAAACATAAATATGGAGAAAGGCGATAGTATATCCAAGTACCGCACGAAGTTCACCCAATGCAGGGATGAGCTGGGAAGTGTGGGGGTGATTGTTGCTGATGAGGACTTGGTGGAATTGGCTCTCCTTGGTCTTCCGAAGATTTGGCATTCCTATCAGGACTCTTTCAATGGTCGGGAGAAATTTCCAGGATGGGAGAGACTTTGGTCGGATCTTATGCAAGAGGAGATAAGGCAGAGCACCAGGGACAGATCTTCATCAAAGGCACCTGATGAAAAAAATTTTGCTTTGGCTGCCAAAGCAAAGAAGGGGAAGAGCAAGAAAGCTACTCATTCTGGTGCGAAACGAAAGAAGCAGGACATGTCCAAGGTAAAGTGTTTTCACTGTCACCAACACGGACATTATGCCAGATATTGTCCGCAGAAGAAGAAAAATAAGCAGGTTGCTGGATCTGCAGCTGGAGAGGCCTTAGCCTCGCAGTTTGAGCTGGATTTTTCACTGATCGCATGCTTGGTCTCAAGTGTGATGGGATCAGTATGGTTCTTGGAAAGTGGTGCGTCTTTTCACATGACAGGAGATCGAGATTTATTTTCAGATCTGGATGAGAATGATCTTGGAGTGCACATTGAGATGGGCAATGATGGTAGATACAGTGCGACTGGTATCGGTACCATTTCCTTTGAGAGGGAGTCTGGTAAACCCTTCGTATTGAAGGAAGTGATGCATGTTCCATGATTGAAGAAAAATCTTATCTCTGTGGCGATTTTAGAAGACAAGGGGTATGATGTTGTTTTCAGCGAAGGAAAGGCTTTCCTACGCAGTAAGACAACTGGAGAAACCTGAAAGATAGGGGTTCGAGTCAAGAACCTTTATCAATTGTAATTAGATGGCTACGCAGCAATGGCATGCAAGGCAGAAGGAGTGGTGAGCCGGGATGATGGCGAGTTGTGGCACAGGAGATTGGGCCACCTTCCCCATGGAGCTTTGAAGATACTGTAGTAGATTTCTACTGGGATTCCTAAAGGCACTCTTGCGCAGTCAGATCAGTGCAAGGGATGTACCTTGGGAAAATTTGTGAAAGCCACCTTTCATGAGAAGGATAGTCGTGCCACGACGATTCTTGAGAGAATTCACACAGACATGTGTAGACCTTTCTCAGTAGCTTCGACAGCAAAGCACAGGTACTATGTGATCTTTGTTGATGATTTTTCTCGGAAGTGTTGGATCTTCTTCATGCAGAAGAAGAGCGAGACATACTCAAGGTTCTGTGAGTTCAAAGCGACGGTTGAGAAGGAATTGGGGAAGCATGTGAAGGCTCTTAGGAGTGAAAATGGTGGTGAATTCGTCTCTGTTGGATTCAAGGACTTTTGCAGTGCAGAAGGAATTCAGAGAGAGCTCATAGCACCTCATAACCCACAGCAGAATGGGGTTTCTGAGCGGAAGAACAGAACGATCGTGGGTGCTGCATGGGCAATGTTGCATGATCAGGGCCTACCCATTCACTTGTGGGTGGAGGCATGCAATACTGCAGTATATGTGCAGAACCATTGTCCCTACAAGATACTTGGCATGAGTACACCCGAGGAGGCATTTTCTGGTAAGAGGCCTGATATTTCCCATTTTAGGATTTTTGGTTCACCTGTCTACATGCATGTGACGAAGGATGCCAGGAAGAAGTTGGAGCCGACCACAGAGGTTGGGATATTTGTGAGGTACGCTGATATGCCCCACAACTATCGTGTGTATTTTCCAGATAGTTGCAAGACTGTTGTGCGACGGGATATCAAATTTCAGGAGGAGAAAGCCATGAAGTGTTCGCTTGAGAGGGAGCCACATTTGCATGCAGATGAGGAGCTATTAGTTCCTAAGGATGAGATTCAGGATGTGGATCAGCCACAAGAGGAAGTTCATGGAGTGGAAGAGACCACTCATGCAGCGCCACCCATCAGAGGGCGGAAGCGCACTACAGAAGCTGAGCGACTGGCTCAAGATGTAGAGAAGGTTGTAGAACCACCTACAACACAGCGCAGACAGAGACAGTCACCGGACCGGTACACTGGATACATGGCTCTTGTGAGCAAATGTCTTGTAACAGAGCCATCCTCTTTCGAGGAAGCTGTGGAGGACCCCGCATGGGTAGATTCCATGGTGGAAGAGTATGATTCGATTTTTAGAAATAGTGCGTGGGAGATTGTACCAAGGCCAGAGGGGAAATTAGTGGTGTGTTCGAGATGGATCTACAAAGTGAAGCAGGCGGCTGACGGGAGTGTGGAGAAGTACAAGGAAAGATTTGTTGCATGAGGCTTCTCACAGATAGAGGGGATCGATTATGAGGATACCTTTGCACCTGTCGCAAGGTACTCTTCCATATGGATGATCCTATCTCTCTCAGCGCAGATGGGGTGGCACATCCATCAGATGGATGTGAAGACTGCGTTCCTCAATGGAGTCATTGAGGAGGAGGTGTACATAGAGCCACCCGAAGGTTTCGAGATCTTCAACAGTGAGTCGCATGTGTGCAGACTCAAGAGAGCATTGTATGGGTTGAAACAAGCACCTCGTGCTTGGTACACACAGATTGACAGTTTTTTCACCGAACTTGGATTCTCCAAGAGTGAGGCGGATCCTAACCTGTACTAGATTGTGGTGGAGGGGAAGTTGCTGATCATTGTACTTTATGTAGATGATCTGATTTTGACCAGTGATGAGCTATTGATACTTTCATGCAAGGAGGATCTTGCTAGAGAGTTTGAGATGAAGGACTTGGGCCTCCTTCATTATTTCCTGGGATTGGAAATTTGGCAGCGCAGTGATGGACTGTTTGTTTCTCAGGGTAAGTATGCCCGGGAGATACTGGAGAAGTTCAACATGCATGACTGCAAGCCTATTTATACTCCTCTTCCTAGAGGTTGGAGGAAGGAGGATGCTACTTCTGCGGAGGTAGTGGATGCCACTATTTATCGACAGTTGGTGGGGTCGCTTATGTATCTGGTCAATACACGACCCGATATATGCTATGCTGTTAACCAGCTTTCACAAGCTATGGTTAAGCCTACCAAGCTCTTCTGGAAGGCAGGCAAGCATGTATTGCGTTATCTTAGAGGCACATCAGGATATGGCTTGTGGTACAGATAGGAGGATGAGGTGAAGCTATGTGGCTTCACGGATGCAGATTGGGCAGGGAGCCCAACGGACAGAAAGAGCACATCTGGAGGGATCTTCAGTATCGGGTCGACAGTAGTTTCTTGGTACAGCAGGAAGCAGAGATCCGTGGCACTCAGTTCAGCAGAGGCTAAGTATATGGCAGCAAGCTTGGCTGCATGCGAGGCCATATGGATGAGGAAGATCCTGGTCGGGTTGTTCGGGTCACACTTGGAGCCTACTGTGATTTATTGTGATAACCAGAGTTGCATTAAACTCTTGGCTAATCCATTATTTCATGATAGATCCAAACACATCGACATCAGGTACCATCATATCAGAGATTTTTTTCAGCGGAGAATCATGTTACTTTCATATGTTCCCACGGAGGATCAGGATGCTGACATCTTGACGAAGGCGCTCACCAGGAGCAAGTTCGAATTCCACAGAGGCAGGATAGGGGTTGAAGATAATCCATATCTTGTTGAGAGGGAGTGTTGAAAATGCAGCAAGATGATGGAGCTTAGTGAAATGAAGTCGCCTTCACTAAGTGGGCCCGCAGGCTATTTTTGGCGCAAAGTCTATTTTTAGACTATGTCTATTTTTAGACATATGGATCATGGTCTATGAGTTGAAGGATGCTATTTATGGATGATTGGTAAAGTTGGTAAAAATAGATGGACCTCTATTTTTAGACATTGGGCGGAATCTATTTTTAGACTGTCGGGCTAAAAATAGAACAGTCAAATATTATTAACCCTTAATAATATTTAGACTATAAACATTATCTTATCCTCTTGGAGCACTTTAGTTTGATGCTTGGATGTGGCACATGCAGCTGACAGAAGGAAATATTCTTTTCCTAAGGGTTAGTTGAGCTATTGCATGGTTGACTTCAGTTAGAACTCATGTGGAAGAGTTTGGTGGAGTTGATGAGACAGTTGGTGGAGTTGTGTTCGGTTTAACTTAGTTGAACTAGTTGTATTTAGTCTAACTGATAAATACACTAGCGATGAGTGGTGTGAATTAATTATTAATTAATTCACTAATTATTAACTCATAAATCAACTAAAGAATACATCAGTTAACTACAATGCATGGACAGTTCAGTGGAGACCAGTGTTAGAGGTGGGTGAAAGGGTGAGTCTACTATCAGTTGTGACTATAGTTGTGCATGAGATTTGCGCACACATTGATTGAGATTTCCAATGAGGATTGCGCAGTACAAGCCAGTGGGATTCGAACTTGGATCTCATCATTATTCATCTTGGATTGCACAGTAGAGGCAGGCAGACTTGTGGAGGAGATTTGAACCTGTGACTTGTTCAGATCTGAGCTAGTTTGTGTGTAACTATTGGAGATAGTACTGAGTACTTGTGAGGAGTATTGTACTATGATTGTTACATGTTCTCTATCATTATAATATACAGATAGTTGGGGTTTTTCAGCTATTAGCTTTCCCCATTACATACTGTGTTATATGTGTGCTTGATTATGTTTTAATGTGCGCATGCGACTTCTTCTATTTCCGAAAATTGATGATCAATTGTAGAAGAGGTTATGTATTATGCATGAAGCTTAAATAGTGTGTAATCAGGATAATCTCGGTGAATAATTCAGCTATTATTCAAATTTCTACAAATAACTCATGCATCTGTGAGTTGAGAGTTAAACAGATGAGTTTGATTTCAAGGGCAGTGTACTATCAATTGTATAATTGTCCAAATTATATAGGTTTTGGACGTACTGAGAGGAAGAGCCTAGATGGATTATTTAGTATTGGATGGGGATTTCACTAATTAAAAGAGGATTATTACACAAGGAAACAACATATGGAAACAGGGACTTCGGAAAGCCAAAATTTGGTCAAGTATTGGTGTAAGCTTGCTTATGAAGCAATGAGACATATAGAGATAACGTAGAGGTTTCTCAGGTTTGATAAAAGCATTGCAATTTTCTCATATTTTTTTACTAATGAAATATACGTATAAAATGGTTTTTAGCTATGGGTTTCGACATGAAATTTTTGTGTAATGTGTTGATTGAATTATTTCTCTTGTATTCTTTGTGATTTCAAGATAGTTTAAATTCGTTTCCATAATCATTAGAGTAGATTCATTTCTATTTTTTTAGAAAATTACAATTATTAGTTTGAATGTACAAGAAATTATTACATTTTATCATAGATGAAATCGTTATAGAAGAGAATAATATGAGTTTATTTAGTGTAAGTGGATCAAATTTACAATATCTTTCTTCAGGGTAAACAAGATTTCATTCTATTGATTGAGACTTGAGTATGCCCTTGAGAGAAGGTTTAATTTCATAGCTTGGGAGGACAGGATGGAAGCAGTATTGGAAGATAATGGGTTGAAGGAGTTCATATAAAATTTTATTCCTAAGCCTCCAGCAGTTGATTCTCAAGATCTAGCGAACTGGAAGAAGAATGTAGCAAAGGCGAGAACTATCCTATTGGAAGGTGTTTGAGATAATATTGTCGCGAAACTCCACAAAAAGGAAAGTCCATATGCAATGTGGAAGGCATTGAAAAACTTTTCTCAGAAAAAAAATGACCAGATTAAACTAGCACTGAAGGACAAGCTTAGGAAAATCAATATGGAGAAGGGTGACACAATACCAAAATACTTCACCAAGCTCACCCAATGTCAGGATGAGCTTGGAACTGTTGGTGTTACAGTTTTCGAAGACGATATCGTCATCCTAGCACTTATAGGTCTTCCCAAGAGCTCGCACAACTACCAAGATTTAGGAAATGGGAGTTAGAAGGTACCAGAGTCGGAGTTTTTATGGTCTGACTTGGTGCAATAAGAGAAAAGGTGGAACACCAAAGATGGGACCTCATCCAAAGAAGTGGAAGGGGATTTTCCATTATCTAGTAAAGAAAAAAAAACCAAGGGAAAGAAGTCCCAAGGCAAGTATGAAAATAAGAAAAACTTATCCATGTAAAGTGATTTCACTTTCACAAGTTTGATAACTATGCCAAGAAATGTCCACAAAGGAAGGCAAGTAAGAAGGTTCCTATAGTAGCAGTAGCAGGTGAAGCTCTAACTGCACAATTCAAGCTTAATCTTACTCTCATTGCATGCATGAGAATAATAGTAATGGGAAACATGTGGTATCCCAAGAACAGTTCCTTGGTTTGTATGACATGGAATAGAGATCTCTTTGCTAACTTGGAGGAGAAAGACCTCAAGAAAAACATATAGTTTGAAGATGATGGGAGGTATAAACCGATCGATATCTGTAAAATTAATTTCGAGAGGGAGTTTGGATATCCCTCTCAGACTGACATATGTGATGTATGTTCTATGAGTAAATAATAATCTTGTTTCATCACGATATTGGAAGATCGTGGATATGATGTGATATTTAGCAAAGGAAAGGTTTTCCTTAGACAAATATTCACAGGACAGATGAAGAAGATCAGTGTGTGAGTCAAGAACCTATTTTCACTTGAGGTACAAGATGCATGAAAACCCTTGAGGAGCAAGGAAACGGTTAGAGACTTGGTGATTGAGAGGGAGCATGAATTACCTCTCAACATGCAGCCTTAGAAGTAGTCTCAGCAAGGTGTGGAGCAACCATAATTGGAGAAGCAGAGAGGAGGCCGAGTGGAGACATCCACTAGAGTAGAGACCTATAGTAGGGCAGAATTTTTAACCAAGTGGGAAAAAGGAGTACATGAAACCATGCCTATAGGTGAGAAGTAGGGTGATGTGAAGAAATAGTCCCAATAATGAAAAACTTTGGGCAGGATCCATTGAGGTTTTTTTGGTCTCTTGGATGATTACCTTGCTATGAGGGCCCACATTATTCAGTAGTAGGAGGATCAATGGCATTCATATGATGAGGAGTGCAGAGAAGTGTTGAAAGTAAAGCAAGAGGCTCAATAGCAGAGTTAGAAGAAGCACAATTTTCCTAGTAGACAGTTGCAGACACAATTGATTCAATTTGTTTATTCTTTATGCTTTTCAGTTGTGGATGTTGTAAATGCAAAAAAAAAAATAAGAAGTGTTACATGCATAACATTATAAAGGTATTGGATGAGAATATATGTGAATCCATTTCTTGTTAAGAGGGAATGTTGAAAATGGAAACAAGAAATATTGAAAATGACACCAAAAGAAATTCAAATTTAATTTCCCCTTGAAATAAATTATAATAAAATTTCAATTCCACATATCATGACAACCTGTACGAGTTAACTAAGTTAGTTTGACTTATTTGGTTCAATTAATTCAAGTTGAGGGTCTAAATTGAGTCCGGTAGAGTGGTTCCTACTTTTCTGGAGCCCTCGTTGAGTTTATTTTGAGTTGTAATTAATTAATTCAATTTATCTCATCTAAACTCAGTTTAACTCATTTAAACTATTGGAGGAAATAGTGGAAGGTGAAAGTGTGGAAGTGGAACTCGAACCATACTTAATGATGGACCAAAGAAATGATATATTAGCCATAAATAACTCATGTATGTGTGAAATCACAGTTTCCTAGTTGATATTGGAGTTCAAGGGAAGTGTACTATCAATTGTATATTCATCCAAATCGTATAGGTGGTTCATGGAGTTAGATGAAGGTCCTTTATGGATTGTGCAATATTATATATGGATTTCCCTAATTAACAAGGGCTAATTACCTAAGGAAATAGCACAAGGAAATAATGACTTGGGAAAGCTAAAATTTGGCTAAGCATTGGTCTAAGCTTGTCTAGGAAGCAATGAGATAGATATAGACAGTGTAGGGTTTTCTGAGGGTTGAGAAGAGAATTGTAATATTCTCATATGTTCTGACTAATGCAATATACAACTAGTGGGGTTTTTAGTTGTGGATTTCCCTAGAAAATATTTGTGTAATGTGTTGATTGAATTATTTCTCTTCTATGCTTCATGAGTTCATGATCATTTAGATTGGTTTGCATAATTGGTAGAGTAGATTCCAGTGTATCATTTTAGAAAATTACAATTAGTAGTTTGAATCTACAAGGAATTTACAAATTCCTAGCGAGTGCAATGGTTTTCAAAGCTTCGTGCATCTACTCAGATCTATGTTTAAACTTAATTAAAATATTTTTTATTAATACATTGATAATTTTTTTTAAATTAGTGAGGATGCAAGTCAATGCCAACAAAACAAAAATAATGATTCTCTCAAATAAAAGGAGGCAGAACTAACATGTATTGTTGTTTGAAGGAAATATTCTTGAAGAAGTAAATGAATAGAAGTACCTCATGATTGATTTCAACAACAAGCCTAATTGGGGGGACTACAAAAAGAAGAGAATATTACGAGGGTGGAGAACATTATATGCTCTTTAAAACAGACATAGAGAGGGAGATTTATGGAATTGGAAATTGATTAAAGTTATTTTTGAGCTCCTAGTTTGTCAAGTGATATTATATGGGTGTAAACTATGGGCTAGCATCATTCTTATCTCAAAATGGAAGCAAATTGAGAAAATCCAAAACGCTTGATCATGAGAAAGTTCAAAATAAAAGTTTTGGTTCCTTATTAGGTAATGATTAGTGAAATAGGAGTAGCTCCAATCGAAGAAATATCTATTGCGTGTCCCATAAGGTACGTAAAAGGAGTCGAGCAAATGGGAGTAGCTAGATGGCCTAAAGTTATCTTCAATGAAGATACAAGTGAAAGAAAGAAATCATGGATGAAAACAACAACAAATGGATGCAAAAATGGAATATTTACCTCCATGCTTGTCCCACACATAGTAAGGAGTTAAAAAAATTTGTTATCGAAAATTTCAGTAAATATATATGGGGAAAAGAGTTAGGAAAAAATAATAAGTAATTTTCTTAGGAATTCAATCCCACTAGTGACATCGAAAAAAATAGTGCATTAGAGTTAGCATTCCATCTCGCATCAACTTCAATGCCAAATGGGTAGGTGGAAAAGACCTAAATAATCTTGGGAAAAATGGGTGTGTAATTTTTGCACTTCTCGGGTAGTGGAATAGGAAAAACATTTCATTTTGGAATGTGATTCATTCAAAGATACAAAAGACAATTACAACAGTATATTAACATCAGTTTCATGGCATTGTATTTTCAGGGACACTTAGAAGGTTAGGTCATGTACTATAGACTCTTAGAAGGTTGGGTCACCAAACTCTTAGAAGGTTGGATCTACTCATCATTAATTTGAGTAATAAAAATATTGAATTTAAAAAATCCAAAAGAAGGGAGGCTCTATGTCCCATATACTATTTTTAGTCTACTAGAAGTTCAAATTTCATTTATTCATTCATTTGATTTAATCTTTGAATAATTAAATTATTAAAAAATATAAAGAAAAATAAGTTTACTATTGTATAAACACACTTATTATATATTTTAAATCATTTAATAATTTTTAATTGCACATAGAGGCACTCTACAACCGAGTATGGAAACGATTAAACATGTAAACACATAGACATCTAAAGGTAAACTTAAATATAAACATAAAGGTAATGTTTAACATTTAACATTCAACCTAGTATCGGGGTAGATCTCACATAAAAACGTAAACAATTAAACATAAACAGGTAAAAAACTTACATGTTTAACATTTAACATTTTTAATCTAATGTTGGCATATTTAAAAATCAATCCAATGATTATTATGTATAAGCACAATATACATTTAAAATATAAAGAGTTTTACTAACACTCACAAATATAAATAAACTAGAGGTATGGTAAAGGTGCCCATTTGATCTTGATAAGCTACTTAGACTTCTAAAGGATTTCTGCTCTGCCATGGGTATGTCTGTCAACACTGAAAAAACAAAAGTTATGATTATCAAATCCAAGAAGGACAGTTACGCTAATTTCATGTATGAAAATAGTAACTTGGAGGAAGTGTCTTCTTACAAGTACCTAGGAATTGATATTAATCACAAGCTCAACTCAAACTATAGCATTCAGAAAAGGATAAAAGGGGGGTGGAAAGCTTATTTTGGTCTTGAAAATAATTTTAAAACGGAAAACCTCATAATGTGGGATAGAAAGAAGTTCCTCTTTGAAAATTTAGTCACTTCTGTTATCTTATATGGATGTGAAGTTTTGGGTTGCAGCATCTCTAGAGAATCCTAGAGAAATATTGAGCAAATCCAGAAGTGTTTTATAACTTATAACCTTAAAATTAAAAGCAATACACCCTATCCTATTCTCTTTATAGAAGTGGGTCTTTCCCCTATCGAGAGCCTAGCTATGACTAGGCTTCTGTTGTACAAGCACAAGCTCAATAGCATAGGAGACCATAGACTTCCTAAGCTAGTTTTAAATTCCAGCCAAAACCACCTAAGGCTTAAACGAGGATGGTATAAAGACACCAGGGTCTCGTTAAACCATTGGGAGAGCGATGATAATGTTGCATTGAAAAACATTAATAACATTAAAAAAATTGTTACTTCTAAGTTCAAAGAAAAAATGTGGTGTGAGAAAGATCTAGCAGCTAAAATAAAATTAAGATATTATAAGGAGGTCATCAACCCCACCCTAGAATATCGAAAGTGTCTCTCTATTTTAACTAGCTCAAAGAAGAAAATTAATATAGCCAATATTAGAAGGAACTCTCATGAGCTCCATAGTGAAACAAGTCGTTGGACAGTTCCTAAAACACCATGGATGGAAAGAATCTGCCATATCTATGAGAATATGAACATTGAGGATGAAAACCATTTCCTCTTAGAGTGCCCCGATGACAACCACATTAGAGCTCAATTTCATAATCTTTGTTACAATACTGACCTTCCTAGACTTCTAAGGTGTCAAAATTATAGTGAGCTCGAGAGGTTTCTCCCCAAGCTTTTTGAGCATAGGAATAAAATCTTAAATCAAACTAAATAACTCTTTTCTTTAGGTCTGAGAGACCAAAGATTGGTCTAAGTGGACGTTAACCATCATCGTCATCATCATCATCAAATAAATAAAAATATAAATAAACTAAAGGTATGTTAAATAGAAAAACCCTCTTTTTATATTTACTCCATAAATCTGTTTATATTTAAAAAAAAAAACTCAAAAAAGTGGTTTTATGTAGGTGAACTTAATCAGAAAAATACCATTTTAATAGGATGGGCTAAATACCATGGGCCAAATACCATATTTATAAAAGAGGTATAAAGAGGTACGTTAAATAGATAAAAATATATCAAATATGATTACAAATAAGCATCTAATTATATACTAAGCCTATGGGCCAAATACCATGGTAGATAAAAGATGTATGGTAAATAAATAAAATATAAATAAACAAGACGTATGGTAAATAAATTAAATTTAATAATTTTGGATCCAGAAAGTTTGTATTTGAATACACTACATGGATTAATTATCTCATGTAAAAACTTAAAGTAATTTTTAATATTTAACACTTAATCTAATTAATTTAATGTCGGCCTCGATCAAAAATCACTTCTTCCCTACATATATAAATTTAGCAAGGCCAAGAGAAAATTAATTTGTGAGAAAAGATTTCACGAGCTTTGCGAAGTGGAAAATAAAATTTGTGGAAGAGGATCTCAATTTGAGTACGAAGATCTCAGTTTGAGTACGTGGAAAATAAAATTTGTGGAAGAGGATCTCAATTTGACTACGAAGATCTCAGTTTGAGTACGAAGTGCGATTGATTTTTAGGTTTGATTTCTATTGCTCTTGCATTTTATTTTATTTTCTAACTTTTTGCTTTTACTTTTTCATCTACTTGACTTTATAGATGTCATTCTTGAATCACTCTTACCACCAAATTAGGATAATTTAATTTCTGCCTTGAGTAAAAACTTGTCTTGCTTTTAAAAAATTATTTCTAAATATGTATAAAAGTACCAAAACCCATTTAACTCACAATCTATAAGTCACACATTTAATCCTTAACTAAGCTGTTTAATAGATCCAAAATTAAAATGGTTAGTCAACTTACTCTTCTTACTAATTGGGGACATATCTCTATATATCTAAACTGATTCTTCAATTTGTATTTACGACCCATTTCGACTTCCAGGTTCAAAACGAAGCACGCGAGTCGGTAGGAGGCCAAATATAAGCGAGGGTTCGAACTTAGCCGAAGTCAATCTATTTTTAACTCTCTGCAGGTACAATCCATGATAGTTGGTGAAGACTGTAAATATGTTTTCGATCTTGCTATTTATGATCCATATAGCTCAAAGGGTTTTGCATTTGAGATTTCCCATAAATTTGACTTTGGGGATTTTGTGATATTGTGAAACACTCTAATGTTCAGGGTTTTGGGATATTTGAGCTTTTCCTTAATTTTGAGTTTAGAGTTTAAGATATTGTGAAATAGTCTCGTGTGCTTTTCCTTAATTTGGAGTTCTGTTTTTTCAAATCCGATTCATTAATCGCAACTGTTCAAATGATCGCCACATGTATATAAATGGGTTTTTCTCTTCCTTGTGGCTTGCCGTTATTTGCATCTCCTTTGTGATTTAGAGTGGCAATATTTTCAGTGCGTTTGAAAGTTTCGTCGATCTGCATACCTAGTGACTGTTAGACTTAAACTGTCTTCTTTAGCGTCTTGAAGTAGGAAGGCCAAAGACTCATTTTCTTTTACATAAATCCTTATATTTTATTCTATATGACATTCTTATATTTTATTTTATTTTGTATCCGTTACAGATCTGTGCTTCTCGCTGACCTATCTTTTACCAGTGAGAACCACAAACATTTGAACCATACCCTAAGAAATATAAATTTGGATATGGATTACACTGTATCAGAGTCTGAAAAGCCAATGACGAAGCCATTGTCTCAAACTACTTCGGCAGCTCAGTTTCAAGCAAGCAATGAAGTGGGAGTGAAGGGAGCAGTAAAGATGCCCAAATCATCAAAAAAGAGGCAGAGGAAGAATGGGAATTCTGAGAAGAAAGGTGACAGCTCCAGCTCTCCGTCAAGTGGTCGTCCAGAATGTTCATCGCTTTCTAAAATAGAGGAGGAATATCGAGCTTTGAGGCGTGATTATTTGATTCTAGAGGAGGAACACACAACTCTCACTGATGAGGTGACAGAGGTAGAAAGAAACATCGAAATGCTGGAAGCGGAGAAGAACGCACTTTTGGATAAGCTGGTCGTGCTAGAGGGCTTGGTTGAAGATCCAGGTTTCTAATGTCTCTCTTAAAAGGCATTTAATCAGAATATCGTCACAATTGATGCTTTAATGTTTACAGCTATCTGGGGCTTGGTCAGACGACTGATACAATTAGTTTTCATTTGTGATTTTATATATCTGCGTTTGATGTTAGGTGGTGATTGGTGACTTGGTCCAGACGGTATTATACTCTGACGGTAATTTTATCAATTATGCAAATCGATAGGTAATTTTAGAATACGGACTTGTATTCATTTTAGAATAAATAATGAAAAGTTTTTTAAAACTTTTTAGTTAAATAATAGATTTTTAACTTACATTTTTCCTGTTTTACCACTAACCCTAATGAACAGCGAGGTAGTTTCTGGTTTATCATTCCTTTCATTAATTCTATAAATTTAGTTTCCCATTAAAAGATCCGTGGAGAGTACATCTTTCACACATAATTGAAAACAGCCTTGAAAGTGCTCCCAATCTACATAAGTGTACGGTCAAGATAAATAAATATCATTATAATGCATTTTTAGAAAATCTCTTAAATAATGGAAGGATCCAAAAATAAATTTATACCATGAATATCACAAAATAGCAAATAATAATTAAAAAAATAATCTATTTAGTTTAACAAAATTATTTTTTCCTATTACCCGACACTTTGGAGTTTGAAAAATTAGTTAAGCCACTTTGGAGTTTGAAAAATTAGTTTTTATATAAATATATGATAGTCTTCCCCACATTCACCATCTACCTAAGAAGCATTGTCAAAGTAAGCCAAAGGTCTTGATAGCTCCACCACAAATGTGTGGTCTATAGCTCCACCACAAATGTGTGGTCTATTTAGGAAGCAACATCTTTTTATGTATCGAATGAAGAAAATATAGTCTAAGATGAATGATGTGTAATAATTTTTTTTTTTAATGTGTAATATTTGCAAAATTTTATTTAAAATAAATGAATTTGAAATATTTTTAATATTTAATATTTTAAATGAATTTGGAATATTTTTAGTATTTAATATATAATAATAATGTAAAGGGGCACTGTAAAGATCATGATGTGTAATGAAAAGGTCCCTAAGGTTATTTTTAAGCCAAGGCTCTCATGGTAAAACTACCATCACTTATCTATCAATTATTATTTAATATGTATAAATACACTTATAATTATTGCACATTCAATTCTGGTTTAACATTTGATATCAAAGTTGCATGTTTGTTGCATCCAATATGAACTCTTCATACATCACAACCACTGGTTTGGCATTCTTTTCAAGAACAAGAAGGGGTTGATTGTTGGTAAACATGTACTACCATTGTCTTGTTGGGTTTTCACACTCACCCTACATATCTTTTTTCACCATCAACCTCTTCCTAGATAACTCACATTTCCCTTAAAACTATGCCACTAAGACCACATTACGAGGCCATTGAAGCACACCGCAAGCATTTGTTTTTCTGAAAGATGTGCCTCTCACGGGTGCTCATCTTCGAAAATGCCTCACATATCCTTCATGGTCATTCATATACATGTCTCCACCTTTTAAACACTTCTTTTACCCTCAGGATGCTCACACATCCAATCTTGTAGAAAAAAAGGAAAATCATATAACATCTTGTAGCAATCTTGTAGTAGTCCTATAACATCGTGTACCACTATCTAAACATGATGTATTTGCTCCAGGAGCTTTATTTTTTCCTTTCGGGATTGAATAATGACACCCAAGCTCTAAATCCATGATTGGGGAGGACCAAAGGCCACTCTAGACCCACCTCTCCTTCACTACAAATACAAATATGCAATTAGAATTAGAAGACATTTCAACAGTTAAATATCAATGATTTTTTTCTAATATAATGTACATGGATTTTATTTCTAAGGATAAGTTTCCTTGAATGATAAAAAAAGGTGATTCACCAATGCAAAGTATATTAGACCTGATTCTTGAATGTATGCTTTCATAGGATTTTAACCACATGCATTGTTGTTGAAAAGATCAAAATTCATTTTTCAGAGAAAATTTGAACATTCTCCAAGTAGAGTATTGATTTACGTTATGTGAGTAGACTAGCACTTTTCATTTCTACAATTACTGTAGTCTTTACATTCCTAGAACTAGTGTCAATCTTTACATTTGGATGAATAAAAAAAAGAAGAAATATTTAGGATGAACCTAGGGCCATATGAGTCCTTCGGAGACTATGAGGAAATGTTCCAACACAATTATAGGATGGATAAATAGGCATCGTAGAAATGAGTTCCCACTGAAAACCATAGATTTCTTCTCTATATATGAGGAAAACCATGCAACCGATAATGTCCCCCTCTTCTAGACCTAAAGGTTGTATGAAAAGGAGGAGATAATTGCTTGAAAAAAATATTTTTCATCACCAAGAGGATGCCCCAATGTTCTCCACCATATCAATAGGGAATTTAAGGTGCATAATGTCCTCACAATTCAAATAAACATGCACCTTTCCGCCTTCATACCATCCAACTCATCCATCGTGATCCATGACCTTTACTTGGTCGTATGATCCTCAATATCTCCCTTCTTCTATCAACTCACCTTTTTATCCACATCAACCTCACCCTCCTCAATGCAGAAACCATTCAGAAGGATGGAGGCCTCATACAACCCAATCTCTTGTATTAATGTGTCTCAATCTTAGCCACAAATATCTCACAACAACTAGCCTAAGCAACCTGAACTACCTTCCCAACCCGATCTGAACCAAAACAACAAGCAGGAACTACAAGCTTAAACTGGGGAAATATCTTATCTTGCTTATGTTTTGGAGATCCAAGAGATCAATATCCAGCCTGGGACAATACTCTGGAATACTCACCCACCTTCTCCACCTGAAGGACTTGAAGAATAGAAGGAATATGGTACCCTTTAGGCCAATGTGCCTCCTTATCCTAAAAGTTTGATCAAACCCAAATAACACACCCTAGAAGAGGTTGAACTTATGGGAGAGTTGAAGAAATTGTGTTTTATAGTACCCTTTCTCTAGGCCATCAAGTATGTCCCCATTTACAACAATATTATCAAGTAATATTGCTTGAAGAGGCCTAGAAGTAGAAAAAGAGATGCTCCCACTATCAATGTTGTTGGGCAGTTGTATGATCTCATGGTTGGGAGGGTGATCTTCCCAAAGTACTTGGATCCTAGTAGACCAGTAGTAGATGTGCACATTAATAGAGTTGTGGTCCCTAATAACTTGATTAACCTTGGGGCTAAAATCAACCACAAAGGAGGATGAATTCTTCCCTTAACGATATTGTAAAATAAAAATTGCAAAAGCAACTAGATGCATGGTTCATATACCCCATTTCAAATAGTGAATGGGTGTCCTCTAATGTCATAGTACCCAGAAAAATGGGAAGTGGAGAATTTTTTTCGATTATAGAGAACTTAACAAGGCTATAAATAAGGACCGTTTACCACTGCCTTTCACTAATCAAGTCCTAGATGGCCTTGCATGGAAGAATTTTTTTTCCTTCTTAAATGGATTTAGTGTTAAGGAAAAAGTTAAGAAAATTTTCACATGCCCATGGAGGAATTTTTCATATAGGTTCCTCTTACTTAGTTTGTGTAATTCTCTTATTACTTTCTAGAGGGAAGTATTGAGTATATTTGTTGACCCTGTGAATGAGACTATTGACATATACATGGATGATTTCACCCCTCATGGGAGAGATTTTTCGGAAGCCCTTTCTAATCTATGTAAATTATTTAGAAAATATATTGAGATCAATATTTCATTGAGTCCCGATAAATGTGAATTTGTAATCAATGCAGGGACTGTCGTAGGCCATTTCATATCCAAGGAAGGGATTCAGGTTGACCCAATCAAAGTTCCCATCATTAGAAATGTCCCTATCCATAAAAAGAAAATTGATATCAAAAGCTTCCCTAGGCTGGTTGGATATTACAAAATATCAATGGATTTAGTTAGTTAGCCTCACCCATGTTCAGATTTTTGGCTAGAGATTCAAAATTTTGTCTGACAAATAAGTGCCAAGAGGCATTCGAAATGTTCGAATAAAAATTTTCCACTGCGCCCAACCTTAGAGGCTCCAATTGGGAATTTCCTTTCCATATCCACACAAATGCATCAGATAAAGTTGTAGGAGTAGCCTTAGGAAAAGTGGAATACAAATTTCAATATGAAATATGCTTCATTAATAAGAACCTTTCCAAAGTTTAACTCAACTATACAGTCACTGAAAAGGAGACCCTAGCTGTGGTGCATTCTTTGAATAAGTTTAGGTACTATATTACTAGATGTCAAGTATTTGTTCATATTGATCATGCAACCATTAAATATTTATTGAATAAACGTGATGTCAATGTTAGAATCATTATATGGTTGTTATTATTACAATGATTTAATCTAACTATTGTTGACAACCGATTAAAGGAGAATGTGGTTGCATATTTTTTTCAGGACTAGCCTTGCCTATAGGAAATGAGGAGATTGTAGATGATCAACTTCCATATGAACACATTTTTTCTATCTCAGTGATATCTCCTTGGGTTTGTGATATAGAAAATTACTTGGTTTTATAGGAGGTTCCCTCCTAATATATGCTCCAGGGAGAAGAGAAAGATTGTTAGGAAGAGTGAACCCTTCACTTGGATTGGGTGAAATGTATTCAAGTTGGGGCTAGATCATATTTTGATAACATGTGTGACAGAGGAGGATGCCTTTGACATCCTCTCATCATGCCATCATGGGCCTTGTGGGGGTCATTTTGCTGCTAGAAGGAAGACATTAAAAGTTGTACAAGTTGGATACTATTAGCCTATGCTACATAAAGGTGCAAGGAGGTAAACTTTAGGTGTGATGAGTTCCAAAGGATGGGAAAGGCTACACCCAATAATGAGATGTGCCTATAACCTCAAGTGACTCTAGATCCATTTGAGAAATGGTGGATGGGTTTCATTATGCCCAATGATCCATCATCTTGAAAAAAAAATATATCATTGTGTGATTCGTTTACTTTACCAAGCAGGATGAAGAAAAGGTAATAAATGTATAAACCAAGAAGAGAGTGGTTGAAATCCTAAGGGAACACATATTTTACAAGTTTCGTTTTCTGAGTGAGTTGATCACTGATTAAGGGATGCAGTTCACCTAAAATTTGATTGAAGACACAATGGAGCAGCACTAGATCAAACAAAGTAAATCCACATCCTATAACCCTTAGGAAAATGGGAAAGTGGATGTCAAATAAATCCTTGGAGAAAATTTTGACCAAGGTTCTTAGGAGCAACAAAAGGGATTGGGCGGATCAACTTGTAGAGGCCACTTGGTCCTACAATAATACCACGAAAACCACAACTAGATTTACCCCATTTGAATTGATTTATGGAAATAAATCCCTATTGTCGATTGATTTTGAATAAAATACCTTCAGGATGGTAGAAAAATTAAATTTATACCTCACTACAGCAAAACGAGAATGACTTCTCCAAATCAATGGTTTAGATGAGTTCAAATTACGGGCTCTCATGCATAGTAAGGCAGTCAAATTACAGAGGAAGGTTTGCCATGAAAGACACATTAGAGAGAAAGCCTTCGAAGAGGGCGAGTAGGCCCTCATTTATAATTTAAGGTTCAATGATTTCAAATTTAAAGTGAGGACAAGGTGGTTGGGCCCCTGTCTAGTGGAAAAATGTTATGAAAATTGGTCTGTCCAAATGAGAACAATTGATGAGGAAGTATTCCATTGATTTTCAATGGTTATTGGTTGAATTTATATAAGAATACTTTATCAAAAGAGGATTTTATTAGTTCAATAAGTAAGGAGATAAATTTAATTGTGGGCCTCACAACCCTCTATCCATACAGCCTCTGATTCGCAAGAGAAGGAAAAGAAAAAATAAAACAAAAAAGGGGAGAAAAAAATAATAAATATAAAAAAATAACGAATAAAACTTCTAGGTGAAAACCTCAATGAGAAACCTAAGGTCAAATATAGAGTTGAAAACCTCCAAGAGGCATCCTAGGAGAAAAAAAGAAGAAGAGGAAACATAAAAAAAAAAATTCCCTAGGTGAAATCCTCCTTTGAGGTACCTTCGAGAGGCATCCCAAGAGAAAAGAAAGAAGAAAAAAAAAAAAAAACCGAGGTAAAAACCTCCTTTAAGGCACCTAGGGGATGCTTGTAGAATTAAAACCTCTCTAGAGGCATCTTGTAGGTCCCCCCCCCCAAAAAAAAGGAGTGAAATATATGATAAAAGAGGAGGAGAAAACAACATAGAGGTAAAGGAGCCCTTACACTAGTTCTTCTAGAAAATCTTTGCAAGGTTCCAATCATAGTTAAAGAACAACATCAAAGGGAATTAGGTGGTCCACATTCCACTTTTACACTTCCCAATATAACCTCCTCAATATCATTTTTCACTCCATCCATCTCTCTACATTACTCCATTATTAGGCACCCCACCTCAATTATTCCTCAATCCTTCAGTTGCTATATGATTATTTTTAACTAGTATATAGGATTGACTAGAATTACTACAGGATTGAGATCAACATAGTAAAATGGTAATATGTCATGTTATTCTTGGGGAAATGAAGGGATAGGTTCAAAATGCCTCCATCAAATTTCATCAACATCACTTAGCCATTCATTCCATGCAAAACTTCACCCTTGTTCATGAAAAAACTCTATTTTTTCCACTTCTTCACAAATTCTCACCACCATTATAGTTTCCAGTCCCTTTCAATAGGCTCACCATGAATTATAAAAGACTATGATTATATTCCACAAATTAGATTGTGATTTTTTAAGGGTCTATGTGACGGCTACAAGAAACAAATCCAATCTTGTAGGAGCCTACACAAACCGTATATAACCATAGCCAAAAACACATGGCAGCTCTTCAATGAAAAATTTTCCATTCAAAAGCATCGAGAGACCATCCTTAAGATATGAGGAGCACACAACGCTCACTAGGAGAAGATACAGGGGAATTTATCACCTTCAACAAGATTAGATCGATCCCTGAAAAACTTATATCAGAAGACTTCACCCATACATACACACAATAGAGAATACTTATAAAAAAATTATATGTTTTGTGCATAAAAGGACTAGTATGAGAGATAAAACCACCATAGGCCAACATATCCATATCTAAAGTAGCATGCATGCATTAACATTAGATAAAAATCACCAGGAAGTCTCAATTAGGACACTCCTTGCCTCTTCCTTTAAGCGAATAATGGTTCAAAATTATTTTTTATGGATGAGGGAAAAATATTATAGGATGGAGGTGGCTAGTAAACTTAGCCAACCTCACACATTTAAATTGAAATTCACTAACCTTTCATGAAATTTGGAAAATTAAACGAAAGGGGGGGTAATGAGTATGAGGAGTGGGCAAAAAGGGTCTGAAAAATGAAATATGTTTATGAAAGGTAGGAGCCAACTCACGAAGTGTGTTGATCCTAGTACCACAAGAGGAAATAAAAAAGGATAGGTGTGACGTTAGTTGTACGAAGAATCCAATTCCAAAAATTAATGGAGAGGCCACTAAGGCATCGAGAGGTGAGATAACTGTAAGTAGGGGGTCCCTAAGGTGCTACAGAGAAGTTACTTGGTCAACTAGGAGGTGTCACAAGGTCAAAAGTAAGTATTACAGGATCATAGGAATATGCTATAATATTATAGAACAATGGCTACAAGATGAGGCCAAGAAAGGAAATATGGTCATAATTGACAAATGGCTTCCTCCAAATACCCAAAATAATTAATAAATAACCTGGGGAAGAGTAAGTAGTGTTTGTATCACCAAATTTCATTATCAAGAGGATTTAACTGAAATTCCGCCTCTGTAGACATCTTGTCGAAAATCCTTATCAATTTTTTTTTTGTGAGATTGGTAGGAATACATCTTCAGCATGTCAAACATATCACCCAAGTTAGGGTGATAAATTAAACCAGTGACTTCACGTCACTCGATCACCATCTATGCAAGACACCATGGGCAAATCCCTGTAGAATTGAGTTTCTGAAAAAATTATGCAGGAGGCAAGGTGAAATCTGTCATATTCTACTTGAATTTTTTCCTATAATTTTGTTTCCTCTGAAGAGAAGTATAATTCCAACCTTCTCTTCCCTGCCTTGAAACCCTAGGCTTCTCAAAAAACAACCTCCATAAAAACATTCTTCGATAATTTTGAGGAAACAATTGTAGAAAACATGGGAGGGGGTTTCAATATAATGGATCCCATAGACACTCAAAAAATCCATAAACATCCTCCTTTCATCGATATCTTCCTAGGGCACCAATGGTTGAGGTTCTTTGAAAAATTGAACGGGTATGATGATGAGATAACCCAAGAATTTTCCATGACTATTCACTCTCAAGGGGAAGACAACACCACCAATATTTTTAGGGGGATTTCCATCCATGTGAATGTAGAAAACATTAGAATAATATTCACCATACCATTTGTGGTAAAATGGGGAAAGGAAGATAGAATATAAGGTGCCACAACCAAGAAAAATAAAAATGTCTTCTTCCCCGAGGAGAAGCACATTGAAGACAAAAATGGAGTAAGAAGGGAGAGCCTCCCTCACCCTTGGGATGAAGTGGACTATGACATCCTTCAGTACATATATTGTAGACTCAATTTGAGTGTTATATATATGTATCAATCTAGGATATTGTATGAGATAGGGTTCGAAATATAATTTCCCATTCCAATGAGGCTCAAAAGGGATTGAAATAAATGATAAAAGAGGAGGAGAAAACAACGCAGAGGTAAATGAGCCCTTACACTAGTTCTTCTAGAAAATATTTGGAAGGTTCCAATCACAGTTAAAGAACAACATCATAGGGAATTAGGCGGTCCAGATTCCACTTTTACACTTCCGAAGATAACCTCCTCAATATAGTTTTTCACTCCATCCATCTCTCTACATTACTCCATTATTAGGCACCCCAACTCAATTTTTCCTCAATCCTTCAGTTGCTATGTGATTATTTTTAACTACTATAGGATTGACTAGAATTACTACAGGATTGATATCAACATAAGAAAATGGTAATATGTCTTGTTCTTCTTGGGGAAATGAAGGGATAGGTTCACAACGCTTCCATCACATTCCATAAACATCACTTAGCCATTCATTCCATGCAAAAATTCACCCCTTTTAAGAGAAAACTCTACTTTTTTCCACTTCTTCACAAATTCTCACCACCATTATAGTTTCCAGTCCCTTTCAATAGGCCCACCATGAATTATACAAGCGTATGATTATATTCCACAAAGGATATTGTGATTTTGTAAGGGTCTATGTGACTGCTACAAGAAACAAATCCAATCTTGTAGGAGCCTACACAAACCGTATATAACCATAGCAAAAAACACATGGCAGTTCTTGAATGAAAACTTCGCCATCCATAAGCATTGAGAGACCATCCTTAAGATATGGGGAACACACAATGCTCACGAGGAGAAGATACAGGGGAATTTATCACCTTCAACAAGATCAGGTTGATCCTTGAAGAACTTATATCAGAAGACTTCACCTAGACATACACACAATAGAGAATACTTATAGAAAAATTATATGTTTTGTGCATAAAAGGACTAGTATGACAGATAAAACCTGCATAGGCCAGCATATCCATATATAAAAGTGTAACACCCCGAATTTATGTGATTGCATTTTAAAGTTAGATACTTGAACTTTACATCCTAAAGGGAGTGGACCCCAAAGGATAATTATATTTTTTGAATGTAATTAAACATTTGATTGAGGAAATGAATAAAGTATTATGGTGAAAATTGACCAAAAATGAGATGATGAGATCACTTGCTAAATGCTGAGGGATGGATGAGGCAAATATGTCCCCACAATCTTCCAAAAAAAATCCTTGGAAGATAGTAATTTTTTAAATTTAGATTTTTGAGGAAAAAATCTGAATTTCCCCCAATGATGAGGAGAGTAGTTGGGAAGAGGTAAAAAGATGGAAAAGGCTGAGGAAAAGCATAAAACATGACTTTTAAAGAATCCCTAAGTGGGAAGCCTAGGCAAACAGGGGAAGAAAAGCATCCCGAGATTTTGGACGCGAATTAGAAACATGCTTTGGGGAACAACGAGCTTAAATAAGTTTGCTCTTGTACGAGATTAGAGGTTAATGCACTCTACAGGAGGTGATCTCGCGCTCGGGGGTGAGTTATGGGAGACAAAAGAACTCTAAGGTTGGGAGGTTGGTCTATTACACAAGTGGTATGCCTTCGAAAAAAAACTTGTCTTATTGTTTTCTATAGTATGAATTGGCTACATATAAAAACAAGTTTATTCTAGGTTTGTTCCTATTACTAGTCTACATTCAACATGATGTAGTTCCTAGGCGGAAACTATGGTCATCCCGTATAGTTGTAGAAGAAAGACACCGTAAAGTGAAATTCCACGAGTGTTTAGACCGGGGTGGGTCTAAATCGACGAAATCTTGTTTTGTTCATGAAAAACTCGTGGAATTGTATTTAATCCGCTACGATTTCTAAGTAGAATTGCATATCGGCTATCATAGAGAGAAATGAAATTAACTATAGTACATTAGAACAATAGCGGGATATTCGTTATAAATTATCACTGCCTATGAAAGATCGAAGGAGAAACTCAACGGACTGGCCTCGGAGTTCGGTCGAATACTTCATGATATTTGCAGAAAAATCAAATTATCTTAGACAACAAAGACAGGTCCATAAGCCCTTACTCTAAGTACGGGGAAAGTAGTAGATATTCCTAAACAAATGAATATGAAAAAAGGACCGGACAATAGTCTCATGGACTTCTTCTAATATTATATTCTGTAGAAGTAATACCTAGAAGACGTAATTATGAGCAATCAGTTGAGAAGCATAGGAGTAAGAAGTAATTAAATTTCCACATTATACACATTAGCATTTATTTAACCAATATTTCCTTGACTATGAGGAAAGCAAAAAGAGTTCAAATCTCATTACCGAGTTCTTCAAAGTTCAGCTATCATCGGGTATACATATAGGTACTAGATGTAACTAATTACAAGAAATTAAGAAGAAAGCCGGAGAATAGATTTATGCTTGCATACCTTTGAAAAGGGGAAATTATAATTCATAGACTTTCGGACATACAAATCATCTATGGATAAACGGGATCGGTCTCATAAATATTCAGTGAGTTGTTCATATGTCTAGACGATCGAGGTATAAGACCGAGTTCAATGTAACCAGGGAGCAGAGGCAAGCTCGTAATTACATTATAAATATCCAAGTATAGACTCTACACGTAAAATGAGTGAACCAAATACATCAAAGGAACGGACAAATAGCATGTATAACAACCTATAAATTTTGATGTATGCACTTAAGAAAACCCGGAATGTCGGTAGCATTTCCAGAAAACAAAATAGATTCGATAAGTATATTCCACAAAGCCAACGCCATGGTTTGAAATTATACTCATTATGTATCTATGTCTCTGTACATTTAAAATGGTGGCGAGTAAATAAAAAGTTCAACCTACGAAAATAAGAAGTATACAATGGTCCAAAATTTCAAACGAAATCTTTCGAGCCTATTAGGTGCGAGGTACAAAAATCGAAACCCCCATCTCACGGAACGCAATTTAGACACGACGCCATCCAAGGATGACCACGCTAATAAAATGGAAACGAAAACCCCGACTCGAAGAGTGGGTTACGTTACGTATGCAACCTTGCACAACATCACCATAGAAGACGGTGGTTCGACGCTTAAGAGATAACGCGTCGGTGAGGAGTAACCCCATACGGATACCGGCACTGAAGGCCACGAGACCGAGTTAGCATCCACACGATTTAAAAGGGATCCTCTCTCATGTCACAAGCATGCGGGAATCCTTTGGAATTACACCTAGAAAATAGAAACGACCCAAATTCGGTTAGTCACTGTGCCATCGAGAGATAAACGAGCACATAGATATAATGATCTCGGTATTAAAATTTGTACTGTGCAATGTAAACTTTCAGACGCGTCGAGCTGTTCTCGACCATTCCATAGAGAGGGAGTAAGATAAATTATCTTCGAGAATAAAACGATGAAACCAATAATTATACGGCTGGAATGGGGAGATTTATTTAACCTACCTCATTCGACTCCATGGAACGGGAGGCATTCGGCTGGAGGAAAGGCGACGTAAGGGGTAACGTACCAAAGCGGACGAATTTTAATTATAACTGAGAGAAGGGTCGAAGTAACCTCGAAATTATCAACCGGTTACACCATGTGCGGGGATGAATACTGGAGCATCTAAAGAACAAACCGGACGCATTCACATGAGTGATTATTCAAAGAAAAAAATATATATTCGGCGTCGAGCGTATGGCTCTTGTAACCTAGGTATGAAAAAATCCACTTACGAGCTAGAATTCAAATGTGCATGGGGGCGGATTACTGTCTGCAGCGGTGAGAAGGAGAGGCGCCATATCTTCTCTCGCCAAAAAAAGTCGAAAACCTCGGCGAGTGGCATGGCTCGGTCATGGAAGGAACCCGCAAAGCGAAGAGCACGGAAACCGACTAAGCTCTCCACTCTAAACTTATATAAGCCTTCGGTAACCACATGAACCCTAACCGAAGACGATCGTACGTCGTCCACTTGGCAAGCATGTCGAACCATAAGCCACGGATCGAGGGCGGCATGGAGAGTTAATACGATCGTATCCAAATTTATGGAGGTCGATGAGAATTGAATACTGTATGTCCGGTTCGAGGCATTGACGTGGGTGTCGATTACCACGCGAGGTTGAGTTGTGCCAGCTACGTGGTGAGTCCACGTAAGCCAACGGATAGGCTTAATACAATACAACGCTCGGTTCATCAACCCAACGCCCGACGTGGATCCAATTTTCACCATGACGATATCATAGAAGTCCAATCTGAAATAATAATGAGCGCTATGTTCAAATTTAAAAAACCGAGGCCCGATTACAATACATATCTTAAATCGAGTCAAAAATCCGAGGTACTCATCCGAATAGTCGTATCAACCAAGCGCATAGGAAAATCGACGCATCATAATATACTCTTTCGAACTTTATGATAAGGTTATCAATATATATCCATATAACGTGACCATCGTAATTATGGCTATACAAAAGGTTGAAATTGCCATGGGCCACAACCCTTACCACGAACTTATATAACCCATGCTTATAGTTCATATGGGATACGATGGAAGATAATAATAATAATTTAAATGGAATATCGACCATTAATGAATGGAGAGTGTGGTGCATAAACACCATCTCCCTAATTAAAATCAAAATAACAATATAACGAGAAATAGTGACGAGAGGGTGTTAACGCTGTCATAATAATGGGATTGAGAGGTCAAAATTACCCTAGGCTCTCTAGTTGTACTCGCAAAGATTTTTTTTGGGTGAGACTTGGAGGCGTGACAAATGGTATCAGAGCCCAAGTTATTAAACTGGGCTGGTGACTTTGTGCTCACAATTGCTTGTATACTCACTGTGTAAATTTATTCTGTCGTAGCAAAAGTTTTGTTTTGTTGGTTTGTTTTTTTTCTCGTGTCACACGACTGTGCTATGTAGTGTACGGTGCGGTGATAGAATGGAAGAAGGTGGTGGAATTTATGTAGATCGCGAGGTGAGCAGGATCCTAATGCGGCCATGATGGCTATGTTGCGAGAATTTGCAACAAGAGTTGAGTCTGAGATAAAAAGCGAGAATGACAAATTGTCATTAGCGAGTGAGGAGCGAGGAAAGTCTCATCGGAGAATTAACCTCACGGAACGAGCCACGAAGGCGAAGGTTCCGGGGAAAGAGGAAAATTGATGAATCCGATGAGGAATATACTATTCGACATCGGAATAAGCATCAAAAGGAATTACAAGGGGAATTCGAAAAATCAAACCTCCCTCCTATGATGGTGAAAAGGAGGAGGATGCGAAGCTCTAGTTGCTGAATATGATTAAGTATTTCGGGTTTATAAATATGAAAGCAATCCCAGAGCCAGATAGCTGTCTACCACCTACAAGGTAAGGCTACCTTGTGGTGGGAGGAGACCAAGATGGTGCATGCCATAGATGAAAGAGACGATTTATCGGGAAGATTTCAGGCTAAATTCAAGAATCGCTACTTGAATGAACGGTACTATGATGACAAAGAAAAAGAATTTCATGAGCTTAGATTGGGACGACTCATTATCGATGATTTTGTCACTAAATTTACCAATACTGTTAAGATATGTACCTTACATAAGGGAAGAAAAAGGCAAAGGTACAGAGGTTTCGAGATTGTTTGCCTACGATATACAAAGAGAAAATTGAGTTTGACAACCAAAAAACAATGGACGAAAGGCTGTTAGGAAAGCCGGATATGTTACCAACAGTTCAAAGGAAAAAGCAGATCAAGGAAAAAAGTTGGGTAAGTAAAAAATGAATTCAAAGGGGGGAAAACCGAAACTCGCCTATTTGAAGAATTTTGGCGAGAGATCATCAGTGAAAAGATTTGGAAAACCCAAAGAAAGTCAACCGCATAGTCTCAAGTGAGCATCGAAACCAATGGAAGGAGACAGAAAAAAGGAGGAACAGATCAGAATGAAAGGAGCCCTTGAAATGTTGGGAGCTGTGGGGAACCCCATCTTTTGAGGGCCTACCCCCATAGAAATGTTCATATGCTCTAAGGGATCGGGAAGCGACAACAAGTGAACGATATAGCAGAAAACATACCAACTATTAGTGCAGCCCTAGAAAATCGCGAGCGAACATCAAGCAACCATGGTGGAAATGGAGGGTAAGATTTCGACATACTGTTTCTGTTTTGATTGATCCAAGTGCTTCTTTGAGTTACATTAGTCCAAAGATTGTAGAAAAATGTAACTTAAAAACTGAAAAATTTCAACGAGTCATGGTTGGTACAGTGCAGCCACTGGAACAAAAAAGAAAGGTAACCCATAAATTGCCCGAGCAAATCCAATTAAATGAGTTTAGAAGCAGTGAATTTGAACATTCTACCATTAGGGTCATATGATTTATTGATAGGAATGGATGTGCTGGAAAAGAAGAAAGCTTTGATGAATTAGCTGGGATAAGACCTAGCACTCGTGTAGATGAGGAAGGAAACCTTTCATTCTCAAATGGAAACCAAAACCAATTTATGTCGGACAAATTTCAACCTTTACAAGCGAAAAGAACATCTAGGAAGGGATATCAGGGTTTATGCGGTGCATGTGGAAGAGACGAACGATGAAAAGCTGAAGAAGAGTTCTTGGATCATTATACCGGTAATAAGAGAATTCAGGAAGTTTTTCCAAAGGAAATCCCTCATCTTCCCCCCAAAAGAGAGATTGACTTCTCAATCGATGCGGTGCTAGGAGCAACACTCGTTTCACGAGCACCTTATCGAATGAGTCCACACGAACTTATAGAATTGAAGATGCAAGTCGCAAGAACGCTAGACAAAGGATATATTAGACCAAGTGTGTCTCCTTGGGGAGCACCCGGTCTTTGTCTGTGAAAAAAGAAAGATGGGACTTTCGGGATGTGCATTGATTATAGGCAACTAAATAAGTTGACCCATTAAAAATAGATATCCTTTGCCTAGAATTGATGATATTTTTGATCAGGTGAGAGGAGCTTCAGTCTTCTCCAAAAATTGACTTAAGAGCTGATTTATCACCAGCTCGGAATTAAAGAGGAAGACATCAGACAAAACGGCCTTTAGAACTGTGTATGGCCACTACGAATTTGTAGTTCTACCTTTTGGTTTGACAAACGCCCCTGCCACATTCATGTGCCTAATGAACAGAGTGTGTTGAACAAGTATTTGGATAAATTTGTCCTGGTGTTCATAGACGACATTTTAGTTTACTCAAACAGTGAAGAGGAACACAAAGAACACCTAAGGATTGTGCTGCAAACTCTAAAGGAAAAATCAGCTATACGCTAAATTTAGCAAATGTGAGTTCTATAAGGACAAGATCCAATACTTGGGTCATATTATTTCTGAACAAGGCACTTGACATGTGATCCGGAAAAAGATAAAGGCTATAAAAGAATGGCGATGCCATCTGATGTTTCAGCGATTAGATCATTCATGGGGATTGCCGGCTATTATCGCAGATTTGTGGAGAGATTTTACGCCATAGCACACCCCATCACTTCCTTACGAGCGGAAAGGTGTCAAGTTTGTATGGACTGAAAAAATGCCAAAACGAGTTTTGACCAATTAAAGGCTGAAACTTACCACCTCTATACTTGAAAATTCCGAGATCCGATAAGGAATTTGTGGTATGTACTGATGCATGCGAGAGAAGGGTTGGGAGGAGTCCTATTGTAGGAAAATTCAGTGATTACCTATGAATCCGGAAAGCTGGGAAATACATGAACAGAATTATAGTGCCTATGATTTAGAATTAGCGATTGTTATTCATGCTTTAAAAAATGTGGCGGCACTACCTTCTTGGAAAAAAGGTTTACACCGATGACTGATCATGTTAGTCTCAAATATTTCTTTTCTCAACTGAATTGAATGCAGGACAAGCGGATGGTCGTCCTTTTAAGTGAGTTTGACATGGATATAAAAAAATATTAGAGGAAAGGAGAATAAAGTGGTCGATGCATTGAGTAGAAATGCTTGTCGAGCATATCAATAATATTGGAAGTAGTGCTCGGGATAGATATAGAAGAATTGGTGAATAAAGCAAGCAAATCGGGACCCTAAATTATGAAACACTTCGGTAAAACTACGGAGAAAGGAGAAAACGGATTTTTCCAAAAACCGGAAAAGGGTTGATTTGTTATAAGAACAGATTGTATATCCCCAGTAATGCAGAGTCTTTAAAAAGAGAGATTCTGGATGAGTATCACAAACAACCCTATCGAGACACCGAAGTATCGAGAAAATGTTATGACCATGAAAAAAGAAGTTGTTACGGCCAGAATGAAGAGAGGTAGCGAGAATATTTAAGTAGATGCATGGAATGTCAATTAGTTAAGGTGGAGTATCGAGCATCCTGCTGGTCTTATAAACCCTTTGCCCATTGCAGGAATGGAAGTGGGACAACTGTTTCCATGGACTTCATTACGGGATTACCCAAAACCAAAATACCGACGCATGATTCGCAGTAATGGTAGTGGTAGACACTTTAACCAAAGCGCTCACTTTATACAGTGAAATCTACCTTTGGAATAGCTCAAGTGGCGAATGTATTCTCGAAGGAGATAGTAAGGCTCCATGGAGTTCCTAAGGTAATTGTGTGTGATAGAGATGCTAAGTTTACAATAGACCTTTTGGAAGGGGTTATTTGGAGGAATGGGCACTAAATTGAATTTTAGCACCGCCTACCACCGTCGGACCGATGGTCAAACGGAAAGAACAAATCAAATTTTTGGAGGACATCTCTGAGAATGTATGTGATGGATAGACCCTAAAAATGGGAAGATTTCTTACATTTAGCTGAATTTGCCTACAATAACTGTCTATCAATCTTCCATTAAAATGAGTACTGTTTGAGGCACGCATATGGAAGGAAGTGTCGTACCCCTTTGATGGCTGGAGTCGACGGAAGACAAACCGATGTTGGGGACCCGATGCTTTACGAGAAATGGAAGGAACCGTCAAAACGGATAAAAAAAGAACATCAAGACGAGCACAAGATCGCCATAAGAGTTATGCGGATAAGAAAAGAGTGCATAGAGAATTTAAAGTTGGGGAGCATGTATATTTGCGCATTAAACCCAAAAGAGCACCCCTTTATGTCGGGAGTTGTGCTAAATTGTCCCTCGATATTGTGGTCCCTTTGAAGTATTAGAAAGGGTGGGACCGGTGGCTTACAAGTCGGCCTTACCACCCCATGTTAGAGTTCATGATGTATTTCATGTTTCATTGCTAAAAAAGATATGTGCATGATGCTTCTCACATAGTTGATTGGAATGTTGTACGGTGGAACCCGAAAGGGGAGTTTTCACTAGAGCCGCTTCAAATATTGGAGCGGGAAGAAATTGAATTGAGAAGCGAGAATAGTAGCGAGTAAAGGTGCGAGTGGAAGCACTTTCTCATCTGGAAAAAGCTACACGGGAACGAGAGATTGAAATGATGGAAAAGTATCCATTTTTATTTGCAAAATAAAATCTAGTTGTCGAATAATAACACCGAGGGATGGTGTTTATTTTTCGAGGGGGAATATGTAACACCCCTGAATTTATGTGATTGCATTTTAAAGTTAGATACTTGAACTTTACATCCTAAAGGGGAGTGGACCCCAAAGGATAATTATATTTGTGAATGTAATTAAACATTTGATTGAGGAAATGAATAAAGTATTATGGTGAAAATTGACCAAAAATGAGATGATGAGATCACTTGCTAAATGCTGTGGGATGGATGAGGCAAATATGTCCCCACAATCTTCCAAAAAAAATCCTTGGAAGATAGTAATTTTTTAAATTTAGATTTTTGAGGAAAAATCTGAATTTCCCCCCAATGATGAGGAGAGTAGTTGGGAAGAGGTAAAAAGCTGGAAAAGCTGAGGAAAAGCATAAAACAGCTTTAAAGAATCCCTAAGTGGGAAGCCTAGGAAAACAGGAAGAAAAGCATCCTGAGATTCTGGACGTAGAATTAGAAACATGCTTTGGGGAACAATAGCTTAAATAAGCTGCTCTTGTACAGATTAGAGGTTAATCTGCTACAGGAGGTGATCTCAGCTCGGGGGTGAGTTCTGGGAGACAAAAGAACTCTAAGGTTGGGAGGTTGGTCTATTGCACAAGTGGTATGTCTCTGGAAAAAAAAACTTGTCTTATTGTTTTCTATAGTATGAATTGGCTACATATAAAAACAAATTTATTCTAGGTTTGTTCCTATTACCAGTCTACATTTAACAGGATGTAGTTCCCAGGCAGAAACATGGTCATCCTGTATAGTTGTAGAAGAAATACCTGGAAAGTGAAATTCCACAGAGTGTTTAGACCAGGGTGGGTCTAAATCTGAGGAAATCTTGTTTTGTTCATGAAAGACTGTGGAATTGTATTAAATCTGCTTCTGTTTCTAAGTAGAATTTCATATCAGCTATCATAGAGAGAAATGAAATTAACTATAGTACACTAGAACAATAGCAGGATATTAGTTATAAATTATACTGTCTATGAAAGAAGAGAAGGAGAAACTCAACAGACTGACCTCAGGTGCAATCGAATACTTCATTATATTTGCAAAAAATCAAATTATCTTAGACAACAAAGACAGTCCATAAGCCCTTACTCGAAGTACAGGAAAGTAGTAGATATTCATAAACAAATGAATAGGAAAAAGGACCAGACAATAGTCTCATGGACCTATTCTAATATTATATGACTGAGAAGTAATACCTAGAAGACAGAAATTATGAGCAATCAGTTGAGAAGCATAGGAGTAAGAAGTAATTAAATTTCCACATTATACACATTAGCATTTATTTAACCAATATTTCCTTGACTATGAGGAAAGAAAAAAGAGTTCAAATCTCATTACCAGTTCTTCAGAGTTCAGCTATCATCAGGTATACATATAGGTACTAGATGTAACTAATTACAAGAAATTAAGAAGAAACTGGAGAATAGATTTATGCTTGCATACCTTTGAAAAAGGGGAAATTATAATTCATTGAATTTCAGACATACAAATCATCTATGGATAAACAGGACTGGTCTCATAAATATTCCGTGAGCTGTTCATATGTCTAGACAGTCAGGTATAAGACCAGTTCAATGTAACCAGGAGCAGAGGCAACTGTAATTACATTATAAATATCCAAGTATAGACTCTACACAGAAATGAGTGAACCAAATACATCAAAGGAACAGACAAATAGCATGTATAACAACCTATAAATTTTGATGTATGCACTTAAGAAAACCTGGAATGTCAGTAGCATTTCCAGAAAAAAAAATAGATTCCGATAAGTATATTCCACAAAGCCAAATGCCATGGTCTGAAATTATACTCATTATGTATACTGTCTCTGTACATTTAAAATGGTGGCAAAGTAAATAAAAGTTCAACCTATGAAAATAAGAAGTATACAATGGTCCAAAATTTCAAACGAAATACTGAGCCTATTAGGCTGGGGTACAAAAATCAAAACCCCCATCTCACAGAACGAATTTAGACAGCGCCATCCAAGGATGGCCACGCTAATAAAATGGAAACGAAAACCCTGACTCGAAGAGTGGGTTACGTTCTGTATGCAACCTTGCACAACATCACCATAGAAGCAGTGGTTCGACGCTTAAGAGATAACACGTCAGGTGAGGAGTAACCCCATACAGATACCGACCTGGAAGGCCACGAGACCGAGTTAGCATCCACACGATTTTAAAGGGATCCTCTCTACTGTCACAAGCATGCGGGAATACTTTGGAATTACCTGTAGAAAATAGAAACGACCAAAATTGAGTTAGTCACTGCGCCATCAGGGATAAACGAGCACATAGATATAATGATCTCGGTATTAAAATTTGTACCTGTGCAATGTAAACTTTCAGACGCGTCGAGCCCTGTTCTCGACCATTCCACAGAGAGG
Source organism: Pinus albicaulis (assembly GCA_034641835.2). Classification (NCBI taxonomy): domain Eukaryota; kingdom Viridiplantae; phylum Streptophyta; class Pinopsida; order Pinales; family Pinaceae; genus Pinus; species Pinus albicaulis. Next base: position 1,246,871,365 of record CM076581.1, on the reverse strand, counting down.
GAGTAAGATAAATTATCTTCGAGAATAAAATGATGAAACCAATAATTATACGCTGGAATGGCGAGATTTATTTAACCTACCTCATTCAGCTCCATGGAACAGGAGGCGTTCGCTGGAGGAAAGGCGACGCAAGGGGTAGCGTACCAAGCAGACGAATTTTAATTATAACCAGAGAAGGGTCGAAGTAACCCCGAAATTATCAACCAATTACACCATGCGCGGGACGAATACCTGGAGCATCTAAAGAACAAACCAGACGCATTCACATGAGTGATTATTCAATGAAAAAAAATATATTCAGCGTCGAGCGTATGGCTCTTGTAACCTAGGTATGAAAAATCCACTTCTGCAATAGAATTCAAATGTGCGTGGGGCAGATTACCTGTCTGCGCGGTGAGAAGGAGAGGTGCCATATCTTCTCTCGCCAAAAAAAGAGTCGAAAACCTCGACAGAGTGGCATGGCTCAGTCATGGAAGGAACCTGCAAACGAAGAGCGCGGAAACCGACTAAGCTCTCCACTCTAAACTTATATAAGCCTTCGGTAACCACATGAACCCTAACTGAAGATGATCGTCGTCGTCCACTTGGCAAGCATCCGAACCATAAGCCACGGATCGAGGGCAGCATGGAGAGTTAATACAGTCGTATCCAAATTTATGGAGGCTGATGAGAATTGAATACTGTATGTCCGGTTCAGGCATTGACGTGGGTGTCGATTACCACGCAGGTTGAGTTGTGCTAGCTACGTGGTGAGTCCTCGTAAGCCAACGGATAGGCTTAATACAATACAACGCTCAGTTCATCAACTCAACGCCTCACGTGGATCCGATTTTCACCATGACGAGATCATAGAAGTCCAATCCGAAATAATAATGAGCGCTATGTTCAAATTTAAAAATCGAGGCCAGTACAATACATATCTTAAATCGAGTCAAAAATCTGAGGTACTCATATGAATAGTCGTATCAACCAAGCGCATAGGAAAATCCACTCATCATAATATACTCTTCGAACTTTATGATAAGGTTATCAATATATATCCATATAACATGACCATCGTAATTATGGCTATACAAAAGGTTGAAATTTCCATGGGCCACAACCCTTATCACGAACTTATATAACCCATGCTTATAGTTCATATGGGATACGATGGAAGATAATAATAATAATTTAAATGGAATATCTGACCATTAACGAATGGAGAGTGTGGTGCATAAACACCATCTCCCTAATTAAAATCAAAATAACAATATAACGAGAAATAGTGACAGAGGGTGTTAACTGTCATAATAATGGGATTGAGAGGTCAAAATAACCCTAGGCTCACTAGTTGTACTCGCAAAGGAATTTTTTTTTTTGGGTGAGACTTGGAAGCGTGACATAAAGTTGCATGCATGCATTAAAATTAGATAAAAATCACCAAGAAGTCTCAATTAGGACACTCCTTGCCTCTTCCTTTAAGCGAATAATAGTTCAATTTTTTTTTTTTTATGGATGAGGGACAAATATTATAGGATTGAGGTGGCTAGTAAACGTCGCCAACCTCCCATAGTTAAAGTGAAATTCTCTAACATTTCATGAAATTTGGAAAATTGAAACGAAAGGGGGGGTAATGATTATGAGGAGTGGCGAAAAGGGTCTGAAAAATGAAATATGTGTATGAAAGGTAGGGGCAAACTCATAGAGTGTGTTGATCCTAGTACCACAAGAGGAAATAAAAAAGGCTAGGTGTGACATTAGTCGTACCAAGAAGCTCGTTCAAAAAATTATTGGAAAGGCCACTAAGGCATTGAGAGGTGAGCTAACTATAACTACGGGGTCCCTAAGGTGCTACAGAGAAGTTACTTGGTCAACTAGGAGGTGTTACAAGGTTAGAAGTAAGTACTACAGGATCATAGGAATCTGCTATAGGATTGTAGAACAATGGCTACAGGATGAGGCCAAGAAAGGAAATATGGTCATAATTGACAAATGTTTTCCTCCAAATACCCACAATAACTAATAAATAACCTTGGGAAGAGTAACTAGTGTTTTTATCACCAAATTTCACTATCAAGAGGATTTAATTTAAATTCTGCCTCTGTAGAGATCCTGTAGAAAATCCTTATTGATTTTTTTTTTTTGTGAGACTGGTAGGACTACATCTTCAACATGTCAAACATATCACCCAAGTTAGGGTGAGAAAGTGAACCGGTGACTTCACATCACCCGATCACCATCTATGCAAGACACCATGGAAAAATCCCTGTAGAATTCAGTTTCTTAAAAAAAACTTTTGTGGGAGGCAAGGTGAAATATGGTATATTCTACTTGAATTTTTTCCTATAATTTTCCTTCCTCTGACCGGAAGTATAACTCCAACCTTCTTATCGCTGCCTTGAAACCCTAGGCTTCTCAAAAAACAACCTCCATTAAAAAATTCTTTGATAATTTTGAGGAAAAAATTATAGGAAACATGGGAGGGGGTTTCAATATAACGGATCCCATAGATACTCACAAAATCCATAAACATCCTCCTTTCATCGATATCTTCCTAAGGCAACAATGGATGGGGTTCTTTGAAAAATTGAAATAGTATGATGATGAGATAACCCAAGAATTTTCCATGATTGTTCACTCTCAAGGGGAAGACAACACCACCAATGTTTTTATGGGGCTTTCCATCCATCTGAATGTAGAAATCATTAGCATAATATTCACCAGACCATTTGTGGTCAAATGGGGAAAAAAAGATAGAATAGAAGCCATCACAACCAAGAAAAAAAAAATGTCTTCTTCCCCGAGGAGAAGCACCTTGAAGATAAAAATGGAGTAAGAAGGGAGAGCCTCCGTCGCCCTTGGGATGAAGTGGACTATAAAATCCTTCAGTACATATATTTTAAAGTGAGGTTGAGTTTTATATATACCTATCAAATTAGGATATTGTATGAGATAGGGTTTGAAATAGAATTTCCCATTCCAATGAGGCTCAATGTACCACATTTCCTCCTTCATTCAATGATTGAAATGATCCACAGGGTGAGGGAACAGAAGCACTAGTACATTTTCTATCATGGCCTCACAATTACAACTGTATATTAACATCAGTTTCACGTCATTCTCTTTTCATTGAAGGGACTCTTAGAAGGTCGGGTCATCGAACTAAGGAATCTTAGAAGGTTGGGTCACCGAACTCTTAGAAAGTTGAGTCAATTCATGATTAATTTGAGTAAGAAAAATATCTAATTGCAAAAAGCCAAAAGAAGAGAGGCTCTAGGTCCCATAGATTATTTTTAGTATAATAAATGTTAAAATTAAATTTATTCATTCATCCTATTTATTATTATTATTAAATTAGAGCTTAAATTATTTATATTTATGTTAAAATAATTAAATTATTAGAAAGAAAAAAAGTTGACTCTTGTATAAACACACTTATTATATATTTTAAATCAATTTAGCTGCTACTTAATTTAAAATAAATTATTTATTACTAATTTTTTTAACTAAAATAAGTATAAATTTAAACTAAATTATTTACTATTGTATTTAAAAGTTAAACCAAATTAAATTATTATTAATAATTTTTATTTTTTATATTTATTGCATTAATTTTTTTATATTTAAAGAAAAATTAAAAAAAGGGTTTTATTGTGAGAAAATATTTTGGTAAAAATCACATCAGAATAATTTTGGTTGACACATACACGTTTCAAACCAGCCAGTGTGGTTCATCATCAGGACAAGATGAAGAATCTGATCAGATAACCCAATTAAATAGATAAGAAAATCTTCAACTAGTCATTTGTAAGATAACGACTAGTTTAACTAAACATAGGAAATGAAAAAAAATATATAAAATAATGATTTCTTATTTATTTAATATTAATTTCTTATTGTTTAAAATTGAAATATTATTTATTTTTATCGTTAAATTTTTTTTAAATAAATAATATATATATATTTTTTAATAATAATATATATATATATATATATATATATATATATATTTATTTATTTATTATTTATATTTAAGATTAAAAAATTATTCTGGTGTGATTTTTACCGAAAGATTTTCTCACAATTTATGGATCACAGAAGTCAAATTCCTAATATTGAAACCCTGCTCGGTAGGGCCTTGGCACTTAAAGTTCATCAATTTGAAAGAACATGTTTGTGGGTATCTAAGATTAAATCTGATCCAACATTTTAAAAAAGATGTAGAGACTCTTCTTCTATTCCTTCATTTTCCATTATTAAACATCCCCTCAGAAATTCAAGCAATGAACGTGTTTTTCTTTCGGCTAGCCTAGGTATTATCAGATCTGAAATTTCAAGATTGAGGATATGCCTTCATTTCTTGTCTCGCAAGCTACTGTCATCGCATCTAGAGCTTTCCTATTTAATTCTGGTTGAGATTTGGTTTATTATTGAGTCCCTCTCAACATTAAAATCCCAACGTTGGGAAGAATTATGGAGAAGGAAACATATTTCCAAATTATTAAAATTATCGAATGTGTCATCTTCAGTTTCTGAGATGACAAGCCGATATAATAGCAGGGTGAATGGTGATCAGGTTAGAGCGTTGCAGTCTCTTTTTCTTAATGGGGATTGTTCTTCTGTTTCATTGACTTCGACCTCTTCGTCCTCGCCTATCTCTGTTGGTAGGCCTTCGAGTGAGCCAGTTCTGTGACCTTCGCTTCTCTCTGAAGATAGGACGATATTCAATGATTTCAATATCCCAAAGTCAGGGTCCTCTACTGAAGTTTTCTCTTCCTCAGCGACATCTGTTTCTGCGTCTTGTTCTGATTCTCATTTAGCAACGACACCTGTTGTTCCATGTGAATATCTGGGGTCTTCTCGACTGTTTTTTTCCAGAAGTCTGCAATCAGATTTCTTATTGGCCCTCCCTCCTCAGTCGATAGAAAATTCTTCCTCAGTTAATTCATCTCACGCATCCCAGATTATGTCCATTATGGTTGGAGTGATGGATGATAGGTCATCATCCCTCAATCAGAATGAAATTCAAAATTCTACTCTAGGTTTTCTCTCTGTCGTTGATTCGAGCGTTCGTTTTTCCCATAGTATGGATTCCGTTATAAGTAATTCTCCTTTAATTTCAAATTGTGAAACGTTGAGTTTTCATACTCTTAATTCCATAAATAAGGATATTAATATAACAAATAACTTCTTTGGTTTTCAAACTCATGCGGTGATCATATTTTAAGGAGCTTTCTGGATTATCCACATTGATAGACAATCGTTCTCTATCAATGTGGATAATCGAGAAAGCTCGTTAAAAAATAATAACTTCATTATTAGTAATAAAAGGTTGGACGATATTTCTAATAAATTGATTGATAATAATGAGAGTATTGTAAGCCATAATAATATTAATAGTAATATTAAAAATAGTGTCCTATATGGTTATGATTATAATAATAATGATGTTAATAACTGTAATAAAAATAATAATATCAATTATAGTAATAATAGCTATAATAAATTCAATGTTAATTATTATAAAAAAAATAATAGTAATATTAATTCTTTCTCCTCTCCTTCAAGTAAGACTGTTATTAATTTATCTAGTTTTTCTTTTGATCAACATGTCTTCAGCTTGTTAGAGAAAGGTCTTAATTTTTCTCTTGCTCCTAAGAAAATCCCTAATCTTGACATAATTTGTGATATTGAATATGGGATTAGGGATTTACCTGATACTACTAAAGACATTATCAGGCAAGATTGTGCCATGATCCTCAAAAAAGCTAAACCCCCTAAGAGCAACATCAACAAACTTGAGTTTGAGGATCTTAAATCCTTAAACAACAACCATAACATTGTTGTTCTTAAAGCTGATAAGGGAGGTGCTACGGTTATTTTAGACAAAGAGGATTATCTTAATAAGATGTTGGATCACCTTCCTAATAGTGGGAGCTACAAGAAGCTTGAAAAAAATCCATAAAAAAAGTTTCAAAAGCGGTTGCTTTGGCTATAAATTCGACTAGAACTGTTGGATCTTTAAGTAAAAAGGTTATTGAGAGTAACCCCCTCACTCCGAGGATCTATGTTCTTCCTAAGATTCATAAGGATGGAGTTCCCCTTCGCCCTATTGATAACACCATAGGAGGTCTGACTTAACTACTCACTAAATTTCTAGCCACTAAGCTTAAACCGCTTGTGGGTCAGACCTCTTCCTTTATTAAAGACTCGTGTTCTCTTATTAATGAATTGAAATATTTTAAGTTAGATAGTGGTGATAGGTTTATTATTTTTTATGTTGTTTCTTTATATATTTGTATCCCCATTATGGAAGCTGTTGATGTCATTTCTCAAGTCACGGATCTTGATACTGGTCATCTTGTTGAAATTTGTCTTACCTCAACTTTCTTTAGATTTGAGGGTGAATTATTTGAACAGACTTGTGGTGTGGCCATGGGTTCCCCCCTTTCTCCTATGGTTGCTAATCTATTCATGGAAGACTTAGAATCTAGAGCCCTTTCCTCCTCCCTTTTTCAACCTAAAATTTGCAAAATTTTTGTTGATGACACCTGTGTTGTTTGGCCTCATGGTAAGGAGAAATTGGACCTTTTCTTCGAGCATATTAATGATCAATCTGACTTCATTAAGTTCACCATGGAATTTGAAGACATTGTTAGCTTGCCTTTTCTTGATGTCCTCACTTCTAGGAATGAAGATGGTTCTTTCTCTCATCAAGTTTTTAGAAAGAAGACACACACTGAGCAATATTTACATGCTATTTCTCACCATTTCCCTGGTCAGAAGCTTGGGGTTCTCAGCACTCTAGCTACCAATGCCTTTAGAATCTCTAATGAACACCACTTTGAAGATGAAAAGTCTCATCTCTTAAAAGTTTTTAATAAAAATGGTTATAGCAAGATTCATTGTCTTAAAGCGTTTCAAAGAGCTGAAAAGGGTCACAAAGTTAAGAAATATCCTTGCGATCGGTTATCTGGAGTTCACCTTTCGTTTATCCAAGGAACTACGGAAGACCAAACATCATATTTTCATCGACGTTGATAAGGTTATTGCGAGGATTGACCATTTGCACCACTGCAAGTTGAGAGAAGCCTTGGAAATCGAAAATAGGCCAGTTAACCTCAACAGGGACGATGGGTGGTTGGTTAGCAGATGTTGGATTCCTACTCTTCATTCCTAGTTTTTTTTTTATATTAATTTTTATTTTCATTTTTATGTATTTTTATGCTTGTTTATTGTTATGTTTATTTTTAATCTTATGATTTTCATTATATAACATATTATTAAAATTTAATTTTTAAACTCAAAATATTATATATATTTATTTATTTACTTAGTTTTATTCGTATTTATATATTTTTTATGTAATTTTATTTTTATTTATTGTTAATTTATTTTCAGTTTTATTTGGTTTTATAATTTTGGTTGATATTTTAACTTTTAATCTTTTATAAAAAAGTATAGAATATAATAAATATATTAATTATTATTCTAAAAATTAAAATTCAAATAAAAAAATTTTATTCTTCAAGAATATATTGGTTAATTTTTATTTTATTAAGAATAAAAATAAATAAGATTCCAGTTATAAAAATTAAGCACTTACAAAATAAATAGGTAATCATTGTTTTATATTTTCTGATTTCAATTCCTAGGTGTAGTCAAACTAACCATTATTTTACAAATGGCTAGTCGGAAATTTTTTTTTACAGTTTTATATTTAAAAAAATAAAAATAATAAAAATAAAAATAAATATATTAAAAATTAAATAAATAAATAAATAAATATATATATATATATATATATATATATATATATATATTGTTTAAAAAATAAAAAATAAAATTTTTTAAGGATAAAAATAAATAAGATTTCAATTTTAAACAATAAGCCATTAATATTAAATAAATAAGAAATCATTATTTTATATTTTTGTTTTCATTTCCTATGTTTAGTGAAACTAGTCGTTATCTTACAAACGACTAGTTGAAGATTTTCCTATCTATTTAATTGGGTTATCTGATCAGATTCTTCATCTTGTCCTGATGATGAACCACACTGGCTGGTTCGAAACGCATCAACCAAAATTATTCTGATGTGATTTTTAACGAAATATTTTCTCACAATTTATGGATCATAGAAGCCAAATTCCTAATATTGAAACCCTGCTCGGTAGGGCCTTGGCGCTTAAAGTTCATCAATTTGAAAGGACACGTTTGCCGGTATCTAAGATGAAATCTGATCTAACCTTGCTAAAAATATGTAGAGACTCTTCTTCTATTCCTTCGTTCGCCATTATTAAACATCCCCTCAAAAATTCTAGCAATGAACATGTTTTTCTTTTGGCTAGCCTAGGTATTATCATATCTGAAATTTCAAGATTGAGGAAATGCCGTGATTTCTTGTCTCGGAAGCTACTGTCATCTCATCTAGAGCTTTCCTATTTAATTCCGGCTGAGATTTGGTTTATTATTGAGGCCCACTCAACATTAAAATCCCAACGCTGGGAAGAATTATCGAGGAGGAAACATATTTTCAAATTCTTAAAATTATCGAATGAGTCATCTACAGTTTATGAGATGAGAGGGTGATCTAATAGCAAGGTGAATGGTGATCAGGTTAGAGCCTTGCGGTTTCTTTTTCTTAATGGGGATTGTTCTTTCGTTTCGTTGACTTCAACCTCTTCGTCGTCGCCTATCTATGTTGGTAGGCCTTCTAGTGAGTCGGTTCTGCGACCTTCGCTTCTCTCTAAAGATAGGACAGTATTCAATGATTTCGACATCTCGGAGTTAGGGTCCTCTACTGAAGTTTTCTCTTCGTCAACGACATATGTTTCTACATCTTGTTATGATTCTCATTCAACAATGGCACATATTGTTCCATGTGAAGATCTGGGGTCTTATCGATTGTTTTTTTCCAGAAGTCTGCAATCAGATTTGTTATCGACCCTCCCTCCTCAGTCTATAGCAACTTCTTCCTCGGTTAAATCATCTCACGCATCCGAGATTACATCCATGATGGTTGGAGTTATGGATGATAGGTCATCATCCCTCAATCAGAATGAAACTCATAATTTTACTCCAGGTTTGGTCTCTGCCGCTGATTCGAGCATTCATTTTTCCCATAATATGGATTCTGTTATAAGTAATTCTCCTTTAATTTCAAATTGTGAAACGTTGAGTTTTCATACTCTTAACTCCATAAATAAGGATACTAATATAATAAATAATAACTTCATTATTAGTAATGAAAGGTTGGACGATATTTCTAATAAATTGATTGATAATAATGAGAGTATTGTAAGCCATAATAATATTAATAGTAATATTAAAAACAGTGTCCTCTATGGTTATGATTATAATAATAATGATGTTAATAACTATAATAAAAATAATAATATCAATTACAATAATAATAGTTATAATAAATTCAACGTTTATAATTATAAAAACAATAAAAGTAATATTAATTATTTCTCCTCTCCTTCTAATAATACTGTTATTAATTTATCTGGTTTTTCTTTTGATCAACATGTCTTCAGCTTGTTAGAGAAATCTCCTAATTTTGCTCTTGCTCCTAAGAAAATCCCTAATCTAGACATAATTTGTGATATTGAATACGGGATTAGGGATTTACCTGATACTACTAAAGACATTATCAGGAAAGATTGTGGCATGATCCTTAGAAAAGCTAAACCACCTAAGAGCAACATAACCAAACTTGAGTTTGAGGCTCTTAAATCCTTAAACAACAACCATAACATTGTTGTTCTTAAAGCTGATAAGGAAGGTGCTATGGTTATTTTAGACAAAGAGGATTATCGTAATAAGATGTTGTATCACCTTCTTAATAGTGGGATCTAGAAGACGCTTGACAAAAATCCCATAAAAAAAAGTTTCAAAAGCAGTTGCTTTGGCTATAAAATCGAGTAGCATTGTTGGATCTTTAAGTGAAAAGCTTATTGAGAGTAACGCCCTCACTCCGAGGATCTATGGTCTTCCTAAGATTCATAAGGATGGAGTTCCCCTTCGCTCTATTGTTAACACCATAGGAGGTCCAACTTATCTACTCGCTAAATTTCTAGCCACTAAGCTTAAACCGCTCGTGGGTCAGACCTCTTCCTCTGTTAAAGACTCTTGTTCTTTTATTAATGTACTGAAAGACTTGAATTTAGATAGTGGTGATAGGTTTGTTATTTTTGATGTTGTTTCTTTATATACTTGCATCCCCATTAAGGAAGCTGTTGATGTCATTTCTCAGGTCACGGATCCTAATACTGCTCATCTTGTTGAAATTTGTCTTAACTCGACTTTCTTTAGTTTCGAGGGTGAATTATTTGAACAGACTTGTGGTGTGGCCATGGGTTCTCCCCTTTCTCCTGTGGTTGCTAATCTATTCATGGAAGACTTCGAATCTAGAGCCCTTTCCTTCTCCCTTTTTCAACCTAAACTTTGGAAAAGGTTTGTTGATGACACCTATGTTGTTTGGCTTCATGGTAAGGAGAAATTGGACCTTTTATTCTAGCATCCTAATGATCAATCTGACTTCATTAAGCTCACCATGGAATTTGAAGACAATGGTAGCTTGCCTTTTCTTGATGTCCTCATTTCCAGGAATGAATATGGTTCTTTCTCTCATCAAGTTTTTAGAAAGAAGACACACACTAAGCAGTATTTACATGCTATTTCTCACCATTTCCCTACTCAGAAGCTTGGGGTTCTCAACACCCTAGCTACCAGAGCCTTATGAATCTCTGATGAACACTACTTTGAATATGAAAAGGCTCATCTCTTAAATTTTTTTAATAAAAATGATTATAGCAATAGTCATTGTCTTAAAGTGTTTCAAAGAGCTAAAAAGGGTCCCAGAGTTAAGAAAGATCCTTGCGATTGGTTATCTAGAGTTCACCTTCAATTTATCCAAGGTACTACGGATAAAATTGCAAGGATCCTAAAGAAACATAATGTTTCCTCAACATTCAAAGCCTCCTGTACCATTCGGAGTTCGCTTAGATCAGTTAAGGACCCGATTTTCCCTAAGGATGGTAAGGGTGTTTACTTGATTCCGTGCTCGTGTGGGACTCTTTACATTGGTGAAACAGGTCGATCTATTAATAAAATAATTCATGAACATGTCGCTGACCTTAAGCATAATAGATCTGACTCCTCGGCTTTAGCAGAGCATGCTGAGAAGACCAATCATCATATTTGCATCGAGGATGCTAAGGTTATTGGGAGGATTGATCATTTCCACCACCGCAAGTTGAGAGAAGCCTTGGAAATCGAAAAGAGTTTGGTTAACCTCAACAGGGACGATGGGTGGTTGGTTAGCAGATGTTGGAATCCTGCTCTTCATTCCTAGTTTTTTTTTTTTTTTTTAATTAATTTTGATTTTGATTTTTATGTATTTTTATGCTTGTTTATTTTTATGTTTATTTTTAATATTATGATTTTTATTATACAACATATTATTAAAATTTAATTTTTAAACTCAAAATATTATATATATTTATTTATTTATTATTTTTATTTGTATTTTTATATTTTTTTATGTAATTTTATTTTCATTTATTTCTAATTTATTTTCAATTTTATTTGGTTTTACAAACGGCTAGTTAGAGATTTTTTTTACAGTTCTATATATATATATATATATATATATATGCATTTATCTATTTTTAAACTTATGATTATTATTATATGACATATTATTAAATAAAATATAATTTTTAAACTAAAACTATTAATATTTATTTATTTACTTACTTGTTCCTATTTGTATATTTTATTTAGTTTTATTTTAATGTATTTTAATTTTATGGTTATTTTTATTTTATTTTCAATTCTATTTAGTTTTATTATTTAGGTTGATATTTTATCTTTTAATCTTGAATATAAAAAATAAATATATATATATATATATATATATTCTTTTAAAAAAAATTAAAAAAAAATAAGGATAAAAATAAATAAGATTTCAATTTTAAACAATAAGCCGTTAATATTAAATAAATAATAAATCATTATTTTATATTTTTGTTTTCATTTCCTATGTTTAGTCAAACTAATCCTTATCTTACAAACGGCTAGTTGAAGATTTTCTTATCTATTTAATTGTGTTATCTAATCATATTCTTCATCTTGTCCTGATGATGAACCACACTGGCTCGTTCGAAATGCTTGGACCAAAATTATGCTGATGTGATTTTTACCGAAAGATTTTCTCACAATTTGTGGATCACAGAAGCCAAATTCCCAATATTGAAACCCTGCTTGGTAGGGGCTTTAGCGCTTAAAGTTCATCAATTCGAAAAGACACGTTTGCGGGTATCTAAGATGAAATCTAATCTAACCTTTTTAAAAATATGTAGAGACTCTTCTTCTATTACTTCGTTCACCATTATTAAACATCCCCTCAGAAATTCTAGCAATGAACATGTTTTTCTTTCGGCTAGCCTGGGTATTATCAGATCTGAAATTTCAAGATTGAGGAAATGCCTTGATTTCTTGTCTTGGAAACTATTGTCATCGCATCTAGAGCTTTCCTATTTAATTCCAGCTGAGATTTGGTTTATTATTGAGGCCCGCTCAACATTAAAATCCCAACGCTGGGAAGAATTATGGAGAAGGAAAAATATTTCCAAATTCTTAAAATTATCGAATGAGTCATCTTCAGTTTCTGAGATGAGAGGCCAATCTAATCGCAGGGTGAATGGTGATCAGGTTAGAGCGTTGCGGTCTCTTTTTCTTGATGGGGATTGGTCTTCTGTTTCGTTGACTTCAACCTCTTCGTCCTCGCCTATCTCGATTGGTAGGCCTTCCAGTGAGCTGGTTTTGCGACCTTCGCTTCTCTCTGAAGATAGGATGGTATTCAATGATTTTGATATCCCGGAGTTAGGGTCCTCTACTGAAGTTTTCTCTTCGTCAGCGGCATCTATTTTTGCGTCTTGTTCTGATTCTCATTCAGCAATGGCACCTGTTGTTCCATGTGAAGTTATGGGGTCTTCTCAATTGTTTTTTTCCAGAAGTCTGTAATCAAATTTTTTATTGGCCCTCCCTGCTCACTCGATAGCAAATTCTTCCTCAGTTAATTCATCTCACGCGTCCTAGATTACATCCCTGATGGTTGGAGTTACAGATGATAGGTCATCATTCCTCAATCAGAATGAAATTCAGAATTCTACTCCAAGTTTGGTCTATGCCCCTGATTCGAGCGTTCGTTTTTCCCATAATATGGATTCCGTTATAAGTAATTCTCCTTTAATTTCAAATTCTGAAACATTGAGTTTTCATACTCTTAATTCCATAAATAATGATATTAATATAATAAATAATAACTTCATTATTAGTAATAAAATGTTGGACGATATTCCTAATAAATTGATTGGTAATAATGAGAGTATTGTAAGCCATAATAATATTAAATATTAATAGTAATATTAAAAATAGTGTCTTCTATGGTTATGATTATAATAATAATGATGTTAATAACTGTAATAAAAATAACAATATCAATTATAATGATAATAGCTATAATAAATTGAACGTTAGTAATTATAAAAACAATAATAGTAATATTAATTCTTTCTCCTCTCTTTCAAATAAGATTGTAATTAATTTATCTAGTTTTTATTTTGATCAATATGTCTTCAGCTTGTTAGAGAAAGGTCTTAATTTTTCTCATGCTCCTAAGAAAATCCCTAATCTAGACATAATTTGTGATATTGAATATGGGATTAGGGAATTACCTAATACTACTAATATTGTGTCATGTTCCTCAGAAAAGCTAAACCCCCTAAGAGAAACATCAACAAACTTGAGTTTGAGGCTCTTAAATCCTTAAACAACAACCATAAAATTGTTGTTCTTAAAGCTGATAAGGGAGGTGCTACAGTTATTTTAGACAAAGAGGATTATCGTAATAAGATGTTGGATCACTTTCTTAATAGTGGGAGCTACAAGAAGCTTGACAAAAATCCCAGAAAAAAAGTTTCAAAAGTGGTTGCTTCGGATATAAAATTAAGTAGCACTGTTGGATCTTTAAGTAAAAATCTTATTGAGAGTAACCCCCTCACTTTGAGGATCTATGGTCTTCCTAAGATTCATAAGGATGGATTTCCCCTTCACCCTATTGTTAACACCATAGGAGGTCTGACTTATCTACTCACTAAATTTCTAGCCACTAAGCTTAAACCGCTTGTGGGTCAGACCTCTTCCTTCGTTAAAGACTCTTTTCATTTTATTAATGAATTGAAAGACTTGAAGTTAGATAGTGGTGATAGGTTTGTTAGTTTTGATGTTGTTTCTTTATATACTTGCATCCCCATTAAGGAAGCTGTTGATGTCATTTCTTGGGTCACGAATCCGGATACTACTCATCTTGTTGAAATTTGTCTTACCTCGACTTTCTTTAGTTTCAAGGGTGAATTCTTTGAACAGAATTGTGTTGTGGCAATGGGTTCCCCCCTTTCTCCTGTGGTTTCTAATCTATTCATGGAAGACGTCGAATCTAGAGCCCTTTCCTCCTCCCTTTCTCAACCTAAACTTTGCAAAAGGTTTATTGATGACACCTGTGTTGTTTGGCCTCATGGTAAGGAGAAATTGGACCTTTTCTTCCAACATCTTAATGATCAATCTGACTTCATTAAGTTCACCATGGAATTTGAAGACAATGGTAGCTTGTCATTTCTTTATTTCCTCATTTCTAGGAATGAAGATGGTTCTTTCTCTCATCAAGTGTTTAGAAAGAAGACACACACTGAGTAGTATTTACATGCTAGTTCTCACCATTTCCCTGCTCAGAAGCTTGGGTTTCTCAGCACCCTAGCTACCAGAGCCTTTAGAATCTCTAATGAACACCACTTTGAAGATGAAAAGGCTCATCTCTTAATTTTTTTTAATAAAAATGGTTATAGCAAGAGTCATTGTCTTAAAGCATTTCAAAGAGCTAAAAAGGGTCCCAGAGTTAAGAAAGATCCTTGCGATTGGTTATCTGGAGTTTACCTTCCATTTATCCAAGGTACTAAGGATAAATTTGCAAGGATCCTAAAGAAACATAATGTTTCCTCAACATTCAAACCCTCCCATACCATTCGGAGTTCGCTTAGATCCGTTAAGGACCCGATTTGCCCTAAGGATGGTAAGGGTGTTTAATTGATTCCGTGCTCGTGTGGGACTCCTTACATTGGTGAAATAGGTCGATCTATTAATCAAAGAATTCATGAACATGTCGTTGACCTTAAGCATAATAGATCTCGCTCTTCGGCTTTAGCAGAGCATGCTGAGAAGACCAAACATCATATTTGCATCGAGGATGCGAAGGTTATTGCGAGGATTGACCATTTCCATCACCGCAAGTTGAGAGAAGCCTTGCAAATCGAAAAGAGGCCGGTTAACCTCAACAAGGACGATGGGTGGTTGGTTAGCAGATGTTGGATTCCTGCTCTTCATTCCTAGTTTTTTCCTTTTTTTTTTAAATTAATTTTTATTTTCATTTTTATGTATTTTTATGCTTGTTTATTTTTATATTTATTTTTAATCTTATGATTTTTATTATATAACATATTATTAAAATTTAATTTTTAAACTCAAAATATTATATATATTTATTTATTTACTTATTTTTTTGTATTTTTATATTTTTATGTAATTTTATTTTTATTTATTTTTAATTTATTTTCAAATTTTTTTATTTTATCATTTTGGTTGATATTTTAACTTTTAATCTTTTATTAAAAATAATAGAATATAATAAATATATTAATTATTATTCTAAAAATTAAAATTAAAATAAAATTTTTTTATTCTTCAAGAATATATTGGTTAATTTTTATTTTATTAAGAATAAAAATAAATAAGATTCCAATTATAAACATTAAGCACTTAATAATAAGTTAAATAGGTATTCATTATTTTATATTTTTTTATTTCAATTCTTAGGTGTAGTCAAACTAGCCGTTATTTTACAAACGACTAGTTGGAGATTTTTTTTTTATAGTTTTATATTTAAAAATAAAAATAAAAATATTAATATTTTTATGCATTTATCTATTTTTAAACTTATGATTATTATTATATAACATATTATTAAATAAAATATAATTTTTAAACTAAAATTATTAATATTTATTTATTTACTTGCTTGTTTGTATTTGTATATTTTATTTAGTTTTATTTTAATGTATTTTAATTTTATTTTCAATTCTATTTAGTTTTATTATTTAGGTTGATATTTTATCTTTTAATCTTAAATAATATATATATATATATATATATATATATATATATATATTATTAAAAAAAAAATTGAAGGATAAAAATAAATAAGATTTCAATTTTAAATAATAAGCAGTTAATATTAAATAAATAAGAAATAAGAAATCATTATTTTATATTTTTGTTTTCATTTCCTATGTTTAGTCAAAGTAGTCGTTATCTTACAAATGGCTAGTTGAAGATTTTCTTATCTATTTAATTGGGTTATCTGATTAGATTCTTCATCTTATCCTGATGATGAACCACATTAGCTAATTCGAAATGCGTAGACCAAAATTATTCCGATGTGATTTTTACCGAAAGATTTTCTCACAATTTATGGATTACAGAAGCCAAATTCCTAAAAAAAAGTTTTATGTAGGTGAACCCTATGGGAAAAATATCATTTTAATACCATTGACTAAATACCATGTCCCGAATACCATATTTATAAAAGAAGTATGGTAAATAAATAAAATATAAATAATTTCCAGATCAAATCTGAGATTTGAAACTCTGCACATTTGATCCCTCTAAGAAGCTTCATAGATCCAGAATTAAAATGGTTGGTCAACTTACTATTACTAATAAATGGTCAACTTAAGCTAGATTACTACAGTAACTTTGCATAACTTTACAAGAATAGAAATCGCTTCGGGGAAATATCCTCTATATATATAAATTGATCCTTCAAATTGTATTTAAAACTCATTCCGACTTCCAGGTTCAAAACGAAGCACGAGAGTAGGTGCCAAACATACGCGAGGGTTCGAACTTAGCCGCAGTCAATCTAGTGTAAACTCTCTGCAGGTACAATCCATGATAGTTGGTGAAGAGTGTAAATATGTTTTCGATTGTTGCTATTTATGATCCGTATAGCTGTAGGGGTTTTGTATTTGAGATTTCCCATAAATTTGACTTTAGGGTTTTTGGGATATTGTGAAATACTCTAATGTTCAGGATTTTCGGATATTTGAGCTTTTCCTTAATTTTGAGTTTAGAATTTAGCATTTTGTGAAATAGTCTCCTGTGCTTTTCCTTAATTTGGAGTTTAGGGTTTTGGGATATTGTGAAATAGTCTTCTGGTCAAATATTGTTCATTAATCGCAACTTTTCAAATGATCTCCACATGTTTATAAATGGGTTTTTCTCTTGCTTGTGGCTTGCCGTTATTTGCATCCCCTATGTGATTAAGATTCCTTAATTTGGAGTTTAGGGTTTTAGGATATTGTGAAATAGTCTTCTGGTCAAATCCTGTTTATTAATCGCAACTGTTCAAATGATCCCCACATGTTTATAAATGAGTTTTTCTCTTGCTTGTGGCTTGCTGTCATTTGCATCCTCTATGTGATTAAGATTGTCAATATTTTCCGAGTGTTTGAAAGTTTCCTTGATCTGCATACCTAGTGAAAGTTATATCTAGTGGCAGTTAGGCTTAAACTGTATTCTTTAACGTCTTGCATTAGGAAGGTCAAATGATTCATTTTCTTTTAAATAAATCCGTCTTTCGCTCAAGATATATTTATAAAATATTGGAGAATATGACATCCTTATATGTTGTTCTATTTTGCAAGCATTGTTGATTCTAGCTGACCTATCTTTTAGAAGTGAGTATTGGAAACATTTGAGCCATACCCAAGGAAATATAAATTTCGATATGGATTACAATGAATCAGAGTCTGAGAAGCCAATGACGAAGCCATTGTCTCAAACTACTTTGGCAGCGCAATTTCAAGCACTCAATGAGGCCGGAGTGAAGGGAGCAGTAAAGATGCCTAAATGGTCAAAAATGGGAATTCTAAGAAGAAGAATGGGAATTCTAAGAAGAAAGGTGACAGCTCCAACTCTCCCTCAAGTGGTCCTCGAGAATGCTCATTGCCTTCTAAAGTAGAGGAGGAATATCGAGCTTTGAGGCGTGATTATTTGATTCTAGAGGAAGGATACACAACTCTCACTGATGAGGTGATAGAGGGGGAAAGGAACATATGTTGGAAATATTGAATGAAAACAATACACAGAGGGATGTTTCCCCTTCAACACAGAGAATTTACAATTGTTGCGGAATTAAAAATCAAACATACATACATACAGCGTAAAACAGGAGTAGAAGAACTTTTTTAATTTATTCAACACTTCTCTTAAAAATATGAAATTACGTTACTTATACAAAACAACCAAATCTTGTAAAACCTAATGCTATTCAATGCTATATGGATGTTCAACCACCTCTCGTCCTTTTGTTGTCAAAAGACTCATTTCTTCATTAAATCGGCACGCACATCTGCATTTTGTTTTACACACGAAATACATACAAAATGTGTTCAAAACCAGAAAAGCCCAGATGTAAATTTTTGAAGATGTTCTATGCTTGATGCAACTATAATTTTATCCCCAATGTCAGTCAGCAATCACATAAACAAGAAAGTAAAATGTTGATAGAACATACCAGCAGATCAACAGAAGACAAGCCAAAAAAATGTAAGTGTGTTCGTGCGTTACGGTGGTCAACAAGATGCTTCAACCAGCAAAGTATCAATACGGTCAGCCAACCAGAAGTGTCACACACACATCAGAAATCAACATAATTCAACAAAAAAATCCCACATCCAGATTTCTAGCATCATCCATATTTACATCATCATCGAGATTTACGACATCATCCATTTGCGGCATCATCCAGATTTACAACATCATCCATATTTACAACATCCATTTCCAACATCATCAAGATTTATGGCATCATCCATATTTACGACATTCATTTCTAGATCATGAGGATGTGTGTGATGAGATGATTGAAATGTCCTCCAACGTTGACTCCATTTATATCAATCACTGAGGGTGTGTGACACATTTATTGGGTGTGTAAAACCTTAAGGCTGACCTGTACACATTTTCAAAGTATTAAAAATAAATCCAAAATAAATTTTCTGCTCATCGGATCAAGATGATCTTTAGATCGATCTTGCACCTCTTTGAAAGAGGAACCCAATAAAAATATTGGTGTCTTAATCTGAGCATCCCAACATGTATTTTGGACCTATTTGTCCAATTTTAACACTCCCTCTCAACTAGGGTTAACTCCATCCACGTGTGAAATCAAACATCATGCATCATCCTGTCGTAACTTTCTTTACTGGCCTCTTTATTTCAGAACAGAAGTGGATCAGTCACAAAGACATCATTCCTAGTTGACAAATTCAGCTGAGAGGTTTGAAACCTTTATAGGACTCACAAATATTCTCATACCAACCCGGAGTCGGTTTATCTGACCCGAAATTAGTAGGAGGTCCGAAACCTCACTTGGACTCAAGAGAGTCATATATACTAACCCGATGTTAGCCTAACTGACCTAAAGTCAGTTGGAGGTCCGAAACCTCACATGGACTCAAAGAGTCACATACCAACCCAAAGCTTGTTTATTTGACTCGAAGTCAGTAGGAGGTCCGAAACCTCATATGGACTCAAAGAGTCACATACGAACCCAAAGTTGGTTTATCTGACCCGAAGTTAGTAGGAGGTCTGAAACATCACCTGGACTCAAGAGAGTCATATATACTAACCCGAAGTTAGTCTCACTAGCCTGAAGTAAGTTGGAGGTCTAAAACCTCACATGGACTCAAAGAGTCACATACCAACCCAAAGTTGGTTTATCTGACCCGAAGTCAGTAGGAGGTCCGAAACCTCACTATACTTGATCCTAGATCAAGTGGTTGGACACGTGTCATCCTAGATAAAGAGTATGACAAACTCTGATGTGTCCATCAGTCTTTGCTACTAGTCTCTAGCTTTTCCCACCTCATTGGCAAAACGAGAGGTACTTCCCATGATTTCGAAACTCAAATGGGTAGGATGCATACAGGGCACAAATCATGAGAGGAAAACCAACTCAATCATAACGGTGGGGCCCAAGCACACCAACAAGGTTTGGAAAGCCTAGCCCTGTGCTTGTTTATAGCTCTGAGAAGCTATCCCCAAAGCTCTCCATAGCTCCTAGAGCTCATCGTTCAACAAGACCCTCAAAATAGGGTCGTTCCACGATACTAATATTCTCACGAAAGGTTAGGAACATGACCTTTCCCAAGGGCATTGTGAGAATATCCGTGACTTGCTCATCAGTTATTATATGATCAAGCCTTACGACGCCTTGTTGTACCATATCCCAAATAAAGTGGTACCAACCATCGACATGCTTGGATCGTTCATGGAACACGGGATTCTATGACAAATGAATCCCCCTCTAGTTATCATAAAGGATAACAGTGGCATCTAGCACATGCTTGAGCAACTCACTGAAGAGCTTTCACAACCAAGTGACTTCACACTAGGCCATACATGTTACAATGTATTCGGCCTCAGCGGTGCTCAAGGCTACCGACTTCAGTTTCCTGCTCGAAGCAGATCTACATGTGAAGTAGTATCCAGATGTGCTCTTGCAATCCACCACATTGTCAGCCCAATCGGCATCAGTATATCCATAGAGTGTCATACTCTCGACAGTGTATCTCAGCCCATAGTCTATCGTACTTCAGATATATCTCAAGATTTTCTTGGCACCAACCCAGTGAATGTTATGATCAACCATGTGTTGACTCAAAGTGTTCACTGCATAACATACATCTGGACGGGTGTTCACTAAGAACATCAGGGCCCCTACGATTTGAATATACTAATTAAGATTTGCTAGCACGGGCCCAGCAGTGCTACCACTGAAATTCTTAAATTTGAACTCCATTGGTGTCGACACAGACTTACAATCCATCATACTAAATCTTTCCAGAAGCTTCACAATGTATTTTCCTTGAGAAAGGAAAATCTCACTAGGTCCCTACTAGGCCTCCAGGCCTAAGAAGTAGTGCATCAGTCCTAGGTCTTTCATCTCGAACACAGCAGCGATCTCCCTCTTGCATTGATGAATGAGAGGGACAACACCTGTCAGGAAGAGGTCGTCCACATACAACACCAAAATGAGAGGCTTCTCTCTATCAACCTTGAAGTAAAGGTTCAGATCAGCATTACTACGAGTGAAGCCTACCTTCATCAGGTAGATATCTATCCTCTCGTACCAAGCTCTTGGTGCTTGCTTCAACCCATAGAAGGCTTTCTTCAACCTGCAAACATGGGTGTCCCAATCCTGGACTTCAAACCCCATAGGTTGCTCCACATACACCTCTTCCTTTATCGCACCATGTAGAAATGTGGTCTTCACATCCATATGATGAAGACTCCATCCTTGCGTAGCAGTAAGGGCTATGACAGATCGGATGGTGGTATATTGAGCCATAGGTGCAAATATATCATCATAGTCTATGCCTTCCTTTTGAGAGAAGCCACAAGCCACGAATCTTGCCTTGAAATTTTTAGCACTTCCTTCAGATCCATGTGTGATCTTGTAGAGCCATTTCGAGGTGACAACTGCTTTGTCCTCCGGTCTTGGAACCACATCCTAGACATCATTCTTCATTATGGACTCATACTCTTCATCCATAGCCTCCTTTCAGACTTGATTCTTTATGCCTTCCTCAAAAGATCCAGGCTCAGATTGTACAATAGTACTCATGGATGCTAGATACCCTTGGTATCTACTTAGGTTCTTGCTTTCACGAATGTCCCCATTTGGGGCCATATGTCCCTCGACATCCTCGAGAGTGTCCCTGAGCCATGATGGTATCTTCCCTATTGAAGGAGGTGGATCAATCGGGTCCATTTGTCCTTTAGCATCAGGCACTGTCTCATCCTTTGGTTCTTCTTAATTTCCAAGCCTTACTTCATGGTCTTCCTCAGA
The DNA here is from genome assembly GCA_034641835.2 of Pinus albicaulis. NCBI lineage: Eukaryota > Viridiplantae > Streptophyta > Pinopsida > Pinales > Pinaceae > Pinus > Pinus albicaulis. The sequence continues at coordinate 1,246,849,344 of CM076581.1, read as the reverse complement.
TCTCGGAAGATTGACTACTTTCCTCAGGGAAGCATATTTGTCAAAGGTAACATCATGGCATATCTCCACTTCCATTTGACCAGGCTCATATACTTTATAGGCCTTCAAAGTTTCATTGTAGCCCACAGACATTGTGGTCTTCCTCTTGATGCTATCTCCTCCGCAAAAGTTCTTGAACTCGTTCGTCTCATATAATAATAACATCCTCCCAAGGATGTCACGAGCAACATACCAGACATATCAGAATGTACTAATTGTAAGACATCAGATGTCTTTGTGACACTTGAGGAGAAAGGTCCCCTTGTATGCTTTCCTTCGGCACAACCCTGATATACACCTTCATGATTATTTGAGAACTCAAGCATCCCCATCACCACCTTCCTTGCTTCAGGAAGGGCCTTCTAGTGAAGTTGTTCAAACCTTTGTTGCCATAGTTCAGTATGTCGGATAATATCACATGTCATCACTCCCAGTGGACTTCCTCCAACCTGGTAGAGTGTACCAAACCTAAACCCAATCGTGATAGCTTCCTTGAAACTCTTCTTCTTCATGTGCACCTTCCATCAATGAATGCCACATTGAAACCTTCGTCTTCCATGGCCGAAATAGACACAAGGTTCTTCTTCAAATTAAGTACATATCTACATCTTGTAGGTGGAGGACTTGACCTTGAGACAAGTGGAGGGTCATAGTCCCTACCCCTTTCACGGGATATGTGGCATTATCTCCAAGGATAATTTGTAGATTAGTATCCTTCTCAACCATATCAGTAAGTGCTTCCTTGAACCCAATTAAGTTCCTAGAGGCGCCACTATCTATCAACTAGAAATCCATAGTGTCCGCTGGAGGTGCAGCAGAGAGGGCAGATACAAGAATGAATTCATTTCTTTTATCATAAAAAACATTTGATTCCTCATACCTCGAATTTCTTGACCTTTTGAAAGATTGCCCATTTCCGCCGGAGGGAGCCTTCCTTTCCTTGACCTTATTTAAAGGGCATTCTCTAGCATAGTGACCTAGATTAGAGATGTAGGCAACCATACTCTTATGAATTTAGTCCTTGATGATCATCTTTTCTTTGATTTCCCCCTTCTTGTACTTTGGTTTGGAAACAGTAGTTATAGTGGATGGAGGCTCTTGGATTTTACCCTGCACATAGTCCATGACAACTTGGTATTCTAAATTAAGATCCAATATCATCTTCCAAGCATGGAATTCATCCTTCCCATTCAATTTTTCATCAACGTTAAAGCCATTGTAGTTTGAGGAACTCATATTCTTCTTTGGTGATTACTACAAACTAGGGCTTTTTCTTCACCTCAGCTCTGATTCCATGTAAATTTTTGAATATGTTCTACACTTTATGTAACTTTACTTTTATCACCAATGTCAGTCAGATATCACATAAACAGGAAATTAAGGTGCTGATAGAACATACCAGTAGATCGACAGAAGACAAGCTAGAAAAATGTAAGGGTGTTGGTGCATTATGGCGGTCAATAGGATGCTTCAACCAGCAAAGTCTCAATATGGTCAGCCAACCAGAAGTGTCACACACACATCAAAAATCAACATAATTCAAAAAAATAATCCTACATCCAGATTTTTGGCATCATCGAGATTTATGGCATGATCCATATTTACACCATCTAGATTTACATCATACATTTCTGGAATCATCCAGATTTACAACATCATCCATATTTACTGCATCCCTATTTACGACATCTATTTTCGGCATCATTCAGATTTACAACATCATCCATATTTAGGGCATCCATTTATGACATCCATATTTACGACATCCATTTCTAGATCGTGAGGATGTGTGTGATGAGATAATTGAAATGTCCTCCAACGTTGTCTCTATTTATATCAATCACTAAGGGTGTGTGACACTTTTGTTGGGGGTGTAAAACCTTATGGCCGACCTGCACATATTTTGAAAGTATTAAAAATAAATTCGAAATAAATGTTCTGCTCATTGGATCAAGATGATCTTTAGTTTGATCTTGCACCTCTTTGAAAGAGGAACCCAATAAAAATATTGGTGTCTTAATATGAGCATAAAAACATGGATATTGGACCTATTTGTCAAATTTTAACACTAGACCTGAAGTTTTATCAGTTCCGGCATTGAAATCACATTGCATCGTTGCCCTTATCACATTTCCGTGATATATAATTTTAACTCGCGGTGCTATCCATTAAACATTGTGAACTGCGATGTGCGATTGTGACATGGCACATATCGCATTGCATTCAAAACAAAAGACCTGTAGGCGCTTCAACAAGAAACTTAAACTTATACGATTGCGATATCCGGCAGCGATATCGCATTACAAAAAAAGCAACATAAATTGTGGGTGGCAAAATGTAAAGCTATAATGTTGCATTTGTGATGTGACATGGCCTGATCACATCGCATTTTAGATAACATATGTTTCAGGCAAGTTGACAAAAATCATTAACTATTGTGATTGCGATGTGCGATGCGATATCGCATCACAACATCGTGAGCTTTGTTGTGGGGGCTTAATAGGTAAGGGATAAAAATTACGAATTGTAGTATTGCAGGCAATAAGCATTGGTAAGTGCAGTAAGCATAAATAAAATGTGGTAAGGATATGTGGGTCCTGTTGATATTGCATCAGCAGAAGCATAACATATTGTGAGGGCTTAAAGCTAAGGCTTAAGATTTTGAAAGTGTGGGCAGCGATGTGGTAAGTCGTGGTAAGTGAGAAATGTACAAATCAGAGGAATAAATAGAATACAAGGATTGTGGCAGATTGAAAATGTGGTGGTGGTATGGTGGGTCTCGTTGATATCAAATTGGCAGGGATTTAACTTACGGCTTACTGCGATAAGGGAAAGGTAAAGGATTTACGTTGCGGGTGGTTTAAATGAAAAGGTAAGTGAACTGCGGTGGGTAAAGAAATAATTGAAGGCAATGGTCGGTACTGTGTTTTTGATATTTTGCGTGAAAATGCCTCTGATTTTAAATCTGGGCTGTGTCCTTCCCTACAACAAATATTGACGAAGTGTGGGCTACTGCCACTTCTTAGTCATGGAGGTTGTTGGGAGTATAATTCCAACAATCCCCCTTAATCACAACTACCACCATCAGTCATTCCGAGACACTGTCTGAGATTAAAAAAACGTCTCTGTCCTAATGGCTTTGTGAGGATATCAAAAACTTATTCCTTTCTCCTGCAATGCTACAAAACAATATCACCATTTTTAACCAATTCTCTTATAAAATGATATTTTGCATCAATATGCTTTGTTCTCTTATGGAAAACAAAATATGACATTGCAATTGCTGAGTTATTATCACAATAAATTGTGGTTCCTTCACATTCCTCATGACACAACTCTCTCAGAATCCTTCTCATCCATACTGCTAGCATGCTGCTCCTCTTGCTGCCACATATTTAGCTTCTGTTGTTGATAATGAAACTATTGGTTGCTTCTTGGAAGCCCATGAAATGGCTCTCGATCCCAAATGAAACACATATCGTGACGTGCTCTTTATATCATTTACCATTTCAGGCCGATCACTGTTAGTGTAACCAGTCAACTTAAATTATTCGTTGAGGAGTATAAAACACCATACTCATTTGTTCCATTTAAATACATCATTTTGGTTGCTTGCCAATGTGTCTCTTTTGGTGTCTCCATGAATCTGGAAATTAAAATTACAACATACATAATATCAGGCCTAATTGTAGTCAAATACATTAGACTGCCAACTATGCTCTTGTACAATATTGGATCAACATTCTTGCTGAAATATTATTTTCTTAACTTCAACCCCACGATAGTTGGAGTTGATGCTGCTTTGTTGTTCTACATGTTAAACCTCCTTAAAACTTCTACAACATATTTTTCTTAGGAAATAAAAATTCCCATTTCATTTTTCTTTACTTATATTCCCAAAAAATATCTCAATAAACCCAACTCAGTAATTTCAAATTCACTCTTCATGACTGCTTTAAAATCAGTAATGAGAGAAAATTCATCTCCTGTGAAAATTAAATCATCTACATATAAAAAACAATAAGGATTTTACCATCATTTTCTTTAATGTAAAGTGTGGGTTCACCATCACATTTTTCAAATCCATTATCCATCTAGTAAGCATGAATCGTGATGTACCATGATCTTGGTGCTTGCTTCAACCCATAAATATTTTTCTTCAGCTTACATACTTTGTGCTCTTGACCTTCTATCTCATAGGCAGGACGTTGTTCAACATATACCTCCTCTTTCAACACTCCATTCAATAATGTTGACTTTACATCCATTTGATAGACTTTCCACTTTTACTGTGATGTTATGGACAACATTGTCCGCACTATTTCCATCCTTGCAATTGGTGAAAAGATTTCTTCATAGTATCTTCCTTGTTGTTGCTTGTAGCCTTTGACAACAAGTCTTTCTTTGTGTCTTTCTATATTGCCTTCAATATTTCTCTTGGTATTATAGACCCATTTTACTCCATTGACTTCTTTACCTTATGGGAGGTCCACTAACTCCCATGTATCATTCTTTTCTATTGTTCCAATCTCTTCATTCATTTCCTCAATCCATTTTTCTTCTTTTATTGTATCTTCAAAATGGATTGGATCATCAACATGAAAAACAAAGAAAATAAATAATTCAGACCAATATTATTATTTACCTCTTCTTGCTCATAAATTTCACTCAAATTTTTGAATCTTATTCTTCTTGGTGTGCTTGGAGTTCCACTTGAGCTCGAGGGAGTTTTTGATGCCTGTGGTGTGCTTGGAGAATAAGTTCTTTGATTTTTCACTTCTTATCTATTGCTTTCTTGTGGTGTGCTCTGATGAGATTGTGTAGGTGGAGAAGGAGCCATCGTTGAGGGATTATTTTCTGCAATCAATTCCAATTTATCTTTATGTGAAATACATGTCTTCACATTTACAGTTTTCTCTAAAATTCCATCCCAAGCTTCTTCCTCAATGAACTACACATCTCTGTTGATTATTACCTTCTTTATTGATGGATTATAGAGCTTGTAGTGCTTGGATACATCACTGTATCCAAAAAATATACACTTCTACCCCTTGATTTTCAACTTCTTTCTTAGCTGATCTGGGACATGTCCATATGCCATGTTAGTTCCAGTCTTCGCAGCCTGTTACCAGAGATCAACATGAGCTCTTACTATGTCTGGTTTTGTTAGATTTTTTGCACATGATGTTGAGCACAGAACATGTTAAAAGTGTGTCCATCAGAATAAGCTCGGAAAAATATTTCCAACAGTATATCACACTCCCATAACTGGTTTCTGGATTAGAAGATATGATCAAAATGAATGAGTGATTCTTTGTTATGCATGTTTTGAGGTCAGTTGCTGCACACAATGAAAAGTTTAGTACAAAATCAGTTTGTGAAATAATGGTGAGGAATTTTTCAAAAGTGAAAGAGTTTTTTTTTCATAACGTTCCAAATAACAAAAACCTCCTTCAGTTTATGCACACGTGCAACTATGTGGGAGATATAAAATGATATTTGGAGCCTACATTAAAACAAAGCAAAATTTTCATATTTTTTACTGTTTTAGTAATTTTAGTGCAGAGCCATTTTATAGCAGATGGAAAGTAATTTTTTAAAACCCAAAGAGGTTTGTGTTAACCACGAGCCATATAACAAAAACCTCTTTCAGTTTATTCAAAGGTGTCACGAATTGGGATATGTGACTAGATCTCCACAGCTCATTTTCACAGATTTAAATTTTTAATGATTTCCTGTTTTAGAGATGATTTTGCGGAACAGATTGCGAGCAATTGGATACAAATTTTCCAAATTTGAGAGAGTTTTTTCTCCAACATGACCTTATCTACAAAACCATCTTTCAGTTTTGTAACAGGTGCTATGGTTTGGGAGATACGAGTTCATCGTGAACACCTATTTTCAGAAATTCGGCCCAAGTTTAATGTAACTGATTCTATTTTTAAGAAAATGGTTGAGCTCAATTCCCTTAGTACAAGGATGAGAAAATGTATATATTTTATTATTTTCGTAGTGTAGGTGTGGATCTTTGCAGCAGAGTGAGGCTGCTATTGTTGTAACAGTTTGACAGAGAATTAATGAAATGATGCAGCTCTGATTCATGAGATTCATGTGGTGTGAGTTTTTCATATGTCTTTCTTTCTGTTTCATATGTATCTTGTTATGTTTTACTATTCATTCATAATCATTTCTAGTTGAATGCTTTTAAGTAAGAAAGGTAGAATCCATTTTATTGCTCTGCCTTGGGAAAGCGTTCATTTTATGTGTACCTTCTTTTGTCTGAAAATGATTCATTATGTATGCCCTTTTCGGCCTCTCAGCAGTCTTTCCACTCCATATAATTTCAATTTGATTGCTTAAGCTCTTTCCTATCTTGTCTCATGATATAATCTGCGCATTTCATTTAATCTCTTTGCTTCATGATGTCCTTTGTCCCCATACTACCCAGAAAATCCAGTCATTTATCAAAATACCCCTTTCCTATCTATTTACTAGCCTAAAATCAGTTCCCATTTTAAAGTCATCTCGCACCTTTGAAGACCTTTTGCTGAGATAGACCCGGAGAGAGCCCTCTCCCATCCTTGTAGGGCTAGCTACGAGGTTGAGCGTGGTTTGATGTGGCCTTGAGTTTTACCTTATTTCAACCTCAGGTAGATTTGAGCGTTAACATAGTGGCGACCATACTGGGGAGAAACTCAAAACGTTTGCTTGTTATAGATAGAGTCTGAAGTCACGCCAGGTAGCCTTCGAAACGTTGTTGCTATGCATCAGCGAAGTAGATAAACGTTGCTTCAGTTGATCTCTGGTTTAACTTGTAATCGTAGCATTTAACTTGTAAATTGCCCCAGTACATGTATCAAGTTCAGATCTGATGGTTGATGGTGAACAACGATCAGACACCGCAAGGCTGAAATCATTCACCTGGGGACTCCAACTCAATCCATAGATTCCAGTGCTCACTGATCCATTCATGCAATGGTAGGGTATGTGGCAGACCCTGTGCTTTGTGAAGTTTTAAAATAACTTAGAGATTGGTTAGTGGATTTTGAAATTAATGAAGCATTTTTCAGTGTCGTGCTTCAATTTTTGAGATCTCCAAAGTTTCCTGCTGAAGCTAGAACTGGTTTCTTTGAGTTAGTTGTTGAAAAGTTTGAGAAGGAGATTCAATATTTAAATGATCAGATCCAATCATATGAATTCCGAGATCCCAAAAAGTTCTTGGAAACTCTCCCTCCTTCAAAACAAGAAACAGTAGAACTGCCTGTGGATGTTTGCATTGACAGTGTGCAGCTGGAAGTATGTATTGCAGAGTTGGGGCAGAAAACAGAGTCTGGCTTTTGCGATCCTATTGCAACATATATGGAAAAATTTTTTAGTCTGAATGATAGATCAAACTGTCTTTTACATAACCAGACTCATTATGTGCATGTATGGCTGCCAACAATTACATCTGTGTCCTGGTGGAAGCACTTTCAAGTAGCATCCTTGTCATAGTTACTTGATTGGTTGATCTGGAATTATAGTGTTACTTGATCTATTGGTTTTGCAGCAAATTAGGGGAGATTTGTAAATAAATAAGCTGCCAAAGGCAACATTTCAGTTTCCGGTATTTTCTTATGTACAAGTTGCAGTATGTATATGTTTTTGGATTGGTATGAGTAGTTTGGTTTGCAGTTGTTTGACTCCATGCCCAAAGGATAAGGCACTGGTCTGCTCTCCCAAATTTCTGTTGTTCTTGGGACCTCCAAGGAGCTACCATCCCCATTGGAGCCAATGTTAGTTCCAGTCTTCGCAGCCTGTTACCAGAGATCAACATGAGCTCTTACTATGTCTGGTTTTGTTAGATGTTTTGCACATGATGTTCAGCACAAAACATGTCACAAGTGTGTCCATCAGAAGAAGCTCGGAAAAATATTTCCAATCATATATCACACTCCCATAACCGGTTTCTGGATTAGAAGATATGATCAAAATGAATGAGTGATTCTTGGTTATGCATGTTTTGAGGTCAGTTGCTGCACACAATGACAAGTTTAGTACAAAATCAGTTTGTGAAATAATGGTGAGGAATTTTTCAAAAGTGAAAGATTTTTTTGTTCATAACATTCCAAATAACAAAAACCTCCTTCAGTTTATGCACAGGTGCAACTATGTGGGATATATACAATGATATTTGGAGCCTACATTAAAACAAAACAAAATTTTCATATTTTTTACTGTTTTAGTCATTTTAGTGCAGAGCCATTTTACAGCAGATGAAAAGTAATTTTGCAAACCCCAAAGAGGTTTTTGTTAACCACGAGCCATATAACAGAAACCTCTTTCATTTTATTCAAAGGTGTCACTAATTGGGATATGTGACTAGATCTTTACAGCTCATTTTCACAGATTTAAATTTTTAATGATTTCCTGTTTTAGAGATGATTTTGTGGAACCGATTTCGAGAAATTGGAAACGAATTTTCCAAATTTGAGAGAGGTTTTTCTCCAAAATGACCTTATCTACAAAAACCTCTTTCAGTTTTGTAACAGGTACTATGGTTTGGGATATACGAGCTCATATTCAACACCTATTTTCAGAAATTCGGCCCAAGTTTAATGTAACTGATTCTATTTTTAAGAAAATGGTTGAGCTCAATTCCCTTAGTACAAGGATGATAAAATGTATATATTTTATGAGTTTCATAGTGTAGGGGTTGGATTTTTGCAGCAGAGTGAGGCTGCTATTGTTGTAACAGTTTGACAGAGAATTAATGAAATGATGCAGCTTTGATTCATGAGATTCATGTGGTGTGAGTTTTGCATATGTCTTTCTTTCTGTTTCATATGTATCTTGTTATGTTTTACTATTCATTCATAATCATTTCTAGTTTAATGTTTCTAAGTGAGAAGGGTAGAATTCAGCTTACTTCTCTGTCACTCTGAGAAATGTGCTCTGTTTTATTTTATTTTTCTCTGTCGAAATGATCTATCATTTTTAATGCCCTTTTCAATTTCTTCAAATGCTTACATTCCACATTATTTAAAATTTAATTGTTAAATTTCACTCCTATATTGCCTTATGGAATAATATGTGTGCCTTTTATTAAATCTCTCGCTCTTTGCCGTCTTTGCCCTTATAGCCCAAGAAACAATATTTATCAAAAACCCCTTTCCTATCAATTTACTAGCCTAAAATCAGTTCCCTTTTTAAGTCATCTCGCACCCTATTGTTCATTTTATCGAGATCGACTGGAGAGAGCCCTCTCCTGTCCTCGTAGGGCTAGCTACGAGGCTGAGCTTGGTTTGATGTTGCCTCGAGTTTTTCCTTCCTCAGCCTGAGGCAGATTCGAGTGCTAACATGCCACATCTAATACTCTCTATGAGTGAAAATCATTTTGTTTATCCCAGTGCTTCTTCTGGAACTCTATTCATAACAACTTTGTTTGGACATCTATTTAAAATATAAGTTGCACAATTGAAAAATCTACCCAATACTCATTTGGCAAGTGCTTTTCGTTCAACATACTTCTTACCATGTCCAGGATGGTCCTATTCTTTCTTTCTGCTACACCATTTTGCTGTGGTGTATAACTTGTGGTAAACTGTTTGTGAATCCCATGCTCCCTGGAGAAACGTAGGAAACATTTGGAGATATACTCTCCACCTTTGTCAGTTCTCAACACTTTTATATAGTGTCCACTTTTCTTCTCAACAAGAGCTTTGAAGTGGTAGAACTATTCAAACACTTCACTTTTATGTTTTAGAAAATACACCCATTTCTTTCTTGTGTAATCATCTATATATGTCAAAACATAATGACTTCCAGCTAATGATGGCGTTTGCATTGGTCCGCATAAATCTGAGTGGACAATCTCCAAAGGTGCCTTTGCCCTTATACTCTTTCCTACTGGAAATGATTCTCTGTGTTGTTTTCCCAAGATGCAGCCTTCACATAGGCTGTCTGGTTTCTCTATGAGTGGTAATCCCTTTACCATCCCTTTTCTGTTCAACAAATTCAAACCTCCAAATTTGAGATGTCCAAATCTCAAATGCCATAACCAGTTCTCATCTTTCACTTCTTCTTGAAAGACTTCTTGTGTGAATGTTGTTACAAAACCTCCTTCCTTAAAGTATGATCTGATCTTGAGAGGAAACATCCTATTGCTTATCATATGCACTTTTGCAATGACCTGTCTACTTGGAGGTATGTCCATGATTGTACACACATTATTCTTAAAAACACATTGTACCCCTTATTCACGAGTTTTCTAATGCTTATAAGGTTACATTTCAGGCCAGGTACATAATAGACATCTGGCACAAACTTCTTCTCTCCCTTCTTTGTCAATATTTTTACTCTTCCTTTCCCCATGATAGAGACTTTGCTATCAGTCCACGTTGTCACTTCAGATCTTACACTCTTATCCAGATTGAAAAACATTGCAATGTTTCTAGTCATATGGTTACTACAACCTGAATCTAAGAACCATACATCTTCTTGTTTTTCTTGTGCTACATTACAAGTTAAAATCACATTACCATGGTTCTGATTTTCTTTTGTAAAATTTACGCTAGGTTTATTACCCATGTCATTTTTCTTCTTTCTACATTCATTGGCATAAAGCCCATACTTTTTGCAATAATGACATTGGACTTGAGATTTATCATACCTCTGTCCTTGTGCTTGATTTTGGCTTGAGCCTTCGCTTTGATTCTGGTTTCTGCCCCTTCCACTTGCGCTTGTAGGGCTGCTTCTCCCACCTTTTTGTGGCTTCTTGCTCTTCCTCGATAGTTTAATCTTCCTGGACCTCTACCTTGACCAAAATACATATATGTTCTAAATGCATTCTCCAATGAGGATTTCATTGCTCTGTTCAATATATTTTCATGAGACACCAGTGATTCATGAAGCTCATCCACTGAAAATTGTGAGAGATCCCTTGTCTCTTCTATAGCCACTACTATGACATCAAATCTCGGGCAGACACTTTCTTTAAGTTTTTTTCCATAATTATCTCTTCATCGTTGCCCTCCCATGAGACCTGATTTGGGTAACCAACCCAATCACATGTGTGAAGAATGAGTCTATGTTATCAGACTCTTTTATACTGAGAGTTTCAAAATCTCTCCATAGCATTTGAAGTTTTGTTGTCTTCACCTTCTCCATGCCTTGATAGGTTTTCTTGAGGATATCCCATGCCTCCTTGGACTTCATTGTTGCTGCAAATATTGGGAGAATACTCTCATGTACTACTTGGAAGATATAGAAGAGGGCTTTGGGGTCCTTCTTCCTATTATCTTTCAACAATCCTTGTGCTGATGTGAAACCATTAAGAATCACTACATTTGCTAGTTCTGGAAAACTATTTTCCACCAGCTCCCTTATATATTTTGAAGAAAATAGGGCCCTCATTGTAATGGCCCAATAATCATAACTTTTACCATTGAATTGTGGTAATTATGGATTTTTTAGGCATGTGCCTATTGCTGCCATTCTGACTATGTAAGTAAACAGTCTCCTTAACTGCATAAAATAGAGGCCTTCTCACTGCTGGAGAAATCCACTTCTCAAACCAACCTTATAGCTTCTTCATTAAAGAGAGAGGTCGTGCTTCTTTCACTGAGAGCCTAAACCTAATCTGATACCATGTCGAAAATATTAAACGAAAAAAATACACAGAGGGATGCTGCCCCCACAACACAGAGAATGCACAATTGCTATGGAATTAACAGTTAAACATACATACAGACAACGTAAAATAGGAGAAAAACATCTCTTTCAATTTACTCAACTCTCCTCCTATAAACATGAAATTGCATTACTTATACAAATTGACCGAAGCCCCTAGAACCTAATTTTATTCAATGCTAGATGGATGTTCAACGACCTCTCGTCCTTTTGATGGAAAAAGACCCATTTCTTCATTAAATCCACATGCAAACTTGCATTTCGGTTTATACACGAAACACATACAAAACGCATTCAAAATAGAAAATCCCAGACCTAAAATTTTATCGATTTTGGCTTTGAAATCAACGAAAAACTTAAACTTATGCAGTTACGATATCAGATCACAAAACAAACAAAATAAATTACAAGCGGCGGAAGGTAAATTTATAATTTTTTTATTGCAATGTGACGTGGCACGATCACATTGTATTTCAAATAACATATGTTTTGGGTGGGTTGGCGGAAAGCGTTAACTATTGCGATTGTTGTACGGGCTTAACAGGTAAGGGAAAAATATTGCGAAGTGGGATATTGTAGGTGGTAAACATTGGTAAGTGCTATAAGCGGAAATAAGATGTGGTAAGGATATGTGGGTCCCGCCGATATCACATCGTTGAAAACATAACATACGGTGAGGGCTTAAGGTTAAGGCTTAATATTTGTGAAGTGTGGGCGGTGATGTTGTGCGAAATGCACAAATCAAAGGAATAAGAGGAATACCAAGGATTGTGGCAAATTGCAAATGCGGTGGAGGTATGGTGTGTCTCGTCGATGTCGCATCGACAGGGATTTAACTTATGACTTAATGTGTTAAGGGAAAGTTAAAGGATTTATAATGCAAGAAGTTTAAATGAAAAGGTAGGTGAACTGCAGTGGGTAAAGAAATAAACGAAGGGAATGATTGGGTACTCTATTTTTGATCTTTTATGTGAAAATTCCTCCGATTTGAAATCTGGGTTGTGTCCTTCCCTACTAAAAAGATTGATGAAGTGTGGGATGCTGCCACTGTTTATTCATTGCGGTGGTTGGGAGTATGATTCCAACAACATCAAAATGTTGGAAGCGGAGAAACACACACTTTTGGATAAGCTCATCATGTTACAGGGCTTGGTTGAAGATCCATATTTCTAATGTCCCACTTAAAAGGAATTTAATTAGAATATTGCCACAATTGATGCTTTAATGTTTAGAGCTAGGCAGGGCTTGGTGAGATGACTGATACAATTATTTTTCATTTGTGATTTAATATATCTATGTTTGATGTTAGGTGGTGATTGGTGACATGGGCCAGAATATTATTAGCCTTGTCAAAACCTATGTTATACTCTCACAGTATTATTATCAATTTTTTTTTTATCTATTGTTCAAATCGATTGGTCATTTTAGAATACAGACTTGTATTCATTTTAGAATAAATAATGAAGGTGTGGCAAAGGCACTTTTGGGAAAATCCAAACAAGCCCTCGCCATGACATATGACGAATGGAGTGACATCAATGACAGAGCACTCAACGACATACAGTTGTGATTGGCAGATTATGTGTTATTTAACATCCTGACAGAGAAAACAACTGATGGTTTATGGACAAAGTTAGAAAAACTGTACATGAATAAATACTTAACCAACATGATTCTTCTGAAAATACAGTTGTACAGCTTGCGCATGAAGGAAGGTACATCAATAACTGATCATTTGAATACCTTTAATACTCTCTTGGTGCAGTTAGATAGCATAGAAGTAAAATTTGATTCAGGAGATAAAGTTGTAACTTTATTATGTTCTTTGCCTGAGTCATGGGATAATTTTGTTACTTCTATAAGTCTTAGTTCATCAGAAACCCTTGAGTTTGATGATGTTGTTGGAGCTATGCTGTCTGAAGAAACCGGGAAAAGGTCAAATCTAGAAACCTATCAGAAGCAATGATGGTTAGAGGTCGATCTAAAGAAAAATGGTTCAGTTAGAAAAACAACTCTCGGTCAAAATCGAAAGGGAAGAAGAGTAAGTTAAAATGTTCGTTTTGCGGTAAATCAAGACATTTGAAGAAGGACTGTTGGAACAGGAATCAAACATCCGAAGGAAACTCTTCAATAGAAAATAAAGAGGCAAACATGACAGATATAGGTTCAGGTTTGACATCCAGTTCAAGTATAAGTGACGAAGTTCTATCAGTTAATTTGTTAAATCATGATCAACATTGGCTGTTAGATTCTGGTGCATCCAGTCACATGTGCATTCAGAAAGAGAGGTTTAAAACTGATAAGTCAATTAATTATGGATTAGTTTACATGGGCAATGATGTCTCATGTAATGTTGTGGGAATTGGAAGCATCCAGATTAAAATGTTTGATGGGAAAAATAAAATCTTAACTGATGTAAGACATGTGCTTGAACTCAGGAAAAATATTATTTCTCTAGGAGTGTTAGACACAAATGGATATAAAACTTTTATTCAAGGTGGAGTAATGAAAATTTACAAAGGAATCCTATTAGTAATGAAAGTAAAGAAGGTTGGAAATCTTTTTCAATTAGAAGGAAGAATAGAGTCAGCTCATGCTTCTACTGTATTTGAAAACGACAGTGATTCTATTCGAATATGGCATCAACGGTTGGGCCATATGAGCAAAAAAGGATTAAAAATTTTATCTGATCGTATGTTACTTCCTAGTTTAAAGTCTTTTAAGTTAGATTTCTGCAAACATTGTATATATGGGAAACAAAGCAAGCATAAATTTAAAACTGGAAAACATACTAGTAAGGGAATCCTTGATTATATCCATTCTGATGTTTGGGGTCCATCTCCTACAACCTCATATGGAGGATCATCATATTTTATATCTTTTATAGATGATTTCTCTAGAAAATTATGGATCTACATGTGAAAAAGAAAGTCTGATGTATTCACAGTTTTCAAGCAGTTTAGAGCATTAGTAGAAAACATCATTGGAAGAAACATTAAATGTTTAAGAACTGACAATGGTGGTTAGTTTACTTCAAAGGCATTTGATATCTATTGCAAGGAAGCTAGGATCAAAAGACATAGAACTACTTCTTATACTCCTCAGCAAAATGGAGTTGTTGAACGCATGAACATGACTCTTTTAGAAAGAGCAAGAAGTATGCTTAGTAATGCCAATTTGCAGAAGGAATTATGGACAGAAGAAGTATCTACGACTTGTTGTTTGATAAATTGATCACCATCAAGTGAAATAGGATGCAAAATTCCTCAAGAGGTATGGAAAGGTCATCCTTGTGATTATTCTAAACTGAAAGTTTTTGGTTGTGATGCATATGCTCTAATTTCGAAACATCAGCATTCTAAATTAGATCGTAAATAGAAAAGATATATCTTTGTTGGATATGGTGATGGGATTAAGGGATACAGTTTTTGGGATCCTACTACTCATAAGATCATCATTAACGGAGATGTTAAATTCAATGAATCTTCACTTTATAATCCAGATGTACATAATAAATTGAAACAGGAAAATGTACCTAAGTTTCAACTTATTCAGTTTGAAACCAGTTCAAATACTGATGATAGTCTAGATGAACAAGTTTCAGATACAGATAATGAAGAAGTTCCTACAGATAATAATCAGCAAATTGTGGAAGAACTAGAAACATATTTAAGGAGGTCCACAAGAATTATACATCCTCCTAAAAGGTATGATGATTATGTTACTTCATTTGCTTTAACCGCTAATGATGATGAACCTTTATGCTATCAGGAATTTGTAGAAGGTTCTAACAGTGATAAGTGGAAAGAAGCTATGAAGGATGGGATGAAGGCATTAGACAAGAATGCCACATGGGATCTGTTGGAACTTCCTAAAGATAGAAAAACTGTGGGATGTAAATGGGTTTACAAATTAAAAAGGGGTGTTGATGATAAAGAAGAAAGGTACAAAGCAAGGCTGGTCGCAAAAGGTTTTTCTCAGAAAGCAGGAATTGACTTTCATGAGATATTTTCACTAGTTGTTAAAATTGTTTCAATTCAGATTGTCTTAGCATTAGTTGTTTTACTTCATTTAGAATTAAAACAAGTAGATGTTAAAACTACATTCTTACATGGAGATCTTAATGAAGAGATTAATATGGAACAACCTCAAGGGTTTGTTCAAAATCGCAAGAAGAAATTTGTCTGCAGGCTCAAGAAATCATTGTATGGTCTGAAGCAGTCGCCTCGATAATGGTACAAGAAATTTGATTCTTTCATGATGGGACAAAATTATATAAGAAGTGAATATGATCATTTTGTTTACTTTAAGAAATTAAGTAGTAGAATATTCATTATATTAGTGTTATATGTTGACGATATGCTTTTAGCAAGCAAAAGCATAAATGAGATCAATAGGTTAAAGGCTCAGAAAGCTAGGACGTTTAATATGAAAGATCTAGGAGTAGCAAGAAAGATTTTGGGCATGGAGATTTTCAGAGACAGGAATAATGGTAAGCTGTGGTTATCACAAGAGAAGTATATTGAGAAAATACTTTTAAGGTTTGGTATGAACAATGTGAAACTAGTTTTAGTCACTTTAGCTTCACATTTTAAGCTTTCTTCAAGTTTATGTCCTAATACAAATGAAGAAAATGAATATATGTCTCGAATACCTTATACTAATGAAGTAGGATATGTCTTTACTATTGCAGGTGGAGCTATTAGTTGGATGTCAAAGCTACAAAACATTGCTACTTTATCCACTACAGAAGCATCATACATAGCTGCTTCACATGGTTGCAAAGAAGCGTTGAAAGGATTGTTTGGTGAGTTTGGTAGGTTGTAAGACAACATTAAGTTATTTTGTGATAGTCAAAGTGCAATTCATTTGGCTAAAAATCCAGCCTATCATAGTAAATCAAAGCATATACCTATAAAGTACCATTTTGTAAGACAAGTTATCACTGAATGAGGAGTCTCTCTTGAAAAAGTACAAACAAAGGAAAACTGTGCAAAAATGTTCACGAAACCAGTTTTATTAGAGAAGCTATGATGGTGTCTAGCTCCTCTTGGCTTGAAAAGAAAATAAAAATAATAAAGGAACGAGGTATCAGGCTAGTTGTTGTCAAGGTGGACATTGTTGAGATTTTTTGTATATTAATCTGGAGAAAATCCCATAGATAATGCCAACAATGGCTTTGTTCCAAAACCGATGGCATCAAATTAGCAAGAGGAGATATTTTATCCTATTATGTTGTGATGGAATTTATGATTCAGTTTCTTCTCTACATCTATAAATTGTAAGCATGCAGAGGAAAATAGATATGAGATCTGAGGTGTGGGTGGAAGAGGAAGTGTAGATATGCAAATCCATTGTTGTAATTTCCTGTTGATGAATACGATTGATGGTACCTCTGTTTGGTGGATGTAGCCCAGATTGGTTGAGTGAACCACGTTAATCCGTTGTCTCTATTTTATGCTGTGTGCGAATTTAATTTTGTTTTCCGCTGTGATTGACTCTAACAATTGTTTCATTCATCAATGTTAAGATTGTATATCACAATGAGCATCAACCACTTATATTATGACTTTTCTGTTCCAAGTTGCACCAATATTTTTCATAATTTTATCTATATCATATGTTGCATCAAAATTTTAGATAAAATCTTATATATTATTTTATGAATTAATCTTCTTCAACAACATTTTTTATAAACAAATTTCATAAATTTTAAGTATGTGATAGTTTTTTTCACAGAAAATGACCAGTTACAATTAAGTATGCTCTCTAATGAAAAGAAATCAAACACCTATATCTTGAATCTTCAAGTACAGAACATTTTCTCCCAGTTATGGAATTTATATATACAATTACAAAAACTTTAGAAAAAAAGGGCAATATAAACGTTTTCTACCCATTTCTTGAATACAATGTGCATACAAATAACAATAACGCCTGCATTAGCTCCTACCCAATTCAAATTTTTTATACACTCCGGATCATTAGGTCACTTAAAATTGAATAACTTCTTTTTTATTTCTAATTGTGACTATGCATGGTTTATTCCACTACGTTATATTAAGCGCTCAACTACTACCAAACAAGTCAAGTTTGTCAACAGATCTACATTCTCCGTCTGCTTGCGTGAATAAAGAGAGAATGGTTTCACGCCCCCTGAAGCTGATTTGTAGCTATTTTCCATATTGTTCAGTGTACAGTCACACAGTTCTGTAAACAACAAATTTCTTTCCTGCAGTTCGATCTGCAGTTCAAATATCACTCATTCTAATATCGCTTTCATTCTCTCTGTCCGACTGCTAGTGATTCCTTAACGCGTTTTATATTGATTTCAAATTTTGTGACAATGACAAAACAATATCCTGCTGCGAGTGAGGAACAATCTTCTTCATGGCTCTCGATCCAAGAGTTGTTCATCAAAACTGCTCTCGACTTAGTTATCTAATCCTTTAACTCTGTGTTTTTGGTACACATTTCTATGGAAAAGGAAATCTTAAAGCAATGAATTTTAACTGATCTGCTCACATTTTCATCCAGCGATTGGAATGTGAATGAATTCTGATCAGATCCATACTTCATTCTCACAATCTCAGCAGCTGTTGAAGTAAACTTGTTCGCAATGTTTTCATTACAAAATATCATATAAAGAAATATATTTTAGGAACCAACATCTTTTTATATTTGGAATGAAGAAAATATAGTTTAAGATGCATGCTGTGTAATATTTAAATTTTTTTAATCTGTAATATTTGTAAAATATTATTTAAAATAAATGAATTTGGAATAATTTTAATATTTAATATATTAAATAGGAGGTTTTTTTTTTAACTTTAATATTATTAAATATAAATTATGAAAATGATAATGATTTTGAAATTTTTATTTTCATTATAAGAAAAAATAAAACTAACATTTAAAAAAATATTTATTTTAACTATTTCTTAAAAGAAATTGAAAAATAAAATATTTATCAAAAACCATTTATTAAGCCTATGCAGTATTACTTGTTAACTTCATAAACTAATTATTTACCATTATATAAATTGGTGAAGTATTATTATAACATTTTTACTATCAATTTATTAGGAGTGGAAGCATATGACTCACTTGATTATGATTGTTAAAGATATTTATTTTTCCACTCAATTTATTACGAGTGTAAACATATGACTCACCTGATTACGATTGTGAAAGAGATTTAATTTTCCCTACTTTAGGACTGTAGTGCATTCTATGCCTTAATGCTGGCAACCATTTCTCTTACATGGCTAGTTATTTCAATTGTGGTTGCTTCTTAATGCTGGCAACCATTTCTCTTACCTGGCTAGTTATTTCAATTGTGGTTTCTTATTAATGGATTGGTTTCTGTTAGATATTGGATTGTTTCTAGTCTATTGTATTTCCTACTCCAAGTATCAAAATGATACAACTGAAAGGAAAGAAGTGTTTCCTACTCCAAGTATCAAAATGATACAATTGAAAGCCAAGAAGTGTTTTCTAGCCAACAGGCTTTTTGAAATACGAGAGTTTTGAAACACATATGGAATACTTTTCGTAGAGCAACACATTAAAAAACTATTTGGAAGTTATTTTTATGGAAAAAAAATTGGATTTCTCATGGAAAAAGCAGGAATTTCTCAATGTAAAAGTTTATACATGTAATTAGTAGCCATGAATGAAATGGTTTGGAGTTAATGTGAAGTTTCTTACCTTGCATTAAATTTCCAAATTTAATGTTATGCATAAAAAATTGAAAAACTATAATTATATATTAATAATATTGAGGGGTGCCATAAATATCATGACATGTAATGAAAAGGTTCTTAAGCTTATATTTAAGCCAAGGCCCTCATTGTAAAATGACCATCATTCATTTATTAGTTATTATTTAATATGCATGAATACATTTATATTTATTTCACATTCAATTTTGGTTTAACATTTGGTATCAAAGTTGCATGTAAGTTATATTTCTACATTTATTGTACATCCAATATCAACTCTTCATTGATGACAACCATGTATAGCCACGACCACTTGGTTTTACTCTGTTGTCACACTCCTTGTCTAATACAATCATCGTTCACAACCATTGTCACCCCTTTCCCATACAACAATCTTCCTTTAAGGCCATTTTTCAGTTCGTAGTTTGTACTGCTCTACTCCATATATTTTGTCATTTTCATCGTACACCCTTGTTCATATGCGTCATTTCCACCACCCGTGCCTAGAATTTTAATTTTTTTTTACCTATCATGTCCAAATTGTATGATGGTTACCTATTTTTCATGTCTCTCATTTTAAGTTGATGGGCCCCATCAATAGGTATATTATAAGGCCATTTTTCCATCCTCCAACCTTTAAATTCTTATTTTCTCAAATTAATCAAAATTTATTTGGTTATAATGTGCTTAGCAGGAAGACTAAAAGGTGTTTATCATACATAGTGGCCTAATGTGGTTAATGTGCAGGGGAAAATGTAGTTTTGAGTGCATTTACTATGCAAAGGCCCACTCGACACATCTACAGGAGATGCACGAGGTTTGTCCCTTGTATTTACTCTTCTTCAACTCAACTTGATTGCTATAATCACTCATCAAAATATTGTGGTCTACTAGCAACCAATGAACTCAATTAATTGCAAGGATATAGGATCCAGGGCTATTGGAAGCCAAACCTATCAACTCGAATAATTGCAGGGATCCTCGAGAGCTAGATACACTTTTCTCGAGATTTTGGAGGGAAGGAATGCTCTTTCCAATGAGGTTTCCCCTAAGTCATATTTGTATAAATCAACAAGGGGAAGGGTTCAAAATTTTGGTGCAAGGAGTGCTACTAAGAGCCAAGTGTTAGGTACTACCATTTTCATTTTAATTTGCATGATGTATTTGAACTCCTTTTTATGTTAATGAAAGGTCTATTGCTATTTCACATCTGAGTTTGTTTCATAGGGCCAAGTCCCCTTGGTTTAGGGACCAACCTAGAGTCTTCAGTCTCACTTTATGTATTTTATTTATGCATTATTTTAGTAGCAACATTTCCTTGTTTATTTTAGTAAAAGTTTACTTACCAGAAAAATAGTGGTTGCATAACTAATTACCACCTCTTGTGGGAAGTGTGATTGAGGAGTATATAGCAGTAAGGAAAAAATATTTGGTTTCCTTTCTTTGAAGATTGTTAGGATTTAGCTCATTATTCTCTTGCAGACTCTATTTCTGCAATCTAGGAGTTAAAATCATCTCTCTCTCTAGATTTATTATATGTAGGGTATATGCATGTTTCAAGGTGGATTAGTTCTTAATGAAATAAAATTATAATCATCCTTATATGTTTGATTTTATAAAACTTGACTCATCCTTTCTTACCTAGTTTGTTCTATTGCAATATTATCATTGGTTTGGCATTCTTTTCAAGAACAAGAAGGCATTTATTGTTGGTAAACATGTAATACCATTGGCTTGTTTGGATTTCAAAATCATCCTACATATATTTTTTCACCATTAACCGCTTCCTCGATAAATTACATTTCCTTCAAAACTATGCCACCGAGACCACATTTCTGGGTCATTGAAGGACACCGCAAGCATTTGATTTTCTGAAATATGTGCCTCTGAGGAGTGATAATATTGGAAAATGCTTCACATATCCTCCATGCACCTTAATATACATTGATCCACCTATAGAACACTTTTTTTACCCTCAGGATGCTCACGGGTCCAATCCTGTAGCAAAACAAGGCAATCTTATAACATCTTGTAGCAATATTGTAGTAGTCCTATAACATGGTGTAGCACTATCAAAAATTGACCGTATTTTCTCTAGCAACTTTATTTTTTCCTTTTGGGATTGAATAATGACACCTAAGCTCTGAATCCATGATTGGGGAGGACGAAAGGCCACTGTAGACCCACTTCTCCTTCACTGCAAGTACAAATATGCAATTAGAGCTAGAATACATTTCAACATTTGAATATCAATGAATGTTTTCTCATGAAATGTACCTAGATTTTATTTATAAGCATAAGTTTCTTTGAACAAAATGATAAAAAGGGTGATTCACCAATGAAAAGCATATTAGACATGATTCTTGAATTTATGTTTTCTTAGGGTTTTAGCCACATGCATTATTGTTGAAAAGATAAAATTTCCTTTTTCAAAGAAACTTTCCACATTCTCCAAGTAGACTAGCACTTTTCATTTCTACAATTAGCATAGTCTTTACATTCCTAGAACTAGTGTCAATCTTTACATTTGGATGAATAAAAATTTCATTTCTACAATTAGAATAATGTTTTCATTGCTGCAAATAGAGTATAACTCTCTCTCTTTTCATGTAATTTCTATCACTGTCCTAGCTGAAGGAGTGGTCTTTGTATGCCTTGATCCGATCCATTGCTTTAAGGTGGCATGAGTTGAACTTGAGGTATTATGCATATAAAATTGTCACCTCTAATTTTGTATGAACGTCGAGCTGATAATTAAAGCTGGTAGTCTAGGGAATCTCAACATTGTTATTGAGATATTGAGGTTCATTAATTTTTGGTGCCATTGTGGAGGAGGTCTCTAAGTAGGTGTTGTTTCTACTTAGAAGATTCCTTTATTTATATTTTGTTTTGCATAGTTACCATTGGCTTGGAAAATTTGAAAAAACTGAGAAAATCCAAAAAAAAAAAAAAAAAAAAAGACAGTTCTTTTCTTTGGCGATTGTTAGCTTCCCTCTCTCACCATAGGTGAGTTAGAAAATCCTCTAGGTGAGCAACCTGAAATTTTTTAAGAAACCATAAGGGAGGGAGAGCCCATATCAGCAATCCAAAACATGGTTGAAGATAGGAAGAATGAATTATTTCCCATTCAACAAATCAATGGACAATCAAGGATGAAGAATATCAACCCCACTACGATTCCACACTTCCATGGATTATCCTCTGAGGAAGCTTTCACATTTATGTTGTTCGTATGACTTATGACCATACCTATGATGAAAAAAAGCTGAATTGTTTTCCCTCCACCCTCAAATATTCACTCTTGCAATGATTTATTAGTCTACCTGGAAACAACATCACTACGTCAGAACAAAAGAAAGAAGCCTTTAATGAGAAGTACATGAATTAATATAGGTGTAAGGAGAAAAAATAAGAAATATTTAGGATGAACCTAGGGCCATATGATTCCTTGGAAGACTATGAGGAAAGGTTCCAACTCAATTATAGCAGGGATAACTATACCCTTCATCCTTAATCACTCAAACTTGTACTTCTTCAATGGATTAGGGGGGATGTAATGGAGACCCTCAATATATTTTCTGGCGGAGATACTTAACAATTGACCTATAATGACATAAAGACAATATTCAAGAATCATTCAAGGGCTACTAGGAAAACAGGAAGGTCATGTTAAGTCTTGGTTAACTCTTCTCTATCCACTTCAACCATCAAACATGGGATGGATAATATATTGGAATATTTCAAGAGTGAAATTTTGATTACCTTTTCCTTGGAGATGGACATTATGAAAATTAAAATGAAATAAGACAAATAAAAAAGGGCAGTAGCTATATTTTTCCCTAGATGCACTAATAGGAATCCTAGAAATGAGTTCCCATTGAAAACCATAGATGTCTTCTCTATCTATGAGGAAAACCATGCAACCAAAAATTCCCCCCTCCTCTAGAACTAATGGTTGTATGCAAAGGAGTATACAATTTCTTGAAAAAAATATGTTTCATCACCAAGAGGATGCCCCAAGGTCCTCGGCCATATCAAGAGGGAATGTAAGGTGCATAATATCCTCACAATTCAAATGAAAATTCACCTTTCCAGCCTTCGTACCCTCCAACTCATCCATCATGATCCATGACCTTTCCTTGGTCCTATGCTCCTCAATATCTCCCTCATTATGTCAACCCACCTTTCCATCCACATCAACCTCACCCTCCTCAATGGTGAAACCATTCACAAGGATGGAGGCCTCATACAACCCAATATCCTCCCTTAATGTGTCCTCCTCAACCTTAGCCACAAATATCTCACAACGACCCACCTTACAACCTCAAATAATTGCCCAACCTAATATTAACCCAAACAATAAGTAAGATAATCAAGTTTAAAGTGGGCAAACATCTTATCTTTCTTATGTTGTGAATTCTCACCCACCTTCTCCACCTGAAGATATTAAATAAGAGAAGGAATATGGTACCATTCAAGCCAATGCTCCTCCTTATCCTAAGAGGTTGATCGAACCTTAATAGCACAACCTACAAGAGGCTGAATTTATGGGAGAATTTAAGAAATTGTGTGTTAAAATAACCCTTCTCTAGGCCATCAAATATGTCGCCATTTACAACAATATTATCAAGGAATATTATCTAAAGTGGCCTAGGAGAGAAGAAAAAGATATGCTCCCACTATAAATGATGTTGGGAAGTTGGTTGATCTAATGCTTGGGAGGGTGATCTTCCCAATGTACTTTGATCTCGGTAGCCCAGTAAGGGATGTGAAAATTAATAGAATTGTGGTCCCTAATATATTTATTAACCTTGGGGCTGCAATCAACCCTAGAGGAGGATGAATTATGCCATCAAGGATATTGTAAAATAAAAATTGTAAAAGAAACTTGATGCAGAGTTCATATACCCCATTTCAAATAGTGAATGGGTGTACTTTATTATCATAGTACCCAGAAATATGGGAAGTTGAGAATTTGTGTTGATTATAGAGAACTTAACCAGGCTATAAAGTAGGACCATTTCCCACTCCCTTTCACTGATCAAGTCCTAGATGGCCTTTCATGGAAGATTTTTTTTTCCTTATTAAATCGATTTAGTGGGTATAACCAAATTGAAATCAACCGTAAGGACCAAGATAAGAAAACATTCACATGCCCATGGAGGAATTGTTCATATAGGTTCCTCCTACTTGGTTTGTGTAATTCTCCTGTTAATTTCTAGAGGGGAGTATTGTGTATATTTCTTGACCTTGTGCATTATATTATTGATATATACATGGATGATTTCACCCCTCATGGTTGTGATTTTCCGGAAGCCATTTATAATCTATGTAAATTATTTATAAAATGTGTTGAGATAAATGTGAATTTCTAATGAATGCAGGGACTATCACACGCCATTTCATATCTGAGGAAGCGATCCATATTGACCCCAACAAAGTTCCCATCATTATAAAGGTCCCTACCCCTAAAAAACAAAGGGATATCAAAAGCTTCCTTGGGTTGGTTGTATATTGAAAAATATTCATCAAGGAATTTAGTAAGTTAGCCTCACAAATGTTCATAGTGTTTGCTAGAGATTGATACTTTTGTTGGACAAATAAGTTCCAAGAGGGATTTGAAATGTTGTAAGAAAAATTGAACACTGCACCCATCCTTAGAGGATCCAATTGGGCATTTCCTTTCCACATCCACACAGATGCATCAGATACAATTGTAGGTGTAGCCTTAGGAAAAGTGGAAGACAAATTTCCATATGTAATATACTTCATTAGTAAGAACCTTTCCAAAGATAAACTCAACTATACAGTCACTGAAAAGGAGCTCTAAGCTGTGGTGCATTATTTGAATAATTTTAGGTACTATATCACTCAATTTCAAGTCTTTGGTCATATTGATCATGCAACCATTAAATATTTAGTGAATAAACATGATGTCAATGTTAGAATCTATTGACACGAAAATATGTTCGGCCAACAGTAAGGGATCTCCCCGGTGTAAAGTCCCTACTAGACTCTAAACCATTTGTGATAGGGATCACGTTCGGGGTGTGGGTTCGTCTACCACTGAGTACTCCTTTTCTTGGAAACAAACAAGCCCGGAAAACCTGTGAACACATGATTATCCGAATGGTACAATGCAAATGGTTGACGAATCCTTAATGAACATAAAACACTGTGAATAGCAAGATGAATTAAACAAACATGCGGCTAGGGAAAAGCTATTAGCAGCACATTGTCAAGGTCATGCTTGTAAAGAAAATCCATTCGAACCACAAAAGAAATAATTCTTTATGGTTAGAGCACCCTTCACTTCCTTAAGCATTTTCCAGCAATGAGATAAATATTATTAATAGAGTTGCTTAACATTTTCTATATGAACAACTTAACATCATTAACAACATTTAGTAAGTTGGATGTATAAATGATATCAGCAGGAAACGCAGATGATTTAATCAGAAATATAACATATGCATAAGGAAAAATATTCACAATCTTAACACATTAACTCCCATCAGATCCAAGAGTGGAATCACAACAAGTTCTTGTATTCATTCATAAAAGGTGCATTCAATGCTATACAATCATTGCTCCTTTGGAGTGCTCGAAAAAAGGTTCTTTACAATTCACAAAAAGGAGTATTTATAAAAAAAATTGACCTTTAGGTATCCCTGACTTTTTTCCTTCTCGACTGTAGGTTTACTTTGTGACTTGAGGGAAATTACGACTTGCAACCTGGGACCTGTCAATTGCTGCAACCTATGACCTGCTCTACTTGCTCCTATCTGTAACTTGATCATGGAAGTAGCTGGGTGATTCCGAGGCTCGGGACATCCATCTATTGCTGCTCTTTAAGGAAGGTCTACCAAGCCCAATAATCTGAGGTGTGTCTTCTCTTAACCTGTGATGATATTCTAGGGCATTTGGGATAAAAGTTTCCCTCTTGAATATGATCTGATTCGACAAGGAGGCCAGTTTAGTGTATATCCAGACTGGTGTCACAATGAAATGGACCATGTTTTCTCTTGACGCTGGTAGG
This sequence comes from Pinus albicaulis, assembly GCA_034641835.2. Classification (NCBI taxonomy): domain Eukaryota; kingdom Viridiplantae; phylum Streptophyta; class Pinopsida; order Pinales; family Pinaceae; genus Pinus; species Pinus albicaulis. The sequence goes on along the minus strand of CM076581.1, from coordinate 1,246,822,872 downwards.
TCTTCCAAGGTGGTTGCTTGCCTTATGGGCTGTAAAAATGTTTGAATATTAGTGGAGACTTCTTTCCATGTTTTCTCTTTTCCAAGTGCACTCAGAGAAGGGATGTGGTGTACCACAGCCATTGATTTGATGCGACTAATCAAATGTTCATATGCTGACATTATCTTCTCCAGATCCTTGATGAGCTTTTCCTTGGATTGTACCTTCATCCGAAACTAAAATTTGTCATTTTGGGTAGAAATCCAATCTCTTCTAGGGAACATGGCTAGAGATTGTGGATACCTATTAGACCACTCCAATATCTTGTCCAATGCATTAGAGGCTTCTTTCAGCTATGTGTTCCTATTTTTAGTTTCGGCATGTGCCTTTAGTAGAGGCGCTACAATTTTCTTTATGGTAAACATTTCTTCATAGAACTACGTCATGGAGGCCTCCAAAGTGACTAGCTCTCCCAGTATAGTGATTGATATTTCATTAGCAGGTGTGTCCCTCGCTTGAAATTGTCTGACCTCCTCTTGCAATGCCTTCTTTTCTTGCTCTACTTGGGCCGCCTTGAGTTCAGATGCTTGCAGTATGTTATGTAAGGATAGGATTTCTCTGCTCATCCTACTAACGTTTTCTTCGGTCGCCGCTGCAAAAGTGGTATCGGCTGAGGAAATCATAACCGGGTTAGTCCTGGTGTCAAATACTATGTCCTTCCCTTGAGTGACTGCAAGGGGTGCCGCGGGGTCCTGTCCCAAACATATTCTCTTATCCTACCTGATCTTATGTGTAAATTGAACATAGGTGAGTCTAGTGAGATCAAGCACTCCCTCATCTAGATATTTGGAGGTACGTAGTTATGAGAGAGTGAAACGGGCAGGAGTTGTTTGAGGTACCTCAATGGCTGGCAACTCTGTTTGTCCCTCTTTTTTTAAGCGCAATGTCCTACTCCCTTTGACTCTTGCTCTTTCCTGCTCCTCCTTCAGCTAAAACTCTGCTTCTGCCTTGTCCTTCTCTTCTTTCTACCAGTGCTCAACTTCTACTCTGGCTTGATCTTATTTTAACTGGTGCTTCACCTCCGCCTTATCCTACTTCAATTTCAACTGGCACTCGGCTTCCGTCTTTTCTTCCTCCTCCTTCTTCCTCTATTCCTCTTCTTTTTTCTTGTGGTTTTCCTCTGCCCACTTCTTCCTTTGATCTTCCTTCATCTGCTTATTTCATTTGTCTTCTTCTTCCCTTTCCTTTTTTATGCAGGAGCATCGACATTAGCCAGCAATGTGGAGATTTGTCCACATGTTGTGGTTAAATCCAGTGAAATTTAATTACTGTTGGTCAAAATCGATTTGCTGAGGAGGTTGGATTCCTCAAATAGTTTTAGAATTGTAATAAATCAGAGACTGTCTTATTTTATATTTGTGATAAGATTTGTTTGTATAGATGTAATCAAGAAGCTATAAAATAGCATAATTCTGTTAATAGGAGATAGCGTTAGCATTGTTTTTAGGAGCTAGTTAATAAAAAAAGGTTGGAAAGGCTGAATAAAAGGGGAGAGTCAATTGGAGTGTAAATGTCGATGGGTAGATTTGATATAGATTTAGAGAGATAGGTTTAGTGTGGAGCGAGAGCTCCGAGGTGGGTGTGAATTGTTTTTGACAGAAGTCAATTTCTTGTATAATGGCCTGAGGCGAGACTCTGTTTTCTCAATATTATTGATAAAATTGTGTTGTGTGATTAATTGTATGGTAAATCGTGGAAGTCAGAGCGTTGTTTGCTGTGCATTTGATTTATGATGAATCGTGGAAGTCAGAGTGTTGTTTTGCTGTGCATTCGATTTAAATGGTTGTGGACTGTGTTTTTTTAATTTCAAAGAGTAATGGCATGAAAGGACTTCGCGGAACCTTGGAGCGGAGTTAAATTAATTCACAATTCAATTCAGAATTGCATTAGGTCCGAAAGTCCAAATCGGCGTTGTAGCTCGGCGATGAATCAATTAACATTCAGTTTTGGCAATGTCCGATTCCAATTTGGATCGGATTGAAACTTTGGAGCAGAGGAAAGGGCGAGACTTTGTTTCATTCTTTGAATGCAATTATGGTTTGTGTTCATCGAATGAAAAATGGTGGAATATGAGTATCATATGATTGTGGAATCAAAGAGATGGGGAAAACCTGTGTTTTCATTTCAACAGTAAGAATTCTGTGTTTAAATTAATTCTGGTATTGTTGAATTTGCGTTTTGCGACAGCTATTAACACAGAGAATTGGCATACTCATCTTTTGGAGCTTTGAAACAGATTTAAGAATTATATCAGTCGAATTTGTTGATGTACTGGTCCTTTGTATAGCCACCGGTTCGGATCGGAGAGATATTGTCATATCGCAACATATGACAATAGAATACGGAAGGAAAATGTTATGAAATTGGTAATCGGTAAAATCGGTCCATGTAATTCTTTGCATCGGATTGGAATCATTCCATATCACAATTCGTTACAATGAGAGCTGGACGCGATATGTATTAAATTTTTTTAATTTAAGATCGGATCTGAGGCGGCATCATATGACTGATGGGAAGGCGACTTTGAATCACAACGAATTTCTGATTTCTGATTAAATATCGCATAGGAATTGTGGATTCTATTGGTTCATTTGTGGGTTTCATTATGGTCCAGTGCAGCTACTGCATCAAATCCTGAAGGTGACTAAAGCATTTGAAAGAAAGCGTGATGAATTCAAAAAGTCTGCAGAATCCGGCAATTAGAGTGGAGAATTCCATTTACCTTGACAGTTTTTGTTAGATCTGAATAAGGTGGAAAGCAAATTATAAATTTGCAGAGATCATAAGGTATGTTAGATTCTGGGTATTGATTAATAGAAATTTTCATATTATTATGATTTGCCCAGATGGGAATTTTAATGGAGTTAGAAAGTGTGGAGCGGGATTTAATTACGAGTTGAAATTGCCAGTAAGTGGATTACTTGGCATACGGTTGAAATATAATGTGAAGTGAATTTTTATATGCACTGCAAATTAGGTTCTGGGTTTGGCGGGTTTATGCCTGCATCATTTTATAAAATTGCAGGGGAGATATAAGGTTGTTGAGTAAAAGCAAAGAAAAGTGTTGAGTTGCAGCGCTCAACGCAGAGTTGTATGTTAAAGGCATGGAAATTTTCCAGGTACTGAAGATTTGATTTGGGAATTTGCGGAGACGCATGTTTATATGAACAGAATTCGAAGATTCTAGGTTTGCAGGTTCAGCCTGCGTCATTTTGGTATCTGAGCTTGGCTCTGTTGAAAGTGAATAAGTTTGTTTTTCTGAATGAATTTTAGTACCAGATTATAGCAGTGAGGAAATCCATTCAGAACACAGGTGACAACATAAGAAAGAGTGAAGACTGCAGCAATATAAATCAAGAAAATCTGTGAGAGAAGAATCAGATGTGTTCTTAAAAGCAGAATAGGGAAAATCCTTAGAAGTGGCAGTGAACCTGAAGAATCCAACAAGAGATTGGACAGAGGACAACTGAAGTTTTCTCGAAAGAGAAAGTGAGAGATTGCAGAAGCCTAGAGGGAGCAAAGGTGTTGCTCAAGAGAAGATTCCAGATAGGGGATCGTGCTTACCAAAAGACTGAGTGAGGAGAGCTTAGTGAGATAAGGTTGCAGTAAGGAGGACTTACTGTTGCAAAGGCTTGTTGCAGAGGTACGAGGAGCTCATGGAAAGAGAGGAGTAGAAAATGACTACAGATAGTCATAGCAGAAGTTCACAAAGAAGCCACAGCAGAAGGGAAGATGCCAAGGCAAAAGGCATGAGGATGAGTCAAGAAGAATTTGACAGAGAGAAAGCTGAGATAGATTTCCAGATTGGAATATTGATGAAGATGCTACAGAGAAATGTTAAAGACCAGAAGAATGGGTGGACCATGAGGAAAAGAGTAAAGTGGATAAGGCTACGAGAAAGGAGAAATCAGCAAGTGAAGTCAGAGATAGTAGAAGAATTGAGAAAGATTGAGCAGATATTGAGTGCTCAAGAGGAATCAGAGAAACTCAGAGAAGCAGAGGTAGAATTGGAAGTTTCCATTTGCAGACCAGAACAAGGTGAAATGTTGGGGGAAGAGGATAATGAGAGGTCAGCTGAAGATCTCATGGACTACTGGCAGAGTTCAGAACAATTCGAAGATACGTTGACAAAGGAAGCAGATGAGGCAATGAAGCCTTGTGATTTTGATTCTTATAGTTTGTGTATGTTTGCAGGATATGCAGAGGATGATGGACAGTCAGACGAAATTGTCACAAACAGGAATGAAGCTCTTGAGGTAAAGTATGATGGAGAATCCCTTTTAGAGGAAGAAGGTGTTGATCTATTGCAACAGAAGGAGTTCATAGATGAAATCCTATTTGGTGTGAAACAGTCAGATGAGGTTGATATAGACCAGCAGTCTAAAGACAATTCTATAATGGGACTACAAAAAGGTAAACCAATTAATTTTTTTAATGGAATTGATGAAAGATTCTTGCAATATGATAATGTGGAAAACAGGTCAACTCAGGAGGATTGCCAAGAAAAAAATGAAGCTGAGAATGGAAATTTTGATGATCTGCTGGAGAGATTTCACAAGGAGATAGAATTCTTGGAAAGATTACTTGAGGAACCCAAAGGAGAAACAAAGCTTATAGAACCTAATGGAGGAAAAGGTGTGGAAGACAACATTAATAAATATGATGTTGAAATCAGAGAAATTGAGCAGCGATTATTTGAAGGTGAGATGAAAGATCAGGAGCAACAAGGAAGTTATGTCATCAGAGGCATAAAGGAGATAGAAATAGTAACTCAGCAAGATGAATATGGAAGTAATCAGAAATTTGGAAGGAATGATCAGCTACATGAGAGTGAATTTGAGGAAGGCATCAAATTGCAGAAGTATAGAAACTGGCAGCAGAATGAAGAACCAGAAAGTGGTCTGAAAGTACAAAGAAAGACAAGTGAAGACCGAAGATACAGATGTAAAATGAAGAAAAAGGTGAAGTGGAAGCTATTGCAACAGAGGTGGAATGACAAGCTGATGAATGAGTTCAAGGAACTTGAACAAATTCATATTGATTTGTTGAAGAAGGAAAGACTCAAAGAAATGGGGTCACAGCAAGAAGGATCCGCTGAAATCCAAAAGATCTATGATGGATGATTGGTGCTTGAAGCATCAAGAGAAAATAGAAGGTATTGTATTTTGAAAACTAAAGGTTGTTGTGTGTTTGCAGGTCATATCGATTTGAGAAAAGACAAACAGTTATTGAAGAATGTTATATTAACAGATGAAGAGATGACTACTCATAGTCATATGCAGAATAAGGAGGATGACAAAACCGATGTTGCAGATTGTGCATAACTTTTGAGAGAATTTCTAGATGAGATGGCAGATTTGTGGTATAAGTCGAATCTTTTGATGATGAAGCCAGGTAAAGAATTTGAGTCTATTGAGTTGATTAATTTTGATGAAGATTTACATGCAGGAAAAGGGCAATGTGAAGTCAATCTGAACCAAGAAGAACAGATCGGATTAATGGAAGGTATGCTGGAATTTGAAGCAAGAAATGATGAAGTCATGAATGAGAAACCAGAAGAAGAACCTGGGAAAAGGCATTTGTACATTTCATAAATATATATGGAAGGATATTGGCACAGAGATTATGATGTTCTAATTCAAGGACACAATCAGTTAAAAGAGAATAGTATTCAGCACACGAGAAGTGAAATGGACAATGAATTGGATGAGTTGTGGAAACTCATACTACAGCATTCCAGTAAAACAAATGCAGGACAGAAGAAGAAAGGAAGATTGGCTGGAAGAAATGGTACAGGTGAAGGGAATGTAAAATTGCAAATTAAAGTGAGCAAAACAGCAGCAAAATATGTGAAAAGGACAGCAGCAGATAGTGAGGCATTACAGCACAAAGGCGGAAGACTTGAGGGACAAACAACAACAGCAGTAACCAAGGACAGACTATCAAACCAAGTATGGGATCCAGGAGGACACAGAACAGAATTGCATGATCAGGAGATCATGGTTAATCTAAACTTCGGGAGTCTGATGCAGGAGCATCGGCATTAGCCAGCAATGTGGAGATTTGTCCACATGTTGTGGTTAAATCCAGTGAAATTTAATTACTGTTGGTCAAAATCGATTTGCTAAGGAGGTTGGATTCCTCAAATAGTTTTAGAATTGTAATAAATCAGAGACTGTCTTATTTTAGATTTGTGATAAGATTTGTTTGTATAGATGTAATCAAGAAGCTATAAAATAGCATAATTCTGTTAATAGGAGATAGCGTTAGCATTGTTTTTAGGAGCTAGTTAATAAAAAAAGGTTGGAAAGGCTGAATAAAAGGGGAGAGTCGATTGGAGTGTAAATGTCGATGGGTAGATTTGATATAGATTTAGAGAGATAGGTTTAGTGTGGAGCGAGAGCTCCAAGGTGGGTGTGAATTGTTTTTGACAGAAGTCAATTTCTTGTATAATGGCCTGAGGCGAGACTCTGTTTTCTCAATATTATTGATAAAATTGTGTTGTGTGCTTAATTGTATGGTAAATCATGGAATTCAAAGCGTTGTTTGCTGTGCATTTGATTTATGATGAATCGTGGAAGTCAGAGCGTTGTTTTGCTGTGCATTCGATTTAAATGGTTGTGGACTGTGTTTTTTTAATTTCAATGAGTAATGGCATGAAAGGACTTCGCGGAACCTTGGAGCGGAGTTAAACTAATTCAAAATTCAATTCAGAATTGCATTAGGTCTGAAAGTCCAAATCGGCGTTGTAGCTCGGCGATGAATCAATTAACATTTAGTTTTGGCAATGTATGATTCCAATTTGGATCGGATTGAAACTTTGGAGTGGAGGAAAGGGCGAGACTTTGTTTCATTCTTTGAATGCAATTATGGTTTGTGTTCATCGAATGACAAATGGTGGAATATGAGTATCGTATGATTGTGGAATCAAAGAAATGGGGAAAACCTGTGTTTTCATTTCAACAGTAAGAATTCTGTGTTTAAATTAATTCTGGTATTGTTGAATTTGCGTGTTGCGACAGCTATTAACACAGAGAATTGGCATAATCATCTGTTGGAGCTTTGAAACAGATTTAAGAGTTATATCAGTCGACTTTGTTGATGTATTGGTCCTGTGTATAGCCACCGGTTCGGATCGGAGAGATATTGTCATATCGCAACATATGACAATAGAATACGGAAGGAAAATGTTATGAAATTGGTCATCGGTAAAATCGGTCCATGTAATTCTTTGCATCGGATTGGAATCATTCCATATCACAATTCGTTACAATGAGAGCTGGACGCGATATGTATTAAATTTTTTTAATTTAAGATCGGATCTAAGGCGGCATCATATGACTGATGGGAAGGTGACTTTGAATCACAACGAATTTCCGATTTCTGATTGAATATCGCATAGGAATTGTGGATTCTGTTGGTTCATTTGTGGGTTTCATTATGGTCCAGTGCAGCTACTGCATCAAATCCTGAAGGTGACTAAAGCATTTGAAAGAAAGCGTGATGAATTCAAAAAGTCTGCAGAATCTGGAAATTAGAGTGGAGAATTCCATTTACCTCGACAGTTTTTGTTAGATCTGAATAAGGTGGAAAGCAAATTATAAATTTGCAGAGATCATAAGGTATGTTAGATTCTGGGTATTGATTAATAGAAATTTTCATATTATTATGATTTGCCCAGATGGGAATTTTAATGGAGTTAGAAAGTGTGGATCGGGATTTAATTACGAGTTGAAATTGCCAGTAAGTGGATTACTTGGCATACGGTTGAAATATAATGTTAAGTGAATTTTTATATGCACTGCAAATTAGGTTCTGGGTTTGGCGGGTTTATGCATGCGTCATTTTATAAAATTGCAGGGGAGATATAAGGCTGTTGAGTAAAAGCAAAGAAAAGTGTTGAGTTGCAGCGCTCAACGCAGAGTTGTATGTTAAAGGCGTGGAAATTTGCCAGGTACTGAAGATTTGATTTGGGCATTTGCAGAGACGCATGTTTATATGAACAGAATTCGAAGATTCTGGGTTTGCAGGTTCAGCCTGCGTCACTTTTCCTTGGCCTACTGTTTAGCTTTGGCTTCCTCTTCTCTTGCCTTCTTTTTAGCCTCTTGTTTAGCTTTGGCTTCCTCTTCTCTTTGTTGGGTGGAAGGGTTGAGGCCTCTACCAGTCTTTAGTTTCTTAGATCTAGAGGATGAGGCTCCTTCTAGTGTATTAGCTCTTTCCTCTAGAGTCGGGTTGTCCTGTCCCTCCTCATCACTTGATTCTGCTGGAGTTGCCTCTCTATTATTATTGTACCAGTTCTTTATTCACTCTTCGGTCGAGCAGTTAGTATGCTGATAAATCCATTTGAATTTGGCCCGCTTGCAGTGATCAGATGATCATGTCCTATTGGAGAAAATGCTCAAAATTTTATTTTCTCAAAATTCGTTGGAACCTAAGCGACCGGATAGGCCTCGACAATACGATCCCACTGCCGTGAATGGAACTCAAATCCGTTACCATATGAAGAAGTTATTGCATTTCGAAATCGCCCAATAACCTCTAATGTTGAATGGGTATTCATAAATTTATGTGTTGGAAATTTTTTATTTTAATTAAGGTTTAATTAATAATTTAAATTATATATATATATTAATGTTTGTATGGTTTTAAAAAAAATCATATATATATTTAATTATATTTAAAACCTTATTTAAAATAAATTAATACACGCATTTATTTTAAATCCAAACTATGTTAAAAACCCAAAATCAACATTAATCAAAGTGTAATACGTGGTATGGAAAAGGATACGTGGTTACAAAGGGTTATGAAATATATGGTAATGTTTTAAAGATTTTAAAAGTCACGTGCTTGGTTTAGGATTGGTGGAGCGGAGTTTAAACATTGGGTCAGCCCCCTCTACTATATGCCCACAAGCTTGGAACCATGGCTTATATCTCAACGGTCAACACATTACTCCTGGCGGTTAAACATTAAACGTTAACATTTATGTTGTGGTTGGGTCACATGTTTTATGGCGGAGTTTAAATGAAGTTCAATGTTATGGTTACAACGGTTGGCTCCTAACATATAACGCCGACAGGTGCGGACATGTGGCCGTTACAACAAAAAATTAATGCCGACACTTGTAGTTCTACCCATTTTGGCAGTGCGCCACCAAATCAGGACCTTCCACCAACTTATGTGCAGTTAACTAAAGTTCGCCCACCATTAGTGAGATTTATGCCTAACATTGGGCAAAATATTGTTTGGACCATATCTTTCACATGGGAAATCCTTTCTAAGCGATTTTTTTTTGTTTTCATATCTTCTCAGCATTCTGAAGCCAATGGTATACGTTTCAAAGCCAATGGAGTGGATCTTCAGCCTTTTTAGCTTCGCAGAATCTTTTTGATCCACTAGGGCCATTTTGGGGTTAATGTTGTGCTGAGCTGTGGTTAACCATTTGAGATGAACCAAGAGTCTACTTTGGGTAATTTTTGCATTCCAGAGCCAATAGAGCAGGTCTAAAATCTAAAAAAGGTCATCTTTAGAGGTTTAAGAATCAAAGAAGTTGATGTGAAGTCATGGGAAGCCCTGGTAAAACCGTGGAGGAGAGCCATTTTTGGGGATGATGTGCTTAATGTAAGCAACTTATCAGTTGGTATTGGATTTTTGATCATTATTGGATACAGAAGTAGTGGTTTCAGGAGCAGAAACAGAAATATGAGGGAGTTTTTTCCATTTAGAAGCTCAGAGAAGTTTAGTGCACCGACAGAAGGATGTGTGTCCATGGAAGCCTAAAGCTGTTTGCAGGAATTGGATAGCCATTAAATTGATTTAAAATGGTATTATCAGCCCTTTGAATCACTTTGTATTCGTTGTGGTTAATTGTGGAGCTTGTAAAATAATTTAATTATCTTAATCCCAAAGAGTCTAGTCATGTTGACGAAGCTCAAAGGAGATGTAGCCCAAGATTTGGGGTGAACTCCAATATTATATTTCTGTTGTGTTTTGTTATTATATGGCTGAATTATGTTTTTGATATACATGTTAAGTTTTAGAAAAAACAAATAAACTTAAAACACAAAAACAAAATAAAATACATACACCTCTTTTCAAGCAAAAATTCCGCATAATGTCAAGTTTGAGTAAGGTCATTTTAATTAAGTCTGACTGTTTACTTCTATTATTTCTTTTGGAAGAGTCCGTAAGAGGGCCAGGTAGCTTTTGGATTCATCCTTTCTTTGAAAGGTGAAATATCCGGTAAATGCCCCTACAGTCTATCTCTGTATTAGAAATAAGAAGTTCTCACATTTTCAGATTTAAAATTTGGAGTCTTTGCACTCATTTACATAAATGAAAACAGATACCTTGCACCCTTTTCAAGTACATTCCATTTTCAGATCATGCAGTGTGCAGGGATGATTCTCTCGGGATCATATGTACGGTGTGCCAAGGGAGGTAGATGGAATCCCTTTATTTGTTTAGCTTTTTCTTCTACTTCTCTGAAGTCCTTTACTGTGTAGGAACTGATGGTGAGTGGCAGGGTTGGCCATGGTTTCTTTTTACCTTTAGTGAAGACTTTGGAGAAACTGCCTTACATCTGATAACAAGTTTCTTGGAGGATAAGCTTGTCTGTAACGAAGCGAGGCAACGCATGGGGGGAATTGACTGACCCAAAAACTCGGAGGAAGGTGCTATCGATGTCTAGAAACTAGTGGGCCACCTAATTTATTGTATCCATGGCTCGCTCGGACATACATGGGGGGTCTTGTCCGAACAGCTTCACGTAGAGGGTGGGGATGAAGCTACCTACTATTGATTCCATGTTTTTCTTATATCTGGAATCCCAAAACACCATTAGGTATTTGTGAATTGGACCACCATTCTTTGAGTTCCAGTTATGCAACCACCCCTCAAAATGGAACCTGGTACACACTGCATCTAGGAGATAAGATGCCATGTAAAATTTCAAGGCATACCCTTCATTGGGTGCCAGAGCTACAGATATATTTGACTTGAGAGTTGCTATTATTATGTTGGCCCAGTTGAAACAGGTACTGTACATGGTGATAACGTACATTAGAGAGACCCAAGCACCATTGAAAAAGGTGGCGTCTGGGCAGCCATACATTCTACATAGCATTGCGGCTACGAGTTTGTAAACTTTCCTGAGACCCACTGTCAGATATTCTTGATCCTTCTTGAGCCGGAATTTTTCAGGGTCTTCCCACCATCCTTTCATGTTTCAGATATGAGAACTGCATGAGTAGTGGCCCATTCATCATTGAAGGTATGATCTAGGGCCGTAAGTGCATAGTACAACTCTACATCTTGTCCCTTTAAGTTGGCGAAAGTCTTCCTGGCATGGTCCCGAATGACCCAGATCTTGGGGTTGACTCTCCATAGGATCCATTCAATTAGCTCGACGCATGGGAACATTGACGAGTGGGCCCCTACATAGTGCAATTTGGATCATTTAACTTGAATATATATCTGTCGGTCAGGAAGGTCCTCTGAAAATTCAGCCTGAGTAAACTCTTTGTAGATCTGGTACCAACTCATACTGTCCCCCTTACTGAAGATGAAGGTTGTGTCTCCATAGATGGGGGGAAGAACAACAGTTCTTTCCTCCTCCGAGATTTCTATCTGAGGACTTTTGTTCCTCTTGTGGACTGCTGGTGACCCCATGTCACTTGGTGATGACAAAGTGGAGACACACTCTAGCTTGGCTTCAATATCCCCTGGAATGTTCATAAAACAATCCCATGATAAGATAGATGCCATTAATTTTAAATATGTGGGTTGTTCCTACATTTTCTTAGTCATTTCCAAGGAGGTGGGTTAACCTGCGACCTGGCGACCTTATGACTGGGTCGCGGGGTCACTAGGTCGCATTGGCTTAAAACTTGACAGAAGGGTCGCGTTGGCTGGAAACGGTCTCCAGGTCGCAAGGTCGCGTTGGCTGGAAACTTTGTGGAAGTGTGACCTAGTGACTTAGAGAGTCGCGACTGGGTCGCGTCACTTGACATTTCCATGATATGCAACCTAGTGTTTCTGTGACTTAGCGACGAGGTTGCGAGGTCACGGGGTCACAAGGTTGCGGGGTCGCTCTACGACTTTGTGGACACGCAGCGGAAAAAGGATTAGGAAAATCACAAGGTGTCCACAAAATCACCATACAAGGTTGTAGGAGCCTTCACAGATGAGTTAGGCAAGGTCCTAGGAAGGGGGGGAGGGGCAAGAAAGCTTAACACAAGATTTGAAGAAAAAACCGAAAGAGGGGAGGTTTGCAGAAGGATTGCTAAAGGGTTTGGTCAAGGTCATAGAGGGTTAAAATAGGCTAGGGATAGGAAAAAATAGTAACAACTATTCTAGAAAGGAAACAGCAAGAGGATGAAGCACTTACCTAAGAAAATCGCGCTCTAGTTGGCTTGTCAGAGGCATTTCTTTCTCTCTGTCATGCAGGTCAAATGCGACCTATGTGACCCTTCTATATATAAAGGGGTCACACGTGTGTGAAATTAATGAGGGTCGCAAGGTCACGGATGAGATGCAGCAGTGAGATGTGCGACCTTGTGACTTTTCAACCTTGCGACCTAAGGGGTTGCGGAGTCACAGGGTCACGAGATCGCTGATGTTTGATTTCTGACTAATTTGCGACCTAGCGACTTAGCGACCTTGGGGGGTCGCAAGGTCGCGGGGTCGCAACTTAGGAAAGTTAACCATATTTGCAACTCAACGACCTAAGGTTTAGAAAAGGTGAATTTAGGTCTGACTTCTCTTTTCACAAGTATTAGGGGCTCAAAAATTGAACGAGAAAAAATTTGGAGGGTGTTGTAGCAGCTACAACAAAATCATTATATGGTTGTTATGATTACAATGTTTTAATCTAACTATTTTGGAAAACCAAGGAAAGGAGAATGTGGTTGCTTATTATTTTTAGGACTAACCTTGCCTATAGGAAATGATATTATAGATGACCAACTTCTAGAATAACACCTTTTTTTCATCTTAGAGACATCTCCTTAGTTTTTTGATATAGAAAATTACTTGGTTTCCAGGAGGTTACCTCCTAATATTTACTCCACGGAGAAGATAAATATTGTTAGGAAGAGTGCCCCTTTCACGTGGATTGGGGGGAATATTTTCAAGTTGGGGCTAGATCATATTTTGATAAGATGTGTGAGAGATGAGGATGCCTTCGACATCCTCTCATCATGCCATCATGGGCCTTGTGGGGGTCATTTTGATGCTAGAAGGAAAACATTAAAATTTGTACAAGTTGGCTATTATTAGCCTACTCTACATCAAGATGCAAGGAAGTACAATTTAGGTGTGATGAGTTCAAAATGATGGGCAAGCCTACACCCAATACGGAGATTCCTCTACAGCCTCAAGTCACTCTAGAGCCATTTGAGAAATGGTCAATGGATTTCATTAGGCCCATTGATCCCTCATCTAGGAAACAAAAGTATATCATTGTGTGCATAATTTCATTAACCAAATGGGCTAAAGAAAAGGTAATAAATGTAGAAATAAAGAATAAAGTGGTTGAAATCCTAAGGGAAGAAATATTTTACAATTTTGTTTTACCGATTGATTTGATCACTTATCAAGGGATGCAGTTCACCTAAAATTTGATTCAAGACTTAATGGAGTAGCACCACATAAAACAAAATAAATCCAATTCCTATAACACTCCAAAAAATGGAAAGGTGGATTTCAAAAATAAGCCTTTGGCGAAAATTTTGACCAAGGTTGTTAGTAGCAACAAAAGGTATTTGGGAGATCGACTGGCAAAGGCCACTTGCTCCTACAATAACACATGGAAAACCACCACTATATATACCCCATTTGAATTGGTTTATGGAAATAAATCCCTAATGTAGTGGTGGATTTGACGCACGGGTGTACGAAATCGCACCAGTTTAAGGGGTACATTCTACCCCTATAAACTATTGGTAACATGCAGAATGTGGTGGAGCTCAAAATAATTTAATCTAGAGGTAAAAATATGCAAATGTATTCTCAAAGAAAACTAAAACTAGAACACAAATATACAGAAGCTATTGAAGAGAGTCAAAATGACAATAATGCAAATGATGGCTCAAGGCCTCTTCTTATTAAACGTTTGATATGGAGAATTATTTTACCCACTTACCAAAGAGCCCCTAGACAATGGTTCTAGGTCTTGATGTGAGGATGTTGTTTTCCAATCTTCGCCTATGATGTAGTCTCCCTCTCTCTCTGTTGTGATGGACTAGGATTTTTGGGTGGCCAACAATCGAGTTCCCTCTATATCTAGTTCTAGGTCACACATTGCTGGTATTGCTTGGGCAATTCTGGCCAGCATAACAATGCGATCACTCATTCTTCATCTCTTGGTGGCTTTATATAGGGGATTTCAAATCCTCCTTCCCTCCCTTGGTACATGATGGATGCTGACCCAAGGTAGAGGTATGATTCCATTGTGTGCTCCAAATATTCCTTTGTCTGCTCACATAGTGTCTAAGGAGGTGCTCGTTGATGTCTTTAGGTGGCTTCACATAAGGAGTAATTGTCCTTTGCTTTGTCTGCTCCCGGAAAGTGACATTTTTCCATTTCCAGGAATGCGTGCTTATCGAGCAAAAAGGCGCGCAAAAGGCACTCTTCTCGAAGGATTAAGCATGCAATTTAGTATTTAAGACTAGTTCAAATATGATTTTCTCAAAACCTTAGAGATTTTAAATACTTCTTGATTCCATAATGTATTCCTACCCTGTAAATCCTTAGGCTTGAAATTAATTAATGTCATCTTCTGCTGTATGATTTTCCAGTGTTAGAAGTTGCCCCCTAATGTGTGAAGTCTAGGAAGGACTGTATAACCGAAATACATTATAGTTTCTTTTCTGTATCGTGAACAGAGAGAGAGAGAGAGAGAGAGAGAGGTCTACGTGAATCTTGGAGTTGACAACACCTTGCACCATTTCTGAGATTACCATGGCCTAAGGGATCCCTGCAAGAAAAGAAAGTATACGACATAAATATAAAATTTCAATGACGCGGGCATGTCCCATGCTCATGGTGCTATGGCTAGTTAAACAAAATTGATAGATACGTGTGTTGTCTACGTCACTGCTATGGTAGTGATGCTGGCGGTTGTTGACGATGACTGCTGACACCCTCAAGAGCGTTGTTTCTTTGACGATAGGTGGAACGTGGTACCCATATGTGTAACCTTGGTATGGTATATAACTATGTAATGTACACATATGTATTGGTTGGGACCTTCCCGTGTAAGCATTGTTGACAGAGACGCTTATGGAGGCATGGGTCTTCGACAGATCTGATCAAAGTGCAATGGTTGTAAGGTACGATACCATCTTGACATGAAAGCTTTTGTTGTAGTCAAACATCAGGAGGATAGATGACATCTGTGGAAAATTATGTCTCCCACAGTGCCACCCGTGGATACCCCTTTGCATGGGGAGGGGTAATCCAATGTACTACTTCCTTTTTGGAAAAGAGGTGTCGAGGTCGACAAAAAGGAAGCCTTAACCAAACCATGGGTCGCTGACCTGAGGGGTCCAGTAACTATATGTAATAGGGTTTAACTTAGGCATGTTGGTGAGAGGTGAATGAAAATGGATGATGGGGATTCAATGGCCCGAGGTCGGATTATAGTTTAGCAGCTTGGCAACAGTCATGGTTATTTCTGAAGGGAAAATCCCTAAAGTTGGTAGGACTTCCAGGGCAGGTGTGAACCGGCTATGAATGTCATGATGGTGTGTGCATGGGGGTGAAATACTCTGACCAAAGGGAATGAGGGACTGTTGCCATGGAGGAAAAGATGAAATATAAGGGTGAAGCAGCGAAGTGCATCGTTTACGGTGTTTGTACACTTACCAAAAGAATAAAATTATGAGGTTTGGTTTGTACAAAACACACAGATGAGTACCCCAAAACATGAAAGGGTTCAGTCATTGAAGGTGTGAGGATGATGTTTTTTTGTGGGTGGGGGTCCCATTGGTTGGTCGCATGTGTGGGGTTGATGAAGCGGATGAAGAGGTGTCGCAGATGGGATTATGTTGATGGAGGTATGATGGGCCAAATGCGATGTACAAAGGTGCACTTTCAATTTGGTTGTATAACCTGGTCATCTGGGAAGGGGGTTTGAGTTTGAATGGTAAACTTGACCTTATGCATGATGAATGGATGGGCACGAGGTGCTTCATGGATTGAAATGGTATGGACATGGCATCACTTATGCTGTGATATATGGTCTACTTTGGGTGACAAGTGCCATAGAGGGGAGGCTCTACTGACCAACGCAAACATTTATCATGTACAAGGTGAAGTGATGATAAACGCGGTCGGGTATGAGGACCGTATTGTTTATTTATTATGGAGAAGTGAGGTCAGGATATGCAAAGTTTTATGGGACACTATCATGGTGAGGGTAGAATGATACCTGCCCCGGTGCCTTTAGTAGATGGTGTTGTAAAAGGTTTATGGGGTCTTCCTGAAAAACCAACTACCTCAAGTGAAAGAATCTTATTTTCATCAAACATTATTGAAAGGCAAAAATAAGATGAGAGAGGGCATACCTTCCAGCACTGATTTTTTTTTTTTTTTTGGGAGTACGAATGTGTGGCATTGCCTTTGTACCCTTGGGAGCTGTTACTTGGCTCCTAGTTTCGATTTCAGTTGTGGTTTCCCCCAGACTAAGATCATTGGGGGGGGGGGGGGGGGGTTCCGGTTACTACCCCTCGTCTAGAGTCTCCCTGAATACAAATTATTGCTGCCTAGGTGACGTTAGGTCAAAGACCCGACAAAGTCGTCTGTAGTAATAAATGTGCCCCATAACTCAAGAGGATGAGGCAACCAGGTTCCCCTGTTCCTAGTTGGTGTATGAGTGCTGGAGTGACTTTCATGATAGCTAGGTTGTGATACGTTCAAGGTAGAATCATATGAGTGTCCAAGGTATTGATTACTGTTGCTTAGGTATCCTTGGGCCAAAGACCCGATCAAACCATCCGTAGAGTCAATGTGCACGATACAACTACTGCCTAGGTGATCTTGGGAAAAAGACACAATCAAACTGTCTGTAGGATTGATGCGCATGATACTACTACTACCTAGGTGATATTGGGTAAAAGACCAGATCAAGCCATCTATAGAATCTACCTACTTGGTAACTCCCTAAGTATCATGGGTGCTACTACTACCTAGGTGATATTCAGTCAAAGACTCATATCAAACCATCTGCAGTAGATGACGTGCCTGGTAACGCCCCAAATATAGATTAATCTTTCCTAGGTGACCTTGGGTCAAAGACTCGATCAAACTCTTTGCAGTAATCGATGTGCGTGATAACTCAAGAGGATGAGGCAACCAAGTTCCCCTATTCCTTGTTGGTGTACAATGGTTTGGGGGGAGGAGGGAAAAATGGTTATCTTTTTGGTGATTTTCGTTCTTCCTGTAGGTATAGGATGATATGAGGCTCATCACCGATAGACTGGATAGAGGGATCCTCTTGATAGGATCGCTTGATCATATGTAAGGCATCCATATATCATGGTATCTCTGGATAATGGTGGGTATAATGCCCACAGTTACCACAGAGAGCGCATGCGTGATTGGTATGTAGTGGTTTTCCTTTACCTTTTGTGGTAGGTTCCTTCTCATGGGAATGTGGCATTGAGATGTCTGCTTTGGAGCCGAGGAGTGGTTTTAACTCGTCCAACTGTGGACATATGTGAGTAGGGTGGCCTATAACATCGCACATGGCGCAGATTGGTAATTCCATTTGAGTGGTTGGGGTCACCATCTTCTTTCCTCTATTTGCGGTTTTCTTGGTCGTGATAACCAGTTTCGGAATGGGAACTTCCTTTGCGGGGGTGGTCTCCACCGTTTCTTGTGTAGGTTGGGGCTCCTCAAGACTAAGGGGATTTAACCCTATGGAAGTAATGTTCGTGGCTCCTATTCTGGAAGGGGGAACAAGGTAAAATACTAGGAACATCAACGATATGTTGGGTAACACTAGTGTTGTAAAAACCTGCTAGGAGACAAAGCCAACTGGGGGGTACAGGAAAGGGGTTTGGGAGGCGGCGTAGGCTAGAGAGGCTGTTGTGGCTGATGCCTAAGTGTCGTTACTACTTGAGTCTCTATCTTGACTAACCTCAGTGGTTGATGTGGACATCATGCATATTGGGGCCCCTGTGGCATCAGGCGATGCCTCAGGGATAATGGGAGGATCTCCCAGGAATGACCCTAGGATGGATGATGATTTTAATTGGCCAGGGAAATATTCTTGGTACCGTGAATGACCATCTATGGTTGTATCTACATATGGTAAAATTACATCCATTTTTGTTAGGGGACGCTTCTCATTGTGTGTTAGCTCATCTATAGTATTGATGTGATCCTCGTGGGGGAACATCATAATGCGGAAGATGGAGTAGGCTATGGTGGGCATGGCATACATATAAATTTGCCCAAGGAGTATATTGTAATCCAAGTGAGCATCCAAGACTTCAATTTCTATGTGGACTGTCTTTCCATCTAAATAGACTAGGTCATTTTGGTAGAGGTAGATGGGGGTTGAGAGGCAAACATCATAGGCTCGAAGCGTTATGACCAAGGGTTTAGTTCGGGAGAACCAAACTTTTGCCAAATTTTTTTTGACATGATGGATGTCGATGCACCCTCGTCAATGACACATCGGTGAATAGTGATGTTCTAGACTGATACTGGTATCTGGAAGGCAACCATGGAAGGAAGCCTAGGGGTGGCTTTGTCCAAGTCAAAAGTGATCATGCACTTATCGGCAGGGTTGATAGTGCCTAACGTGAAAAGTAGGGCTTTCCGTTTCTTTGGGCACGACTACAGTACTTCTAATGCGGACATAAAAGTGGGTGATTGAGATAAATCATCCACGATGCTATAATTATGAGCCGCTTTAGAGTAGTTACATGCTCGTCTATTATGTCCCTTTTCCGTCTTTGGAAATGGTTCTATAGGAATTTTTGAAATGGTCAACGGTGCAATCGATGCACTTGTACTAGACCCTAACATAGTGGAGTATGGTGGGATGTCATAACTACAATTCTATGTTTGGAAAAAAATCTCTTCCCCAGTCATGTAGATTTCATGGTTGCTTTTCCCAGAATTGTCTAGGTTTTTTTGCTAAGTGCTGACCATCCCTTGGTGGGGGAAAGGTTTTTGCATAACAGCGGGTTGCTGGGAAGATCCTCCTTGTCCTTGGTTACTCTGAAGCTTTTTTAGCTCGAGGAGATTAGGACAGTGGTGAGTATAGTTCTTGTACTCACCACATATTGAACAAGAATGGTTGTTCACAGATGTGGCCTTTTTCCTTGCCGTTGGGCATTACTTGGCTCCTAGTTTTGATTCCTGCTAGAGTTGCATCTAGCATGGGATTGTAGTGGGCACTATTGGTTGCTGACCCCCTCTCCAGGGTTCCCTTTTGGCTTGTTTTTTTATTTTTTCTTAACCACGTTAGGAGGGTAGTTATCCCACTTATACTTGCATGGTTGATTTTGGGACAACTACACAAATTTCACCTGTGCATTGGTTTTCGTAGGTGTGTCATGTGCTTGGGACTGAGCATAGAATTTTTTCTTGTTCACACTTAGACATTGGGGGGATCTCTTTTGTCTGTGTTTCTTTCTACATACTAGGTCCCCTCAGCCAGAGGATAGGGTCCTCCTTGGTGATACGCTTGCGCCCTATTAGTGAAATCTTGCTGAGGCATATGATGACTTTGAAAGCTGGGTTGAGACATGTTCTAGGTAGAATTATGTGCATAACTGAGGTTTTTACTACTGTTGCCTAGGTAACCTTGGCTCATTGACCCAATTAATCCATCTGCAGAGTTCGACACGCTTGGAAATTCTTGATAAGTTTGCAGGCACGGGGCATTAAGTAAGATATTATAAATGTATCCTGACTGTGTATAAATCATTTCAATCTTTTTGGATTTACTGATTGCGTCCTCTTCAGATGTAGGGCATTGCTGCGCCACATCCTTCAAAATCTCCACCGTTAGAGTTTTCAATAATAAATCTAAGAGGACTCGATCATCGAGTTTAGCTTTACATAAACTGCGATGTCGCCTCCATTCATGAAGATGGTGAGGGATATGGATGGAGGGGGTTTTCCTAAAATGAGTTAGTAACTCCATTCCCGAATCATGGTGAATGGGCAACTAAAAATAAGTGAGGAATGCGATAGCGAGGGCACTAAAGGTTCCATGAGAAGCAGGAGGTTTATCCATGTACCACTTTGCAGCTATTCATGTAAGAAGGCGTTGAAATAGCCTCAATCGAATAGTGTCATCGATGATACTATTCGATGATCACCACAGGTGAAAGGTCATTACATGATTACCTGGGTGCTCCAATTGCTTGCCTTCGAACTTTGGTATATCCGAAGGGAGCTTCGTGGGCATGGGAGGCCATGAAGGATCGTGTTTGATGGGGTCATTTGTGAGCTTGATTAAATTGGGTAGATTCAATGCAGCTAAGAAAGGTGACTGGGAGATTGACGTGATGGAAACATGTGAAGACACAAAGTTCTAGTTAGAATGAGGGTTAGTCTATGACGTACCCTGATGTGTGTTCAGTTCGCTTTGCGAATGGGACGTGCTCCTCTGCCCCCTAGGGGTCGAGGGGGGAGTTGTGTGTAGTGTGGTGTTGGGAGACTGACTAGGGTTCCCAACTATGGTTGCCCCAATGAAGGATGAGTCGATGATGGTGGCAGTGTTTTGTCTTTGACACCTGAATGGAGAAAGACTTGGAACCCCTCCTTCTAATGTGGGGAGGTCCAAAAGATGCCAGGATCAACGAGGTTCCATTGGGATCGTTCGAGTGTCGACCAGGTTACATTTTGGAAAATTTTGAGAGGATAGAGTCTCTGAAAATGAAAAATTTATCACCACATACATAAAACAAAGTGAAAATGAAATGAATTTTCCCTTTAACTTAATCTATGTGATCAATCAAGGAAAAAAGATGGTTTTCTATTTGTTTTCACGTGATACTCAAAATCCTAGAAGACCTATGCATCCTCACACACTCAAAAGTAACTAGGCCTTAAGAATATTTCTTGCAAGTGTTGGCATAATGTCTTGTAAGAGTTGGCGACGCCCCCAGTCAGCTGAAGAGAATCCACCGAGGTAAGGGTAGAGGGTCTGGTGCTTGTCTGCACCGTCACCTATAGGGTAAAGGATGCCCTAGTTTTTGGCCACTAAGAACCACTGTCCCATGTGAGTGTTCAAGTCTTGGGATTTTTTGTATTTAGCTAACAGTACCAAGTATCATTCGGGTTAGGTAGCCCCAACTGATACCACACGCACTGCGCCTAAGCCTAACCCCCTCCGAATCGGGTCTATGCTACACTCGGGTTTTCTTTTCTATGGGTTCATAGGTAGATTTGAAGCTCCATAAATACACAAATTATATGTTTCAATATAAAGTATGATCAAGGCGGCCTATTGGATGCCTACCCCCTTGATCCTAACTTAAACTATAAATTCTTTTCTGGCCCCTGTGGGGAGAGTTTAGTGAGTTTGGTTAAGTTAGTTTTAGGTGTCTTACTTTTCTTAGTGGGTGAGTGTGTGTGAGCATATGGTGAAAAATCTCATAGTTTTAACATATGGATATCGTTGATCCTTTACAAAATTCCCCTAGTTAAACTATGTGATGTTGTTCCTGGCTCAAATGGAAAACATTTGCGGATAAAGGGCCACTTTCAAATTTTCCTAGTTAATCTATGTGACCAACTAAAGGGAGATGGAAAATTGTAAATATAGATAATTCCTATGCTTACCTAGGATCACCGAATGGTGCAAAGGTAGCAGATATTACTTGCTCTAATCAACAAATCGATCCTAGTTCTGCAATCCCTAATGCACAAATTGAACTAAACTAAACAATTTCTACACTAGAAAATAAAAATAGCTTATCAATGTGTGGTCTTGGGCCACTTACTTGGACTATTTTATCTAAGTGTGCATACCAGAATTTGTAAAACATAAATCATTCTGAATGCAATGGTTAATTTCCCCCCTACTTAAACTATGTGAAGATTTTTTGCAAAAAACCAACTTAAAGGAAAACTAACTCTAATCCTATAGAAGGCAGCTAAAAGTAAGTTCTCATTAGCTGTGGGGTATCAACACAAGCGCCAACAGATACATTAGGGGTTTCCCACCACAATTACAAGCAGAAAAATGTAGAATATAGGGAGAAAAATCTCATTCTGTAATTTGCGTGGAAAAGGTTCTAACAGGTGCGCTTTCCTGCGTGTAGGTTACTCCTGAACGCGCGCATTGCGCGTCTATGAGAAAAAACTGCGTGCAAAAATCCTGCAAGTAAAAATATTAGGAGCTTCCTTCTTCAGTCTGTCACTCCAAGTTAATCTAGGGACTGCAAGATGGATCAGAGGACTATCAGCTCCACTATCCAGCGTAGACACAGGTCTCCTCCAAGAGATGGCACAACCACATAAACTTGTAAACCATTAGTGGAGTCGCCAGTCCTATAGTGGTGGATTTGACACACGGGTGTACTAAATCGCACTAGTTTAAAGGGTGTGGTCTACCCCTATAAACTATTGGTAACAAGCAGAAAGTGGTGGAGCTCAAAAGCATATAATCTAGAGGAAAAAATATGTGAATTTATGCTCAAGGTAAACTAAAACTAAAACACAAATATACAGAAGGTATTGAAGAGATTCAAAATGATAGTAATGAAAATGATGGCTCGAGGCCTCTTCTTATTAAACGTTTGATATGGAGACGAAATTTTACCCACTTGCCAAAGGGCCCCTAGACAATGGTTCTAGGTCCTGATGCAAGGATTTTTTTTCCAAGCTCTGCCTCTGATGCAATCTCCCTCTCTCTCGCCTGTGATGGACTAGGATTGTTGGGTGGCCAAAAATCGAGTCCCCTCTATCTCCAGCTCCGGGTCACACACTACTAGTATCTCTTGGGAAATTCTGGCTAGCATAACAATGTGATGACCCATTCTTCATCTCTTGGTGGCTTTATATAAGGGATTCCAAATCCTCCTTCCCTTCCTTGGTACCTAATGGATGGTGACCCAAGGGAGAGGTATGATTCCATTGTGTGCTCCAAATATTCCTTTTTGTGCTCACATAGTGTCTAAGGAGGCATGGGTGGCTGTCCTTAGGTGGCTTCATATAAGGAGTAATTTTCCTTTGCTTTGTGTGGTCTCGGAAAGTGACATTTTTCCATTTCCAGGAATGTGCACTTATCGGGAAAAAAGGTGTGCAGAAGGCGCTCTTCTTGAAGGATTAAGCGTGCAATTTATCATTTAAGACTAGTTCAAATATGATTTTCTCAAAACCTTAGAGATTTTAAATACTTCTTGTTTCCATAATGAGTTCCTGCCATGTAAATCCTTATTCTTGACATTAATTAATGTCATCTTCTACTGTATGATTTTCGAGTGTTAACATCTACTGTCTTTTGATCTTGAATAAAATACCTTGAGGATGGTAGCACAATTCGATTTATACCTCACTAAAACACAACAAGAATGACTTCTCCAACCCAATGGTTTAGATGAGTTCAAATTATGGGCTCTTATGCACACTAAAGTAGTCGAATTGTAGAGGAAGGTTTGACATGAAAATTACATTAGAGAGAGATCTTTCCAAGAGGGTGAATAGGCCCTAATGTATGATTTAAGGTTCAATGACTTGTCAAATAAATTTATGACGTGGTTGGGACCCTGTCTAGTGGAAAAAGGTTATGAAAATTGGTCTGTCCAAATGATAACAATTGATGAGGAAGGTATTACATTTCTTGTCAGTAGCTATTGGTTGAATTTATATAAGAATCATTTTCCAAAAGAGAATTTTACTAGTTCAATAATTTAGGATATAAATTTAATTTTGGGCACATTGTGACCAGCAACAACCCCCCTTTTATTTAATATTAGTAATAATGCTAAATAAATGGGGACCCTTAGTTAAAAAATCAAAAAAATCAATTAGGATTTGTTTTCCTTTTCAAATAAAACTTTCTATCATAAACTTAGAGAAATCCCTTAGAAAGAACATTAAGAAACACTTAAGTTTATGATAGATTACAATAAAGTTGTTCTTTAAACAAAATAGTGCATCCATCGCAAGATGATATATATCTTTTATAAAATGAAAATGCGATTTTGCGCTTTTGCGATAATGCGATCCCAAAAAGCCTATACAATAAACATATTGGTCGAAGATCGCATAACGCAGAAAACAAAAATGTTAAATGAATATCTTTTGCACTGTTTACCATTTTGCGCTTTTGCGAGATTTGTGATATGCGCTTTTGCGCTATTGCGCAATTTCTGCTTTTGCGCTATTTTACATAACTGCGATGGCGTCATTTTGCGATATTGCGACATTGCGATATTGCAATATTGCGCAGCAAATCGCAGATCGCAATGTCGCAGATTCATGTAGGCGCGTTGTCCAAAGGCAATCTTCCCATATATCAAATCTGTTATGTGCCTTAATGATTTAATTAAATGATTGGATTGACAATTAATGGTAAATGAGATTTTGTTTTGATTGAAAGTCGTTTCACGATTAAAATATTATATTTCATCCGCCTTCACATTTAAAACAGTCTCATCACCTTTCTTATGCCATTACTCTCATTTAACTCGTAAAACGCAGGCACGAAGAAGCAAACGTCTATACAAAGCTTTCACTAAACACTATGGGTAAGAAGGAGAAGAGCTCGAATTCTGAAAACAGAGAAATGGCTTCGCTGTATGCAGACACCGCTTGTAATAAGGATGCCGGTATATCCACTTGGGAAGGAATGTATAATCTGTTAGAAGAAGAAAATCCTGTGGTGATGAAAGTTGTGGCTACAGCAGGTTCTAGTAATACATCTGAAGCAACCCTCAAAGAACTGGCTTGTTCATTTCTCCATAGGATAGCAACAAGGCCAAGGATTCTCCTATACACGGACATGGTGAAATGGGTGCTGGACAGCACCGATATTTCAGACAGACAATTCAGAACTCCATCTGAAGAGCTAATCGGGTCATTCACCACAGAAGATCTGAGATTAATGTATAAGTTGCCAGAACCTCAGGCGACTTACAACAAGCAATTTATGGAAGAATTTGCCAGAGAACATGCAAATTTGGCAGAATGCACAAAGGAGTGGACCAAAAGAAGTGAACCATTGAAGAAAAAAAAACAAGGTATGTACAGCACGGGTTCACTTACCTCTCCTTATTGTTTCACTGCTGCCATGTTATGCAGGCTTTTTGGAAAGCCTGACATAAATATGATCTTACTCGAATGGCTTCCTTTGTTGAATGCGGCTGTTAATTCTACAATTGTAGACTGGGCCAAAATCCTATCTGATAATCTCACCACTGCTATTTTTCACTACCGGTCTAAATGAAATGTTTCTCAGCGGGTTTATCCGCCTTTTTATTTATCTGCTTATGTCATGGACGCCATCTGCTATGTCTCTAAATTCCCTGTGATGGGCTGGAAATGGACTATCCACGATCCTTTGCCCATTCATGTGTACCATAAAGAACTATGGGAGTCTAATTTTATCCCCCATTTTTACCAAATTTGTCATGGAATAATGCTGCCATTGTACAGAACATTGTATAATAAGGATGCCCCAAGGTTATCCTCAGAAACAGAGGTTGATATTCTCCCCGTCGCGAGATGGTTTGGAGAAGAATTGTTCACTTATGTTAGGGTTTTTGGAAGTTATGCTTCTCCCCATGTTTTACCCCTATATGTTCCAGATAGACTTGTAGCTCGGGAAATTGCTTATCAGACCTGTGGCCAGGGAGGTATAACAAAAGATTTAAAAGAGAAGAAAAAAGGCATTTGGCCACAATTTCCTGTAAAATGTGGAACATTTTCACTGTTTGATATTGGTCATGCATTCCAAGAGATAGGAAACATTACATGCCTACATCTATTCAAATTCTCGAGAAGGTTATTCGACCCAGATGATATTGTTAAGAACTTTACCAATGTAATCAGAGTAAGGGAATTTTCCGGGGAACAGGATCTTTTTGATGATATGTTCCAAGCAAGAAATTCATTTAAAGAAGTTTTGAATTCAGCTCAAATGCAGTTATCTCCAGAGGATTTTCAGGAATTCAAACTTTACAGAGAAAGAATATTGACTCCTATTCCTTTGGGAAATCTACGCTTAGAGCCCGCAAGAGAGCAAACTCCTAGTGTTAGTCTTAACGGCAGTTCAAGTACAGATAAATCTAAATCAAAATCTGACAGAGAGACTTCTGAACATTCCAATAAGTCTAATGAAAAGGAAGATAAAATGGAAGAATCCACTAAAGATTCTGCACAATCAAAAGAACTTACTCAACAGCAAATTTTGAATTCCCAACAGACAAATCCTCCTCCAACCAATGAACAGCAACAGCCAGTTATCATTGAATTAGACAAAGAATGGGAAACCTTCAACCAATTGATTAATGTAGAAGGACAGAATGTACAGACCCCTGTCCAGACAACCAAAGTTTTGAACACATGAACAAGCAGCACAGTCACAGTGACAGAGCACATACCAATCACACCCTCCTCTGAAATTGTACTTAATGTAGAGGACATTCCTCCTCTAGATGTATTCTACGGCCCAAAATACAAAGCAGTAGTGAAGAGACAGAGGAAAAAGAGAAAGTTAGAAAGTGCAATTGCTACTGAAGCAGAACAAGTAGATGTTTTGTGGAAAGATCCTGCCACAGAACCTACTCATAATCTCGCTAAGTTATCTCAAATGACAGGAGCTTATGCTTCTGCAACAATTGACAAAGCATTTGAGATACAACTTTTTTTGAATGAAAAAGAAGAACAGGTAAAAGTTCTACAACAACAATTGCAACAGGTACAGGCCGATAAGGAAGCACAATTGAAACTTGAAGAGTTACAACAATAACTTCAAGAAATGCAAATAGGACATCAAAAAAGCTTGGCTGATAAAGACAAACAAATACAGATTATCCAAGATCGGCATAAAGATGATCCTAAGCTTCCAGAATTCATTTCAGAAACTATCTCTTTGAACAATCAACTACTGCAACAAGAGGAAGTTTTCTGCCAAAAAATCTTGCAATGGAATTCTTTATGCCAAGAAAGCGATAAAATCACAAATCATGTCGTAGATTTACGAAATGATTATGATTTGATTAATGAAAAGATCAATGATTATCTGGCATGGCAAAAGACAGAAGAAGGCAGAAAAGCTGGTGCACCCATTGTTAATGAAAACCATAAAGAAATACTGTTCAAAAACTGGGATGCATAAATCAGAAGGATAGAAAAGGCAGCAGAGGAGGCGGCTACAGCGGCAAACATTCTTACTGATTGTGTAAATGACAATTTACACAAAGCTAATTTGATTCCTGAAACTGTTCCAGGATATCTCCCACAGGCAAATCGACTGCAAACAGAATGGAGGCAAAAGGCAGAAGAAAGAGAAAAATATATCCAAGGGCTGACAAGATTGAATTGGGACTCATACTAGATGTACTTGGTGAAGCCGCACAGTCAGCACAGTGCGCTTAATTGTATCATCAATGCTACAGAGAAGATTGCGCCTACGCTTTCCGACTCTGTCTTTTCAGGACAGTTGAATTCTGAAGTCGGTCAACCGCATCTTCTCAAAACTATGCTAGATGCCTGCAAGTTTAAAGATCAAGTTCATAGATAGTTAGATTTAGTTTTAATTTTACTATATTTTAGCCTAGGAAAGGACGGTCATTGAACCGAATCCTTAATTTTTGTAATAAGACTATTTTTAGATTTAGCTAAGTAGTATTTAAACCCTTCTCATGCATTTAGAGAAGGGTCTTGGATCTTAATATTTTTTGACTTGGAGATTGCATTTCTGTACTCCATTGTCTTATATATTTTTAAAAAGGATCACATCTGGTGATTTTTATGCGGAATTATCTTTGAAGTGTTGCATTTCTGTACCTTGGAATTTGATTTTGCATTAGAGTTACTGGATTAGAGTATCAGATTGCATTTGAAAGTCTTCAAGATGAACACGGTATTTCTATTTGTTCACTGTTGATTTCTTTTGTCTTATGATATTCGCTTTAAAATTTGCTATCATTTATATATATTTGTTTTCACAACGCTTCTTTTTATATATCATTTCTGAGTATAATTGAAATGTTATCTTTCATAAGTATATATAGATGGTATACAATGATGAATGCAATATGCTAATACAACTCTGTTTAATTTCTTAAACAGAGTTATCTTTATTTGTTTCTGCATATTTCAATTTAAATAATAATACATTTTCATGGTTATTGTTAAATTGAAACAATCTTAAGTTGTATTCACATATAATTACCCGGGTTAGTGTTAGAATTTCTTTATCAGTATTTAGTTTAAATTAGATAGTTTTATTTCAGTTAATTTAGTCCCATTTCCACCCATCCAAACCAATCCATTTAGTTATAAGGAAACTGGTCCTTTAAATCCAGTCGGAGCCACCATACCAAATGGAAAAGGAGTTGTCTTAAGGTCCCGACCGGGTGGTTTTCCCCGATGTTTGAAGCAGATATTTTCTAGGCTTCAACATTTTTGGCGCTAGAAGGAGGGCCTGAGCTATGAATGGCAAGTAAATCTTTATCCACAAGCCATTCTGAGAGAAAAACACCCTCATTAACTTCTTCAATTTCTTCTGAAATTAAAAATCCTAGAGAAGAAATTGCAGAAAATATTCAGACACCCACTACCAAAATCTCAAAACATTTAGACAATCAACATCCTGAGTCTCCCGAAGTTCAAGATTTAATTCATAAATTGAAAGGATTCTCATTATCTCTAGAAGAGTCTGAAATATCTGAAGGTAGTGTAACTTCAAAATTTGTTTCTTCCAAACCTCTTACTAGGCTTCAAAGTGAAAAACTTGGTATTTATCCGAAATAATTCCCTTTACCTAGTAGAAGTAAGACAAGAAAAACTCAATCGGAATTAGTAAGTGATATAAGTTCAACATCTAATATTCAAATGAAGTTAGACTATTCCCTTATACTCTTCAAGGAATAGCAGGATCATGATACTTTTCATTACCATCAGGATCCATAACAAGTTGGGACATTTTTGTAGATCATTTTTTAACCAAATTTGGAGATGACCGATCAATAGCAACTTTACTCAATGACCTCTCAAATTTGAAGATAGAACCCAAGGAACCCATTAAAGAATTCAACGCTAGATTCAACAAACTCTTAAATAAAATTCACACAGATTCACAGCCCAGTGAACAAGTCAGAATTGAATGGTACATAACTACCTTACCCTCAAACATAGCAATTTTCGTAGACAGAGCTGCAAAACCTACGTTAGCTGAGAATATGAAAGAGGCTATTGCAGTAGAGAAACGAATTACTTCTCTGGAAAAGAAAAATGCTATCGAGGAAAGGAAATCAAAGAAAGTCAGCTTCAAAGATGATTTAAAGAAAAAGGCCAAAGATCCATACGACATGGAAGGTTTACAGAAATTTCTTAAAACCATGTCAAATGAAATGGTTGAAATTAAAAAACAAGTAGCTGAAACTTCTACCAAGAAACCATTCCGAAATTTCAGAAGAAACCAAGTTGAATCTAAACCTCCTAATGCAATCACTAATGCAGAATCAGAGGAAGAGGAAGAAGAAGAAGATACATCTCTAGTATCAGATGAGGAAAATGAGAATGAAGAAATAGCTGAATTGAATGGAATGTGGGATTTTATTCTACCTAATTCTAATAGTGAAGAATCTATGCCTGTAAGTACTAGGAGTAAATCTATATCGGAACCAGTGCAAACAGTTCCTAAAAATAAAATTACAACTCCAAGTACCAAAGACAAATCCCCTGTAAAGAAAACTTCTCCATTACCTACTCAAAATCAGCCATCCTCTTCTAATCCTCCTACATCAACATCAAAGACTTTAGTAGTGTCAGATCCTATGGAATACAACATTGTCGAGGACATGAAAAATATCAAAGCTAACATTTCCTTACATGAACTCAGCAAACTAAAACACCAGCAAAAGTTGTTATTGAAAGAATTAAACGCTACACCAATTGCTCCTTTACCAAGCGGTGTAGTTGCAAAAGCAGCGAGAGGAACTGGTAAGCCACCAGATAAGGTAGATGCTACTGATACTGTGCTCATTGGGGAAAATTCAAATTCTCAAACTCCTCCTTTTCTTTTGACTTATGAGATGTACAATAAAAATCTGCACAATTGTTTGATTGATTCTGGAGCCTCCTCCAATATAATGCCTACTTCTGTGTGTGCCAAATTGAATATCGAACCACAGAAATCGGCAGTACATATTGTTCAATTAGATCGATCCAAAGTTCAAGTTGTAGGAGAAATCAATTCAGTAACTATCAGATTAGCTTCCGATCCTAGAATTGTCCAAAGAATTGATATTTTGATTGTTGATATTCCTGAATTCTATGGATTAATTTTAAGCAGGGACTGGTCTGCGAAACTTAATGGTTATATCTCGACTGATTATTCACATATGTGGCTTCCCTACAAAGGGAAACCAAATCAAATTAAAATTGAACGAGAAAAACATATGACGCACACTGTCACTGAATTCGAACAACCTAATGAGCCTGTGGCATTTAACAACAATATTCTTGGAGGTTATTCTGCTGAATCATTTCTTGGAAACTTCGAAGCTCCTCAATCACCTTTTTCTGTAAATACTTTTGTTTCTCAGATAGAAAATTTTTCACAATATGATTCTTCCAGAATTGTAAATATTTCTGATGTAATTGTAGATAAGCCAATAGACAAATATTTATTTTGGTCGTTATATTTTGATGGATCGAAGTCTAGTGATGGAGCTAGAGCTGGATGCATCTTAATTGATCCAGACGGGGAGAAAACCATGCTGTCATGTAGGTTAGAATTTGAGTGTACTAACAATACTACAGAATATGAAGCCTTGGTTCAAGGACTTTATAAAGCTATAGGGTTAGATGTTAAATACTTGAAAGTCTTTGGTGATTCCGAAATTGTCATAAAACAAGTTAGGAATACTATTCATTGCCTTTCAGGACATCTTAAACACTATCAAACCTTAGTACAAGATCTCACCACTCATTTTTTAGCATTCAATATTTCTCCTATTCCTAGGAATCAGAATACATCAGCTGACTTGTTAGCTAATGTTGCATCTAAACTCTTACCTGCTGAAGATTGCAGTCCTGATAGATTTTCTGTAGAATTGATTTTTCGTCCATCTGTCCCGGATAATGTTACAAATTGGAGAGTTTTCTATCATGATCAAGATATTCTAAATTTCATGACTTCAGAGAAATCATATGATGAACAAATTATTGACGAAGATGATCATGATTTACAAATTTCTTCAAAAGGTAATGAAAATCCCATTCCGAAATCTGTTGTTAAATTAGAAGATTTATATGACATTAAAGACAGATTCAAGAAAGTCACTAATGCTAAACTTCAAAGCTCTACTTTGAAGTTTGAATTAGTAAATCTTGGTTCTGATTCTAAACCACAAAACGTTAACTTAGGACTCAATTTAACACCAGAGGAAAGGAATGCATTCATTAAACTGCTGAACAAGTATAAAAACGTTTTTGCTTGGAATTATGATGATCTAAAAACGTATGATACTTCGGTTATTCAACACACGATTCCAATGCTTCCTGATATTAAACCTATTCAACAGAAGTTGAGAAAGATTCATCCAAATCTCGAAAGTCAAATCAAATCAGAACTTAATAAACTTTTAAAATCCAAAATCATTTTTCCTGTAAGGCACTCCAATTGGGTTTCCAATATGGTACCTGTAAGGAAGAAGAATGGTGATATAAGAATCTGTATTGATTTCAGAAATTTAAACAAGGCATGTTTAAAAGACAATTTCCCATTGCCAACCATGGAACATATACTTCAAAAGGTAGCTGGTTCTGAACTTATGTCCTTTCTCGATGGATTTTCAGGCTATAATCAAGTTTTAGTTCATCCAGATGACAGATTGAAAACAACTTTTAGAACAAAATGGGGAACTTATGCTTATCAGAAAATGCCTTTTGGTCTAATAAATGCAGGAGCAACTTTCCAAAGAGCCATGGACATAGTATTTAAAGGTCTGATCAATAAATCAGTTGTTGTTTATCTTGATGACATAACAGTATTTTCAAAAAAGAGAGCCAATCATCTACATGATTTAAAGCAAATATTTGAAAGATGTAGAAGATTTGGTATTTCCTTAAATCCAAAGAAATCTTTCTTTGCTTTGGATGAAGGAAAACTCTTGGGATTTGTTGTATGAAAAGATGGTATATATATTGATCCAGATATAGTGAAAGAAATTTCTGATATTTCTTTACCTCATAACAAAAAATCCATGCAATCATTTCTTGGACAGATCAATTTTGTTAAAAGATTCATTCCTGATTTTTCCTTAATTGTTTTACCTATGAAAAATATGATCAAGAAGAATTCAATATTCAAATGGGCGCATAAAGAGAAAGAAGCTTTTGAAGCAATCAAACAAGCGATCATTAATGCACCAGCATTGAATACCCCGGATTTTTCTAAAGATTTTACTTTGTATACTCTGGCCACTGAAACATCCTATGCGGCCGTTTTAACACAACTCAATGATCAAGAAATCGAAGCACCAATTTCTTTCTTTAGTTCAAATCTGCAAGGAGCTGAGCTTAATTATTCTGATGTTGAAAAACAAGCCTTTGCTGTGTTTAAATCAATCAAACATTTCAGACCTTTTCTCTTGAAAACACATACAAAAATAATTGTCCCATTCTCTGCAGTGAGGCAATTATTAATTCAAAAAGAAGTAGGAGAAAAGAGAGCTAACTGGGTAATAGCCTTGCAAGAATATGATATTGATATTAAACCGGCTAAGATTGTTAGAGGACAAGGTTTTTGCAGATTATTGGCAGGAGCTCATAACATACCAGAAAATCAAAATTCAAATCAAGATATTCAAGTAAGTCAGATAAGTGTTTCAGATTCTGAATCTCAGTATGCTGATCTTATCTATTACTTGAAGAATGGGTATGCTCCTTCTAATCTCAGCTATAAGAGTAAACACGCTTTAAGGTTAAAGGCTATTAAATATGAGATCGTTGATAATGTGTTATTTAGAAAAAATTATGATTCAATTTTATTAAGATGTCTTGAAAAGACTGAAGCTGAAAAGGTTTTGCAGGAATTGCATGATGGACCAGCAGGAGGTCATTTTGGAGGTGATACCACAGCTCACAAAATAATTCGTGCTGGGTATTATTGGCCTACCCTTTTTAAAGATACGCATGATTACATAAGGAAGTGCCAAATTTGTCAAACTGCAAGTGGAAGACAAAGGAAACCAGCTTTTCCTTTGCAACCAGTGACTATTGAGCAACCATTCGAACAATGGGGGCTTGAAATTATTGGTGAGATAGTACCTCATTCTTCCAAACAGCACAAGTACATCCTTACTGCAACTGATTACTTTACAAAATAGGTAGAGGCAATCCCGTTGAAGGTAGCCAATTCTGATGCAATTATTGATTTCATAGATCAATTCATCATAACCAGGTTTGGTGTACCTAATGCTCTAGTCTTTGATAACACATCTTACTTCTCTGGAAATAGTTTAATAGAATTTGC
Source organism: Pinus albicaulis (assembly GCA_034641835.2). NCBI lineage: Eukaryota > Viridiplantae > Streptophyta > Pinopsida > Pinales > Pinaceae > Pinus > Pinus albicaulis. Next base: position 1,246,789,148 of record CM076581.1, on the reverse strand, counting down.
AGTCAAAAGAGGTTTTAAATTAAAATATTCAGCAAATTATTATCCACAAGGTAATGGTTTGGCTGAATCCACTAACAAAAACCTTATCAAAATCATTAAAAGGACCGTTGATCAAAATAAAAAGAATTGGCACAAAACTTTAATCTTTGCATTATGGGCTGATCGTATCACTGAAAAATCTTCAATAGGGACTTCACCTTTCAATTTGGTTTATGGAAAAGAAGTTGTGATACCATCAAATTTAACTCTTCCATCACTAGCCCTAGTGCAATTTATTGAAGAAAATCCTTCTTCATCCATTCAATTGAGATATGATCAAATCCTTAAACTAGAAGAAGATAGAGATAAAGAAAAAATTATTCATGAAAAACATCAACAACTTGTAAAATCTTCTTTTGATGCAAGTTCTACCGGCTCAAAAATTTTGTCAATTGGTGATCTTGTTCTGAAATGGGATAAAGCACACGAAGAAAAGGGTAAACATACCAAATTTCAGAAAATGTGGCTTGGACCATTTCAGATCGTTGAGAAGATAAGCTCAAATACATTCATACTCCAAGATCTAACAGGTAAGAGAGAATCTCTTCCTGTAAATGGGCTTATCTTGAAGAAATTATTTTCATAAGGAGGTAACCCCTTCTTAAACTGTACATATTTCTTTCTGCAAATTTTTTGATTATTTTTGTTTTTACAAATAAAGGTTGTTTATGAGTCTCTGATTGACTGTTTACTATTTAAGAAAATTTCTTCGGAAAAATATTATAAATATTTATTTTGTGTAAATAAGAATTTTTAAAAGTAATGATCACAGTTTTTGAATAGTTTAAAATAAGATGTTAAACTTTGAAAGATTATTTCAATCATTTGCATGATCTTTTGAAAACTTGAGAAGAATGTAAATCATCATAAGTTTATTAAGCAGAGAAAGGTTATCTATCAAAGTAAATATTTTTCAAATTTTTGGAACCCAAAAAACTTTGAAAATTGTCATCCATTGATTCTTAAAGATAAAACTATTTCACCCCATCCATTTAAGTTGTGATTTTTTAGAATGTAATTCTAAGAAATTTGAAAAGTTAAGAGATAAGAGGTCTCATTATGAGCCGACTTACCATGTTCATAAGGAGTAATAAAACTGACATTACCAATACTGCATACCAAAATAGGGTAATGGCTTATAAATATCAGACAAGGGGTCTCATCACGAGCCAGCTTGTTCAGTTTAATTATAACTAGTGAATGGCATTGTTATTAACTGGCTACCAAACCAGAACAATGGCTCTTAAAACAAAAAATAAGTAAAAGACAAAAACATGAGATAATAAGTCTTATGAATTTATCTTTTAAAAAGTCATAATTTTAGTTGGATGGGACAATGAATGGTTAATGGTTTAAAGGTAACCCTGTCGAGACTATGAACGTTTGCAGGCAGCAGAGGCAATACCTATGGAAATAGAGTATATTATAAAACCAAAACTTGGAGAAATCCACTTACTTCATTATTAACACCAATCAAAGCTTGAGATAACCCAAAATGTTTTTATTCTTAAGGAATTAGAAAGAAATTATGAAATGATTTTTATTTCTTTTTCATAGTTACATTTTATTTGAATTATCTTAAGATAGTTTTCATTATCTTTAAAAATCTTTACTTACTAAAGATATAGTGTTCATTTTATTTTTTCAGAGATAATTGTTTCTTTCAGTGAATCGCCAATTGTTGTGACCAGCAACAACCCCCCTTTTTATTTAATATTAGTAATAATACTAAATAAATGGGGACCCTTAGTTAAAAAATCCAAAAAATCAATTAGGATTTGTTTTTCTTTTCAAATAAAACTTTCTATCATAAACTTAGAGAAATCCCTTAGAAAGAACATTAAGAAACACTTAAGTTTATGATAGATTACAATAAAATTGCTCTTTAAACAAAATAGCGCATCCATAGCAAAATGGTATATATCTTTTATAAAACTGAAAATGTGATTTTGCGCTTTTGCGATAATGCGATCCCAAAAGCCTATACAATAAACGTATTGGTCGCAGATCGCATAGCGTAGAAAACAGAAGTGATTAATGAATACCTTTTGCGCTATTTTCAATTTTGCGCTTTTGCGAGATTTGCGATATGCGCTTTTGCGCTATTGCGCAATTTCCGCTTTTGCGCTATTTTACATAACTGCGATGGCTTCATTTTGCGATATTGTGATATTGCGACATTGTGATATTGCGATATTGCGCAGCAAATCGCAGATCGCAATGTCGCAGATTCATGTAGGCGCGTTGTCCAAAGGCAATCTTCCCATATATCAAATCTGTTATGCGCTTTAATGATTAAATTAAATGATTGGATTGAAAATTAATGGTAAATGAGATTTTGTTTTGATTGAAAGTCGTTTCACGATTAAAATATTATATTTCATCCGCCTTCACATTTGAAACAGTCTCATCACCTTTCTTATGCCATTACTCTCATTTACTCGTAAAACGTAGGCACGAAGGATTAAACGTCTATACAAAGCTTTCACTAAACACTATGGGTAAGAAGGAGAAGAGCTCGAATTCTGAAAACAGAGAAATGGCTTCGCTGTATGCAGACACCGCTTGTAATAAGGATGCCGGTATATCCACTTGGGAAGGAATGTATAATCTGTTAGAAGAAGAAAATCCTGTGGTAATGAAAGTTGTGGCTACAGCAGGTTCTAGTAATACGTCTGAAGCAACCCTCAAAGAACTGGCTTGTTCATTTCTGCATAGGATAGCGGCAAGGCCAAGGATTCTCCCATATATGGACATGGTGAAATGGGTGCTGGACAACACCGATATTTCAGACAGACAATTCAGAACTCCAGCTCAAGAGCTAATCGGGTCATTCACCACGGAAGATCTGAGATTAATGTATAAGTTGCCAGAACCTCAGGCGACTTACAACAAACAATTCATGGAAGATTTTGCCAGAGAACATGCAAATTTGGCAGAATGCACAAAGGAGTGGACCAAAAGAAGTGAACCATTGAAGAAAAACAAACAAGGTATGTACAGCACGGGTTCACTTACCTCTCCTTATTGTTTCACTGCTGCTATGTTATGCAGGCTTTTTGGAAAGCCTGACATAAATATGATCTTACCTGAATGGCTTCCTTTGTTGAATGCGGCCGTTAAATCTATAATTGTAGATTGGGCCAAAATTCTATTTGATAATTTGACCACTGCCATTTTTCACTACCGGTCTAAACGAAATGTTTCTCAGCGGGTTTATCCACCTTTTTATTTATCTGCTTATGTCATGGACGCCATCTGCTATGTCTCTAAATTCCCTGTGATCGGCTGGAAATGGACTATCCACGATCCTTTGCCCATTCATGTGTACCATAAATAACTATGGGAGTCTAAGTTTGTTCCCCATTTTTACCAAATTTGTCATGGAATAATGCTGCCATTGTACAGAACATTGTATAATAAGGATGCCCCAAGGTTATCCTCAGAAACAGAGGTTGATATTCTCCCCGTCGTGAGATGGTTTGGAGAAGAATTTTTCACTTATATTAGGGTTTTTGGAAGTTATGCTTCTCCCCATGTGTTACCCCTATATGTTCCGGATAGACTTGTAGCTCGGGAAATTGCTTATCAGACCTGTGGCCAGGGAGGTATAACAAAAGATTTAAAAGAGAAGAAAAAGGGCATTTGGCCACAATTTCCTGTAAAATGTGGAACATTTTCACTGTTTGATATTGGTCATGCATTTCAAGAGATAGGCAACGTTACATGCCTACAGCTGTTCAAATTCTCGAGAAGGTTATTTGACCCAAATGATATTGTTAAGAATTTTACCAATGCAATCAAAGTAAGGGAATTTTCTGGGGAACAGGATCTTTTTGATGATATGTTCCAAGCAAGAAATTCATTTAAAGAAGTTTTGAATTCAGCTCAAACGCAGTTATCTCCAGAGGATTTTCAGGAATTCAAACTTTATAGAGAAAGAAGACTGACTCCTATTCCTTTGGGAAATCTACGCTTAGAGCCCGTAAGGGAGCGAACTCCTAGTGTTAGTCTTAACTGCAGTTCAAGTACAGATAAATCTAAATCAAAATCTGACAAAGAGACTTCTGAGCATTCCAATAAGTCCAAAGAAAAAGAAGATAAAATGGAAGAATCCATGAAAGATTCTGCACAATCAAAAGAACTTACTCAACAACAAATTTTGACTTCTCAACAGACAAATCCTCCTCCAACCAATGTACAGCAACAACCAGTCATCATTGAATTAGACAAAGAATGGGAAACCTTCAACCAATTGATTAATGTAGAAGGACAAAATGTACAGACCCCTGTCCATACAACCAAAGTTTTGAACACAGGGACAAGCAGCACAGTCACAGTAACAGAGCACATACCAATCACCCTCCTCTGAAATTGTACTTAATGTGGAGGAAATTCCTCCTCTAGATGTATTCTACAACCCAAAATACAAAGCAGTAGTGAAGAGACAGAGGAAAAAGAGAAAGTTGGAAAGTGCAATTGCTACTGAAGCAGAACAAGTAGATGTTTTGTGGAAGGATCCTGCCACAGAACCTACTCATAATCTCACTAAGTTATCTCAAATGACAGGAGCTTATGCTTCTGCAACAATCGACAAAGCATTTGAAATACAACTTTTGTTGAATGAGAAAGAAGAACAGGTAAAAGTTCTGCAACAGCAATTGCAACAGGTACAGGCCAATAAGGAAGCACAATTGAAACTTGAAGAGTTACAAAAACAACTTCAAGAAATGCAAATAGGACATCAAAAAAGCTTGGCTGATAAAGACAAACAAATATAGATTATCCAAGATCAGCATAAAGATGATCCTAAGCTTCCAAAATTCATTTCGGAAACTATCTCTTTGAACAATCAACTACTGCAACAAGAGGAAGTTTTCTGCCAAAAAATCTTGCAATGGAATTCTTTATGCCAAGAGAGCGATAAAATCACAAATCATGTCGTAGATTTACGAAATGATTATGATTTTATTAATGAAAAGATCAATGATTATCTGGCATGGAAAAAGACAGAAGAAGGCAGAAAAGCTGGTGCACCCATTGTTAATGAAAACCATAAAGAAATATTGTTCAATAACTGGGATGCACAAATCAGAAGGGCAGAAAAGGCAGCAGAGGAGGCGGCTACAGCGGCAAACACTCTCACTGATTGTGTAAATGACAATTTACACAAAGATAATTTGATCCCAGAAACGGTTCCAGGATATCTCCCACAGGCAAATCAACTGCAAACAGAATGGAGGCAAAAGGCAGAAGAAAGAGCAAAATCCATCCAAGGGCTGACAAGATTGAATTGGGACTCATATTGGATGTACTTGGTGAAGCCACACAGTCAGCACAGTGCGCTTAATTGTATCATCAATGCTACAGAGAAGATTGCTCCTACGCTTGCCGACTCTGTCTTTTCAGGACAGTTGAATTCTGAAGTCGGTCAACCGCATCTTCTCAAAACTATGCTAGATGCCTACAAGTTTAAAGAACAAGTTCATAGATAGTTAGATTTAGTTTTAATTTTACTGTATTTTAGCCTAGGAAAAGGACGGTCATTGAATCGAATCCTTAATTTTTGTAATAAGACTATTTTTAGATTTAGCTAAGTAGTATTTAAACCCTTCTCATGCATTTAGAGAAGGGTCCTGGATCTTAATATTTTTTGACTTGGAGATTTCATTTCTGTACTCCATTGTCTTATATATTTTTAAAAAGGATCACATCTGGTGATTTTCATGCGGAATTATCTTTGAAGTGTTGCATTTCTGTACCTTGAAATTTGATTTTGCATCAGAGTTACTGGATTAGAGTATCACATTGCATTTGAAAGTCTTCAAGATGAATGAGGTATTTCTATCCTTTCACTGTTGATTTCTTTTGTCTTATGATATTCGCTTTAAAATTGCTATCATTTATATATATTTTTTTTCACAATGCTTCCTTTTATATATCATTTCTGAGTATAATTGAAACGTTATCTTTCATAAGTATATATAGATGGTATACAATGATGAATGCAATATGCTAATACAACTATGTTTAATTTCTTAAACAGAGTTATCTTTATTTGTTTCTGCATATTTCAATTTAAATAATAATACATTTTCATGGTTATTGTTAAATTGGAACAATCTTAAATTGTATTCACATATAATTACCCGGGTTAGTGTTAGAATTTCTTTATCAGTATTTAGTTTAAATTAGATAGTTTTATTTCGGTTAATTTAGTCCCATTTGCACCCATTCAAACCAATCCATTTAGTTATAAGGAAACTGGTCCTTTAAATCGAGTCGGAGCCACCATACCAAACGGAAAAGGAGCTATCCTAAGGTCCCGACCGGGTGGTTTTCCCCAATGTTTGAAGCAGAGACTTTCTAGGCTTCAACGGGGCCTCGGTTACACCGGGCCTCAGAACCCTTTTTTCATCCAACCTCTGATTCAAAAAAAAAGGAAAAGAAAAAATAAAACAAAAAAAAGAGAAAAAAAATAATAAATAAATAAAAAAGAAAGAAAAAAATTTATGGGTGAAAACCTCAATGAGAAACCTAAGGTCAAATCTAGGGTTGAAAACCTCCGAGAGGCATCCCAAGAGAAAAAAAGAGTGAAAACACAAAAAAATCCCTCATGAAATCCTTTGAGAGGCATCCTAGGAGAAAAAAAAGAGGAAAAATATAAAAAATTCCATAGGTGAAAACCTCCTTAAAGGCACCTGGGGCAGGCCTGCAGAATGAAAAAATCTTTAGAGGCAGCCTGCACATCCCCAAAAAAAATGAGGATAGAAACAAACAATAAAAGAGAAGGAGAAAACAACATAGAGGTAAACTAACCCTTGCACTAGTTTTTCTAGCAATCTTTGTAGGGTTCCAACCACGGTTAAAGAATGTCATATTCCATAATTTGCATGCAGCAAATTGGAATATTAAATTTTACTAATGTCCCTTAGGAGATGAATAAAAGGGAAAGGAGGCCCATAGATTTCAGAAATAAGGATAAAATCCCCCATAGTGTGTAAGGGGATCATAATGCCAACTAGATTTTACACTCTTATGTGTGAACAGGGACATTTTGCATGTGGGAAAACTCAAGTTTCACCAAGTCAACAACATAAATGTAGGAGAAGTGGATCATCAAATAGAAGAGCTGAATGTGAATGAGGTTTAGCCTAGATAGCTATATGTGTGCTGCATTGAAAATTCTTAGGTGTGAAAAGGGCTGAAGCAAGTTGAAGAGGTCAACCTTAACCAAATCAGACAATGCAGTTTAGAGGAGTGGCACTAATGAAGGCACAATGCAGTTTTGGAGGGAGATTCTTTGTGTGGCGATGGAAACCATATTGAGTGGGACCAAGGTGAGAAGGCTCACTGAGTTTATAAGGAATAGGATGGCAGCCATTTGGGGGTTAGCTTATGAACTGTGTTTTGATTTCTGCTTAGACTTTTCTTTCTTTAGATGTTTAGCTAAGATTTCTAGTGTTGTTCAGCACTAAGGTATTCCTGTTCAGCAATTCCTTCTTTCATTTGAGTAGCTCTTGGGAGTGACTTCATCTATAATTCCTCACATTTGGCTTCGGTGCCAAGCTTCAATATTCATTTTTAGTGCAGTTTCTGTAGGAGGTTGTGTTGAGTTGCAGGGTGTTGCAAGGGAGGGTAGAGAAACCCACTTTATGAGTTGGTTTTGCATAGGAGGGAAGCTTCCTTCCATTTAAGGATCCATTTGGAGAGTTCTTTGGCTATATCAGATATTTGGAAGTAGGCCAACATACTTTCATCACCTATAGTGCTATTCCACTCAGGAATTGCGTTATTTCTGGAGGGTAGTTTCCGTAGTGTCTTGTGTGGCTCTTTCGGGGAGTTTTCCTATGATTGGAGGGTCGATTATTCCATGGGGGAAGACCTTTGATCATATCTACATTATATCTACATTCTTACAGCCTTATATACTCTTGTGCTTCATTTTACAGTGATTATTCAGTCATATTGCTGAATATCACCATTTGTATTCAGGATGTATTCCTAGAAACCCTTCCTGGGTTTACTAGCTTTTGTATAAAGGAGACTAGGTGTGGGAGGTCTGTTTAACCCACCTAGTTTTATTTGTTTCAGCTCTATTCTTTTATTTACATCGTATATTGACTGATCTAAAGGATCCAAGATTTAATTGTGTTATTTATAGCATATTTTTCTGGAAATGTGTTTTTTAGTGCATGATTTTTGAATGGTCCCGATTTTGGGATACTCTAGTGGTATCAAAGAAAGATCTTTGGCTCCGCGTGTGGAATTGAAGTGAAAGTGCTATAAAAGAAAGAGAAAGGCCAGAATTATGGGAAGGATGAGCTTGCTCTCATCACTTTTTAGATCCAGTAAGAACCTTTCCGAGGAGGTTGAACAAGAAGAAGAGAAAAGGAGCAGTGAAACTTCTAGAGAGTTTCAAGAGGAGGAAGAGTCATGCACTTCCTATGATTAGAAGAGGAGACCAATGTTGTTGAGAGATCCAAAACATTGGAACATATCCTTTCCTTTTGAGAGGGAGGAAAAATTTTCGGAATATGGAGGACACTTGGATCACATGATTCTAAGTGAATACCTTGTTGGGTACAAATCTCAACCAAGAGCCTTCAAGGAGACTCTAGATTTCCCTCATTTCATTCAATTGGAGGAAGAAAGAAGACCTTGTGGCCAGGGAAGGATCAAGGGAAATAGGTTTCTATTGTCTACTTTTGATGGGTCATCTGCAACAAGGGTTTGGGCAAGGAAACTAGATGCATTCTTCCTACTACATCCAGTGGTAGAAAGGGAGGCTGTAGAGATTACAGTGCTACACCTAGAGAGTGAAGAAATAATTTGGTGGTTTAGCTATTTGAGCCATGAAAGAGTGATTGATTTTAGTGAATTCACTCAAAGGTTGATTGGGAAATTTGGTGAAGGAAAATCAGAGGAGAAGAAACCCTCACCACTAGTGAAGGAGACTTATACCAGCGCTATCACAAATATGGGAGAGCAGCCCTCAACATCTTCATTTGGAGGAGCCAACCTATTGGAGGGAGAACCCCTTACATCCATACAATATACTTCCAAATTTCATCAAGGTATGCCTAAATTTTCATCTCCTATTGTTTCAGCAAATCATATGGGGGATTGTATACAATTGCATACTGCTCATTTGGAATAACATGATTGCATTGCATTATGAAACCTTGATTTGATCAAGGAAGGGATGAAACATCATCTTAATGGACCACTGATGGGTTGCACACCACATGTGAGGTTGGGGTTTGAATTCTTGGAGGATGGGATGAAATTTTTCCCAAACAAATTTATGCAAAACCATATGTTCATCCTTGAGTTGGGACATGAGACAGCCAAAACACCATGGAGGAGAATTACAACACTGTCAAGAGGTAGAAGTGAGGAGGCTTTACCTTCAGCCCACTTGGATCCTTATGGATTCAAGATGATAATTGGTGTGAGATCTTTTCCAGGATATCTCCAAGGATTTGCATTTCAACATCCCATGGAATGCAAGAAGAAAAATATGATTTGGAAGAAGGGTAGTATTCTTTGGAAGGTTACTAAGGTTGATCATGATGGGAGGAGCTCACATTGGGAGGAATGGGTGTGGTTGGAGAGCAAGAAGCTGGTAAGATACTTGCAAATATATGACACCGGGTAGTAGGAGACTTGGCTGTGTTGGTTGCTTTTGAAGGATTTTGGCCATCATGGGACATATCCTTTTTCCAAGGGTATGTGGATGGAAGGAACTTGGCAGGATACTTGCATCATGGGGCATAAAGGAGTGTGGATGCGTTATGATGATATGATTATTATGTTTTTACTACATGATTTGTATGATGGAGGTATGAGGAGGGAGCAAAAAATTTTGTTGCTTTGGAGGATTTGGAGAGAGCAAGGGCAGATTTGCTCTCACACTTTGCATGATGTTGCAGGATTAGGAGATGGCACTATCATGGTGCAAGGGGGCTAATCCTAAACCTTAGATGATCTGGAAGTACTTCCACCTTGGAAGAAACTTCTTGTATGTGACAGCATTATGGGGGGGGTCTTTAACGTTGAGCATGTAAACGAATGGAATTATGAGTTGGCAGGAGCCTATTTGCATAGGCCAACACCGCTGTCACTTCGAAGCATGGGATTCTTGATGGAGTCTCCCCAGGATCACTTCACATTTGATGCACTTGGTGGAAAAGGAGCATGTGAGAATGATAGAGTAGTGGATGGGTTTATCTGTTACTGTGGTATGATCTTATTGAATTGGATTTCCAAGCATAAGAAGGAGGATCTTCATGCAGCATATGGTTCATTCCTCTTCATATGAGTATGTCATACCACTGTGGAGGACTCATTTATGGATCCTATCATCATCTTACTTTCATTACATGGTAAAAATTCTATTTTTGAATTTATTAACTGTCCAACACAATATTTGCATGCTCTTACCATTTCTTTGCAGTGCATTGCTCCACAAAGGGGCAAGCTTTTCTTTGGGCTCCATGGACCATTTCTAGGAAGCTATTATGATGGAGACAACCATATATTGTATGACTTTGGGCAAGTGTTTGGTTACTTCTTGTATTCTTAGTTGATACATTCAGCCATTTACTATTTTCTAGTAGATGTGATGACTTACACAACTAGCAATTTGTCAAGGAACAACTTGCCATGCTATTTTCTGAAGCTGCAGTGGGGAAGACTGCGTTGTGACCACTTGGGAGATTTTTGGTACATCTAGCACCACATGAAACCTTTATTATTTCTTTCATTTTTGTGCTAATCATGATCCCATTTTTCGATGTTGTCCTTTCCTTTATGGGCAACATGATTGGGGGAGCAACACATTGGATGGATGTGTTCTTTGGGAAGGAGAACCCCCACACTTTCTGCATTACATGTTCTAAGGGGATCATGGGAGGAGATATGGCCACTAAAAAAAATTATTTGTTTCTTGATGAGGTGGGACATGAGATGGATGAGATGCCATATGGTGGTGATTTCTTATCTATCATGTATGAGATGGTTTGGGCCAGCTTGATTCACAACATTGGGAAAGGGATCTTTGGAGATCTATTTTCCTTCTTTCCACTTGAGGGCAACATTATTGCAGCCCAAGATAAAAAAATTCTCTGCAATTATCTTAAGTGGAGATGAGGACAGCATGGGGTGGGCCACATTGTCTGCCATGTTTAGAATTTGATTCCACCTAGTTTGCAGGAGCTCAAGGTGGAGGAGGCTTTTCAGGAGTTTCCATGTTGGGAGGTAACTCATTTTGTGTGGATGATAGCCTGGGGATGGGAGACTCATATGGGGATGATAGATCCCAATGTATATCAGACCAAATGCCTCAAGAAGGCCTTTAAGCCACCCATTGTTGCCTCCATTGATATCTTACTATCACGTAATGATAGCTATTTGGGGTGTTCACCAAAAGCTATCTTGTTTAATTAGGAGGGGAAAATTAGAGATATATTGATAAGATAGCACCTTGATCCTTGGAGGATTTTATATTATGAGGTTTATAAATGGGGAGAAGAGGATTCTCTTCAGTTCTATCGTTGCAGTTGCTTGAGGACAAGCAAAATTTGGGAGGGGAGGAATGTAATATTCCAAAATTTGCATGCAGCAAATTAGAATATTTAATTTTGCTAATATCACTTAGGAGATGAATAAAAGGGAAAGGAGGCCCATAAATTTCAGAAATAAGGATAAAATCCTCATAGTGTTCAAGGGGATCATAATTCCAGCTAGATTTTACACTCTCATGTGTGAACAGAGATATTTTTCATGTGGGCAAAGTCGAGTTTGACCAAGTCAACAACATAAATGTAGGAGGAGTGGATCAGCAAATAGAAGAGCTCAATGTGAATGAGGTTTAGCCTAGATAGCTATATGTGAGATGGATTGAAGACAGTTATGTGTGAAAAGGGCTGAATCAAGTTGAAGAGGTCAACCTTGACCAAATCAAACAACGCAGTTTAGAGGAGTGGCTCTAATGAAGGCACAACGCATTTTTGGAGGGATATTGTTTGTGTGATGGTGGAAACCATATTGAGTGGGACCCAAGGTGATAAGGTTCACTGAGTTTATAAGGAAGAGGATGGCAGTCATTTGGGGGTTAGCTTATGAACTGAATTTTGATGTCTTCTTAGGCTTTTCTTTCTTTAGCTGTTTAGCTAAGATTGCTAGTGTTGTTCAGCACTAAGGTATTCTTGTTCAGGAATTCCTTCTCTTACCTTTGAGTAGCTCTTGGGAGTGACCTGATCTATCATTCCTCACATATGGAATTGGTGCTAAGCTTTAGGCTTCATTTTCAGCACAGTTTCTGCAGGAGGTTGTGTTGAGTTGCAGGGTGTTGCAGGGGAGGGTTGAGAAACCCACTTTCTGAGTTGGTTTTGCATAGGAGGGAAGTTTCCTTCCATTGGAGGATAATTTTGGAGAGTTATTGGGCTAATATAAGATATTTGGTAGTATTCCAACACATTTTTTTCACCTAAAACATTATTTCACTCAGGAATTGCGTTATTTCTGGAGGGTAGTTTCAGCAGTGTCTTGTGTGGCTCTTTCGGGGACTTTTCCTATGATTGGAGGGTGGATTCTTCCATGGGGGAAGACCTTTGATAAGATATGAATTAGATATAAATTATTACAACCTTATATACTCCTGTGCTTCATTTTGCAGTGATTATTCAGTCATCTTGCTAAAGATCACCATTTGTATTCAGGATGTATTCCTAGAAACCCTTCCCGGGTTTTCTAGCTTTTGTATAAAGTAGACTAGATCTCATTTTTCTGAGCATATTGTTTAATATAATATCAGGTCTATTTGTCTCTACTACTTATGTGTACAAACCCTCAATTATACTGCGCAGTCTCGTTTATGTAGCAATTTCTGTGTTGCAGTGTTTGGGGTTTTAGCCTTTTTTAGTAATCCTAGGTGTGGGAGGTTTGTTTAACCCACCTAGTTTGATTTGTTTCAACTCTATTCTTGGATTTAGGTTTTATATTGACTGATATACATGATCCAAGATTTAATTTCTTTATTTATATCATATATTTCTAGAAATGCGTTTTTTAGTGCATGCTTGCTGATCAGTCCCAATTTTGGGATACTACAAAGAACAACATCAAAGGGAATCATGGGGTCCACTTTCCACTTTTCCACTTCCCAAGATAGCCTCCTACATATTTTCCATCTCTCCATCTCTCTACATTAATCCATTACTAGGCATGCCATCTTACTCAATTTTTCCTCAATCCTGCAGTTGCTATATGGTTATTTTGAACTACTATAGGATTGACCAGAATTACTAGAGGATTGAGATCAACATAGGAAAATGGTAATATGTAATGTTTTTCTTTGGGAAATGAACCAATAAGTTCACAAAACCTCCATCATCTTCTATCGTCATGACTTAGCCATTATTTCCATCCAACACTTCACCCGTGTTCATGAAAAACTATATTTTTTCCACTTCTTCATGAGTTCTCACCACCATAATAGTTTCAAGTCCATTTCAATTGGCTCATAGAAAATTATATAAGCCTATGATTGTATTCCACAAAGGATATTGTGATTTTGAAAAGGTTTATGTGACTACTATAGGTAAAAATGCAATCTTGTAGTAGCCTACACAAACCCTATATAACCATAGCCAAAGACACTTTTCATCTCTTCAATGAAAAATTGGAAATCCAGAAGCATTGAGAGGCCATAATTATGATATTGGGAAGACACAAAACTCTTGAGGAGAAGATACAGTGGCATTTATCACCTTCAACAACAATAGATTAATCCCTGAAAAACTTGTATCAGAAGACTTCACCTAGTCATACACACAATAGAGAATACTTATAAAAAATTATATGTTTTGTGCATAAAAGGACTAGTATGAGAGATAACACCTCCATAGGCCAACATATCAATGACTAAAGTATCATGCATGCATTAACACTAGATCGACATCACCAGGTAGTCTTAGGTATGACACTCCTCGCCTCTTCCTTTAAGCGAGTAATGGTTCAAATTTATTTTTGTGGATGTGGGACGCATATTATAGGATGGAGGTGGCTATTAAGCTTGGCCTCCCTCAGGCAGTTAAAGCACATTTCACTCACTTTTCATGAAATGTGGAAAATTCCAATGAAACTAGGGTGATGATTACGAGGAGTGGGGGAAAAGGGTCCAAAAAATGAAATACGTGTATGAAAGGTAGGGGTCAGCTCAAAAAGTGTGTTGATCCCACTACCATAAGAGAAAATAGAAAAGGACAGCTCTGATGTTAGTCTTACCAAGGAGCTCATTCTCAAAATTATTGGAGAGGCCACTAAGGCATAGAGAAGTGAGATAAATATGACTAGGGGGTCCCTATGGTGCTATAGAGAAGCTATGAGGTCAGATAAGATTTGTTAGAAGGTCAGAATAAATTGCTACATGATTAGAGGAATTTCTACATGATTGTAGAATAATGGCTATAGGATCAGGCCAAGAAAAGAGTCATGGTCGTAATTGGTAAATTGTCTCCTCCAAATACCCTCAATAATGAATAAATAACCTCGGGAAGAGTAAGTATATTTTTTTTCACAACCTTTCATTATCGAAAGGATTTAATTGAAATTCTACCTATGTAGACATCCTAAGAAAATCCCTATAGATTTTTTTTTTGGTAAGATTGGCAGGACTACATCTTCGACATGTCCAACATATCACCCCAGTTAGGGCGGGGAATTGAACTAGTGACTTCACATAAAGGAGTGCCTTAACAGAGCACCCTATCACCATATATGAAAGACACCATGGACAAATCCCTGTAGAATTGAGTTTCTTTAAGAAAAAATATATGCGAGAGGCAAGGTGACATCAAAGATATTTTACTTGAAATTTTTCCTATAATTCTCCTTCCTCTGACTGAAAACATAATTCCAACCTTATCATCCCTACCTTAGAACCCTAGGCTTCCCAAAAAACAAACTCCATAAAAAAATTCTTTGAGAATTTTAAGGAAAAAATTGTAGGAAACACGGGAAGGGGTTTTAGTATAAGGGATCCCATAGATACTCAAAAAATACATAAACATCCTTATTTTAGAGATATATTCCTAAGGAAACAATGGATGAGGTTATTTGAAAAATTGAAAGGGTATGATGATGATACAAAGCATGAATTTTCCATGATCCTTCACTCTCAAGGGGAACACAACACCACCACTGTTTTAAGGGGACTTTCCATCCATGTGAATGTAGATATTGTTAGCATAGTAACCACCATACCATTAGTGGTGAAATGGGGCAAGTAAGATAGAATATAAGCCATCAAAACCAAGAAAAATGTCTTCCTCCCTGAGGAGAATCACATTGACGACAAAAATGGAGTAAGAAGGGAGAGTCTCCCTTACCCTTGGGATGAAGTGGAATATGACATTATTAAGTACATATATTGTGAAGTGAGGTTTAGTTTTATATATGCGCCCTATCAAATTAGGATACTCTATGAGATAAGGTTTTAAATGGAATTTCCCATTCCAATCAGGATGACAGTACCACATTTCCTCCTTCATTCAATGATTGAAATGATCTATAGGGTGATGCAAAATAAGCATTAGTTCATTGCCCATTATGGCCTCATAAGTCTCATTTTTATTAATGCCTTAAACAACCTTGGTAGCCCTATGTTGTGGTATTATTTGTGGACGTGGATAGGGAGACCTTCATGTAAAAACAAAACCAAACCCTTACATAACATGAAGAGACTAAAAAACCTAGTGTTAGAGGTAAGCAAGAGGAAGAAGAAGAGGTTGAAGAACAAGAAGAATAAATTGAAGAGAAAGAAGAAGAACAAGAGGAAGAGGATGAAAATAAGGAAGAATAAGTTTAAGGATGATATTGAGAAGGGAGGAAAGAAGAAATAGGGAAAACAAAAGGCAACATAGGAGACCCTTGTAGAGCCCTCTAGACCTCATAAGAAGGGAAAACAAAATCAACAAGAAATCGTCTCAGAGGGAAATATAGAAAAGGAGGTGCCTGTTACTCTAGAAACCCTTAGAGAATCTTTAAAACTCAAGAGAAGGCAACCCAAATGAGGACCTTATAATTTAAAAGAATAAATAGTGCTAGGATCAAAGAAGGGAAGCCTCATCCTCCTTCAACAAACACAATCACAATTGATAAATCAATTAGCCATTGAGAATGAGGATTTGGATGAGGTGAAGGAAATATTGAGGAGGAAACCTCCCTGAAATCCAAGGGAAAGAATCCTTTGACACCAATGAGAAGGTCAACCACTAAGGGAGTCATAAATAAGAAAGCAAAAACTGCACCTCTATAGAAAATAACAAAATTTCTATAGGATGAGGAAAGAATGGTACTGTAAGGGACCAAAACACTTCAAGAGGAGGGAGAAGGTCTAGTAGAACTCCAAGAGCCTGATCCATAATATGATCTTGGGTCCTCTTATAATTTTATTTAAGGAGGAATAATTATACCTAAAAACTTTGAAATTTCCCTCCTATCTGAGTTACAAAAAAGAGAAGTATAACTCATAGTTGGATGTAGATTGAAAAGTACAAGAAAGTAGAGGATGTGGGATTCATGGAGGAAACAATGCAACAAATGGATAAGGAAATGGTTGACATTAGGCTAAAGGATTCAATCATGATAAAGAAACTATAGTTAGAAAATAAGAGGCCGAGAGAGAAACTACATGAAAAAGAGGCACAAATTTCCACCATGGAAAGCTTCTCCATGGACTCCAACCAATGTGTCTGACCATCCAAATCATATTTAATTTTCCTCAAAGAATAATGGATACAATTCTAAATAAAGGTATTGGCACAATATGGATCTCTACCATTTCTAAATTATACGAGGTTCATTTACTTCTGCCAGCAAATAAGCATTAGGGATAGGGCCCAAATAGCTAAATTTTATATGCACAACGTGATCCTCATAGATGTGAGCCTTTGGGATCCAATTCAATATTGTGGGATGCAAAAATTATGGAACGGACCTCTTTGATGGACCGTGAGGAAATGAGGGTTGAGGAGGTAGAGAAGGTTATGGATAAGAGGCAAGTGATCCCATTTAAATCAGAGTAGAATTAACAATCCCTAATTTTTTCATAAGAAACCACAACATTACCTCTTTTAATCCCAAATTGGCCCCTCGCTACCTGGAGAAATAAGAACAAGCCATACTACATTTTGAAGACACGTATAATTTGTTGGGGACTGAGCGTTTTCTATTTTGTCAAAAAAGATGGCATGCTTGACACCAAAGTATACAAATAAGGGAGTATCACTCCCCTGAAAGGTTATGGAATTACGTAGATAAGACCCCATTTTACAAAAAAGTTATACAAATATTGAAATTCAATTGGATATGGCTATAACTTATTCTTCCCTTGCTACTGGGACTACAAGAGACAAGATATCAAGTAGAGGAATGAAGGGAGTGGACAAACATAGAGGACACTACATGCTTCTATCCACAAGAAGGAACACATTTTATGATGGCTTGGGATGTCAGAGAGGCCACTAGGCCCACACCTGAACTAAAAATCAGTGAGTAAGTTTCTTGGAGGGTGATAAACACTTTCAATAGGCCGGTGATAATGGACCTCATTAATAGGTATACTATAAGGAAATTTTTCTATCCTCTAACCAATAAATTATTCTTTTCTCACATTCAACATCTATTTTGCTATAATTTACTTAGTAGGAAGAATAGAGGGTGTTTGTCATACTTCATGGCCTAATGTGGTTAATGTACAAGAAAAATGGAGGTTTTTATTGCATTTAATATGCATGTTGGAGGCATATATATGATATGTAGGAGGCTTGTCCCCTACATTTAATATCATTCAACTCGACGTGATCCCTAGAATAAATCATCAAAAAATAAAGGTATACTAGTAGCCAATGAACTAAACTAATTGCAAGGATCTAGGGGTGCTAGCTCGAGGTCTGCTGCTGGCTAATGAAATCAAGTAATTCAAAGTATATAGGAGATATAGATCCATTTTTTTTGAGAATTTTTAGGGAAGCATTCATCTTTCCAAGGAGGCTCCCCCTCAGTCATATTTGTATAAATCAACAAGCCCAAGGGCTCACTAGGATTAAAAATTTTAGAAAAAGGAGGGCTACTAAGCGCCAAGTCCTAGAAACTGTCATTTTCATTTTCATTTACATGATGTATATTAAATCTAGTTTAAGTTAATGAAAGGTGTATTGTTGTATCACATCTGAGTTTTTTTTAGAGGGCTGAGTCCTCTTGTGTTAGGGCCTAACCTAGAGGTTCCAATCTCTTTTTACGTCTCTTATTTATGAATCTTTATTTTAATATAACTTTAATTTCCATAAAAATTATGGTTGAATAACTAATTAAAATTTATTTTGTGGGAAGTGTGGTCTACGAGTGTACAACAAGAAGCCAAAAATATGTGGTTTCCTTCCATTGCAAATTTCTATGTTTTAGCTCATTATTCTCTTGCATACTTTGTTTCTGTAATCTAGGAGTTAAAATCATCTCTCTATCAAGATTTCATGTATGCAGGTTAGATGCATGTTTTAAGGTGGATTAATTCTTAATGAAATAAAATTCAACTCATCCTTCTCTATTAGATTTCATAAAATTTGACTCGTATTTTCTTACTTAGTTTGTTCCTCTTCAATTTGATTATTGGTTTGGAATTATTTTCAAGAAAAATAAGGGATTTATTTTTTGTATACACATAATAAAAATGGATTGAAGGGTTGCAACACTCATTATAAATCTCATTTTTCACCATCAACCTCTTCCTTGACCACTCACATTTCTGTCAAAATTATGCCATTGAGAATACATTTCTGGGTCATTGAAGGACACCATCAGCATTATATTTTGTGCAATATTGGCCTTTAAGGGGTGATAAGTTTTGAAAACGACTCACATAGACTTAATACACCCTCATCTACCTTCCTCCACCGTAAGAAAAAATTTTCTACGCTTAGGATGCTCATGGATCCAATCTAGTAGCAAAATGGGGAAATCCTATAGCATCCTATAGAAATCATGTAATAGTCTTGCAACACCTTGTAGAACTGTCAAAAATTTACCATATTCTCTCCATGAGCTTGATATTTTCCTCTTGCAATTTGATAATGACCTTCAAGCTTTGCATCCATGATTCAAGAGGACCAAAGGACACTCTAGACCCACTTTTCCTTCACTGCAAGTAAAAATATGCAATTAGAATTAGAAGAAAATTTTCAACATTTGAATAGAAAATAATTTTTTCTTATGAAATGTACCTGGATTTTATCACTAAGGCTAAGTTTCCATGAACAAAGTGATAAAATGTGTGATTCACTAATGAAAATTATATTAGACATGGTCCTTGAATTTATGCTTTCGTAGGATTTTAGTCACATGCATTGTTGTTGAAAATATAAATTTCCTTCTACAAAGAAAGTTTCCACAATATGCAAGTACAGTATTGATTTACATTCTACAAGTATACTAGCACCTTTCATTTCTACAATTAGCAATGTCTTTACATTCCTGCAACTATATTTTGTCTTTACATTTGGGTGAATACAACTTTCATTTCCGCAATTAGAATAATGTTTTCATTCTTGCAAATAGATTAGAACTCTCTCTTTTCATCCAATTTCTTTCTCTTAGCTAGTTTAAGGAGTGGTATATGTATGGTTTGATCTTTTCTATTGCATTTATGTGGCATGAGTAGGACATGACCTACTATGAATATATAAATATCACCTTTAAGTTTGTAATACCCGGGGTTGGTAATTTAAGCTGGTAGTCTTAGGATTCTCAACATTCTTTCTTAGATACTAAGGCTCATCATAAGTTTTATGCAAATGCACAAATGTCAAAACTTTATTTTATTATATGAAAGTTCCAGATAACAACATTTCCATACTTCCCAATGTTTCTCCAATTTCCCTGAAATATTTTGATGACAATAATCGTGCAAATTCCACTCACGAAACTCGACAACATGTAATCCAAAAATGGAACACCTAAACATTGTTCCAATACTACAAATATCGTTGATGTGTAGTCTATTGTCACCAATGGGGGATCCCCTGCCACAGGCTCGACCTCCCCATACACACTTGTGTTCGGTCTTGTTCATGTTTCTAATTCTCCCCATCCCCAGTCGAGAACAGGCGCCTCAAATTATGCTTTCATTTCCTATTTTTTGTTTTAGATCCATTTTATATTGTAGGATTTTTTATTCTTTCTAAAAACATTAGTGGAAACATGATTTAAATCTAGGTTCATGGATGAGTTTTTGGGGAAGAATTAAAGCAGTTTGTTGAGAATGAGTTGATGGTTATTGCAGCCATGTAGTGTATTATTTGAGAAGGGAGACAATTGCAGGATTTTCCAAGCTAGAGTATTCTGCCATTCCTAGAAACTCTACCATTATCTTGTTGTTGATGCTAGTTGGGGTTGCCTCATGATCTAGGAACCTACAAGGCTCATCCTCCTATAAGGAGTTAATGTGGGCTAAATTTCCTGATCCATCATATATGCCATATTACAATCTCGGACCTTACTCTGTTCAATAATACCAACACATGATGGCCATGTAGGTAAACCAAAAATAGGTGAATCAATTGTTTTTTGTCCTTCAATATTTGATGTAATTTAATCTCGAGAAGTGATTTGTAGAATCAATGGTTTTTGGCCCAAGGCTAATGCACTAGAAGAGTGGGTTTTTACAAATTGGAACAAAAACTATGACATATACCTATTATCAAAAGGTTTACTCATTGTTTAGTTTGATACCCATGAAGATTTGTAGAGAGTATTGAAATAAGGGTCATGATTTTGGGACAATGTGGGGATTTTCATTATCCCTTAGTTTCCAAATTTTAATTTCCATAATAATATTGGTCTAAAAGATTCCACTATGGGTGATTACATAAAATATTACCCTTCAATTTTGGCATCACAAGATCCTTGAAAATTTTGGAAACACCCTTGGGTCATTAAAAGATATGGACTCCAAGAGAAAAGAGAAATGGTTATTTACCGTCGCTAAAATCTGTGTAGAAATAGATCTAAGTAAAGGTCTACCTAATCACATTCATATGAAACATCAAGTCTTCCAATGGACTTGACTAATACATTATGAAAATGCAACATTCAAATGTCATTTTTTTTCTACCAAAGAAGGCACTTGCAAGACATGCCCTCACGCCAAAAAGCACCTAAAAATGAAAAAGGGGCAGGTCTATTGAAATTTAAGTAGCTCCAAAGGTATTTATAAGTGGATAAAACACAAAAACGGGATACTTTTCAGAAATATACTCAATATTTTGGCTTTGGACCCAAATTTGTGTGCTTAGAACCTAAGAGAATGCTTTTATATTCTGATTTGTTGTTGAGCGGTTAAGTGAGGGTTTCCTTAAGGAAAAATAAGATACCCAAGAAACTCACAATAAGAGTTATAAATAGAAGGCCAATGGAAAGGCATATTCACAAGTTTGAGAAGAACATTGAACTTGTGGAGAGAGGAGGCTAAAGGACTTAGTCGTAGATAGCCCTAGAAGAGGAGAGACACTATTAGGAGGGAGGGTTGAATTTTTTTTTCTAGGAGGAGGATAAGTTCAGAATGCCTATTAAGGGAGTTCTATTCTATTAGTTATAATATTGAAGAGAGGTCACAAGTTCCAACAACTAAGTAGGTTTGATTATCCATGGCCTAAAAGGACAGCAGACATACATAAAATCAAGTCAAGAGCCTTAGAAGTTGCAATTAAAGAGGCTGAAGGTCACTACATAAGATTTGGACAAGCTGAAAGCCCCTGGTATAAAGGAGAAATGCTGAGGGTATGTCTGGATATTGAAATGGGCCAAGGGTATTCTAGTTGGAGGAATATGTTAGAAATTACTAAGGAAAACCTAATGGAGGTCAAGATATAATCAATGGTTGGTTAGGGTTTCTATAATATTGACCACACGGAATTAAAGGAGGTCAAGTCTCGTTAGATAGTTTTTATAGCAGCTCATTAGTGTAATCAAGAAGGTTACGTGCTAGGAAAATGTTTCCATGAGACTATAACCAGATTCTAAGATAGGGCAAAGATAAATCTGGCTTGGTTACGGTACATCTAAGGCTTAACGAGGGATGGCAATGACATGTGTGGAATCCAAATGTTTGAGTAAGAAAAAGGAGAGTCTAATGCATAAAAAATGGTAGGCCTAAAGATCCATGATTGATTGGACAATAAGGCAAGCAGTTTTCCAAGTGTGCAACAAGGGAGACAATGGTCATAAGGAGCTTACCATGTGAAAAATAAATTTTACACTACAAGGAAAAGACCCTCTAGTGGATTTTTTTGAGGAACCCCTTATAAAAATACCCCAGACATCAATTTATAGGGAAGGTTACTATAGGAGGTTGGCGGGCAGAGGTCCGCACAGGTGCGTTCAATAAGAGAAAGCACCGGTGCGCACAAAACATTGGCACACCTAACACCATGCACTCCATACACACATGCCTGGTGTGTTGTATTACTATAGAATATCGGTGATTTACAAATATTCCACACCGATGCATCATAAAAAATTGCACCAAAACAGAAACCACCCGGTGCGGTATTAGGCAACCGCACCAGTGCGCCCATAAAAACCCCGCGCACTCGAACAAGGTTAAATAAAAAAAAAATTACGACCAAAAAACCACATTATTCACTTTTCTTAGTGCTTCATAACTCTCAGGCACTGGTGGAATTTATCATTTTCTGA
The DNA here is from genome assembly GCA_034641835.2 of Pinus albicaulis. Classification (NCBI taxonomy): domain Eukaryota; kingdom Viridiplantae; phylum Streptophyta; class Pinopsida; order Pinales; family Pinaceae; genus Pinus; species Pinus albicaulis. Next base: position 1,246,766,351 of record CM076581.1, on the reverse strand, counting down.
GCTGCCCTGACATCGGTGCTCCCATTGCACCCATTGCATGCACTGTTGTTGTGCATTGCCCACCACTCTCTAGCTTGAATTTTGAAAAACGGTGGGAAATTCTTCTTTTGCATATTCTACAACCAATATGCCCCCTCGACGGCCAAATAAACATTTATTTTTCTTGTTTTTCCATAATTAAGCCTTTAAGCACATTAGAATTTCAAATAACCTTAAAATTAACTATTTAAAAAAAAAATATTGTCACCCAGTGTGATCGAGCCGTTCATCTTGCATCGGTTCACGGTGCTGCCTGTAAATTTACAGGATACACCAAAACTAGCGGTAAACGTATCCGCACTGGTTCCAGGGCAGTACCGATAGGCGCACCATGTTATTTTAAAATTTTTAAAAAAGTGCGGTGTCATCATTTACCCGACCGCACCATTGAAAATGTGGAATATCGGCAACACGGTCCGTTGACTGAAATATACGCCCCTGGGCAGGAAATGTTTTCAGTGCACTGAATTTTGAATTTTGACAGGGTGAACGGCATGGCCTAGTAAACCAGTGCTAATGGTATATGCACTGGTTCTGGGGCAGTACAGAAGACGCACCGTGCTATTTTTTTTATTTTTTTTAAAGTGCGGTGTTTTCGGTTACCTGGCTGCATCGTTGACCTAGTGGAATAGCAGCAACATGGTGCCTTGAATAAAATATATGCCCCATGATGGGTATTTTTTCCAATGCACCACTTTTTGTATTTTGACAGGGTCAACAGTGCGGCCTGGTAAAAGACCGCATTGTTGACTATGTAATTATGGCAGGAGGTCAGTATGCTGACTTAACTATACACCCTAGGGCGTAGAGTTTATTCAGCGCACCGCACTCCTAGCAGTGTACATAGTCAACGGTGCACTAAAAATTTTCTAAAGCACCATCGCCAGTGCATTGCATATTATCTGGTGCACAGTCGTCGGTGCACTCCATAAAAAGATGCATAAGGACTGGTGCATGACTGTTATTTTTGGCGCACTGACTATTTTTCTTTTTCCAAAAAATATTATATATGTATATTTCTATATACATGTCTCATTTAGTAAAAAAATTGTATTTAATATGTCAATCATTGAGAGACGTGAAAGGAGAGAAGAGTGGGAACAACAACAGACAGAGAAGTATAACATGGTTCTCCTGTGGGAGGTAGGAGAGAGGGAGAGAGATGCGTACCATCACCCTATTACAACAACTACCCAGGGGCTCCTAAGGTAGTTAGGCCTCCGCAAGTTCCATGAAGATTCTACTTCCCTAAAGGGCCATGGTTTGTTTTTGAGACATCTTATCCGAAGGTGGAATGCCCACCATCAGGCTTTCCAGGTTGGTCGTAACCAGTGGTACATGCCCACTGAGGATAATTATATTTAATTATAGGGCTACTGAGGATAGGGGTGTATTTTCCCTCGTTCCCAGAGGTTCCATATGGCTATGTAGTAGGGAGTCATTTAGTGTACTCCTAGAGATACATTGGAGCATCAGTATTGTCTCCCTCAGATTTTCAGGTCACTGGAGGTTAGTTACGTATTGGTACATTTGGTAGTGAGGAGGTGCAGTGCCTCTCACTTCTCATTTCTACCATTTCACACAACACCAGTGATGGGAAACACGTTATTTTCTTGCTTCTATATTATGTTGATTCTTTAGTACAAGAGCCACGACTTGTCAGGTGATTTGCCATTTTTTGCGGCAGTTTTGTACAACCTTAGATAGATGTCATGCTCATGCACAAGGGAGGGTTAACTTCCCTTTTTCTTGAGATATTTTTTGTTTATTTTTCAAGAGGTTTCTAGACACAAGGCCTACTTTTTTTTTACAGCCTCATAGGCCGATTTTCGAGGCACGAATGCAAATGCGGGGGCAGATGATTCCCAAGAGGGGTGAGATTGTGTTTCCAGTGAGGATATCGAATGATGCACTAGAATTTCTAGCCAGTGTCAACGAGAATCCCTTCATTATGGTCCCCTGTCCTTATGCAGGTTTGGATTGGGGAGGGTGTTCCAACATCCTCTTCATAGCTGATGAGCCGTTGGATGATAGAGGTAATATTAATTTTTTATTTAAATTTATTCTAACATGTTCTTTAACTTGTTTTTATTAAATTATCTAATTATTGTTTTGTACCTATATATATTTTGCAGAAATTGGGTATTTTGATGGTGAGGACATGCCATCACCAACACATGATCCAGGTGTGGACCCTGATGATGATCAGGGCCGACTTGATAATATCTACAGGATGGAGTTGGGCAACCAACTCACTGCATTGATTGTTGAGGCGAGCATCAGGTCTACTCATGTAAGAGACATTCAGGCCAATGGTAGGCTTTTACAGATGTGGAGAGGCATGTTACGTGACATGTATAGAATGATACGGCATGTCGTAGGAGTTATGACCTTATTTACGTGGCTGAGAAGGACTGTTGCACATTATAGGTGTGGTTGAGATGCAACACATCAGTAGTCCATGAGCAGCGACTCATTAGATCATGATCGTTCACCTCATGTCGGGCCATATGAGCAGCCTCCACTAGCATCTAGAAGCAGTCATCATGGATATCAGGCTGGACCATCGGCCACATCCAGTCAGTAGCCTGTAGCATCCAGCAGTAATCATGATCATTAGTAGGATGGACCATCGACCATCGAGGCCACAACATTGACTGAGCAGGCCTCGACTAGTATTTCTATATTTGATGTTGTAGCACCAACTGATCCATGAAATTTATATTAAAGTTGTATATTTTTGACATTATTAAGATATATATATATATATATATATATATATGGTCCATGTATTTTATGTTCATGTTGCAGTTGTACTTAATTTTCATGTTGGTGATCATCATGATGTGTATATTTTTAGGTCATGTTAGATATGTTCATTTAATGTGCAACTTGCAGATAGATGTGTATGCGATAGCATGAGTTATTTGACATGAGATGTATATTTGGATTTTATATTGTGATGATGTTAATATATAATGTTAATTTTGTTTTATTATATGATCATGATCATGATGATGTTAGCAATTTTGGATGTGTTTTTTAGTCAAATATGATGTTTGTACGATGGTTATCATGAACGTGATGTTTATTAATTAATTTAATATTAAATGATCATGATATTTTAAAATTGTAATTCTAATTATAATTGTATGTAACATTCTAAAATTGTAATTGTATTAATGTGAAATGATTTTATTAAAATTTTAAATTTGTAAATTTGTAAAATTTTAAATAATTGTAAAATAATAAATCTAGAATAATATGAATTATTGTAACATAATAAAGTTTAGAAAATAATGCAAATAAATTCATGTACTTTAGAATTATCATTATTTTATTATGATCTTAGATACAAAAAAATGAACTAATTTATACAGTACGCCATTGTTTTTGAGATCAACATAATTGCAAATTATCAAGTGAAATACTGATTTTTACTTTAACACAATGCAAATTACCAATTAATTCAAAATACATATTATAATGTTTTGAAAAACCCATCTTAAAAAGTATAAATATTGATGAAATAACACATGTACCATATCACTCTCGGTTCTCATGATCACCCTCATTATCTTCCAACTCACATGGCATGATAACACTATTGTTCTAGAAAATATGTTTTGATTTAGGGTCATGTGTCAATACGAATCACCAATCCCTATCCAACACATCTCCATAAAAAAACACCTGGTTGCAGTGTTTTGGGAAAACATAGGGCTCGTTAGCTTCATTCCACATATTTCTAGAGATGATACATATCAATCTACTATCGTGATCTTCCTTTACATTATTTCGATCAAAGGTGTCCCACCTCTTGCACCTAAAAATAACACATTGGAAAGAAGAGAAATCTAGTTCAATGATCTCTTGTGTCATTCCGACGTAACCTAATGTCACTCGTACTAGGTTTTGATCACGGCAGCTAGATCGACTAGATTGATCTAACTCGACTTCCACTTCATAGTCTTGTGTGATGTTTCCAGCATCGGCATTTTCTGTGTGAAAATGGTGTCCATATCCCCATATAGATGGGAAAAAATGCACCTATTATAAAAAAGTTAAAAAAATCATAGTGTCATGTGTCTTATAATAACCCAATAGTTAAAATATGAAATATATATGTCTTATAAATTTCAAATTTGCATAAATTAAAAATATTATTACTGATTTGCTGCACCCAATCTCCACATTTAGCGCATCCTCTTCAGCACTCGTGTAACGACCGATTGCACCGTATTTCTCTCTGACTTGGTCATCAACTCAACTGTTGGGCATATGTTTGGCATATTTTCTTTTAAATGATCAAGATAAGGCACACTTATACCATTCAACCATCTGAATTGTTTCTTGTCACTAACCATTTTAATCCTCTTTTGTTCATACAATGCGACACACAGTTGTGTCGCTTCAGAATTGTAAAAAATGAATTTATTGATTGCTTCAATTTATGCATTCACTGATGAAATCAGACCAACATTATATAGTACTTACAGATCAAAATATACATTATATCGAATTTCAACATTAATATTAACTTTGTGTAAATTTGAAAAATTATAAGTCGCTTACACTTTATCAAGCGCTTTTTTCCACTCATTTGGAGGAAGTCCCCTTCTCTTTTGTCTTCATCCTTTTCATCATCCCAAATCACCGCTACTGGTCTGTTTTCAATTTTCTTGATGTACTCACTGGCATAATAGAAATACTTATATGATATGTAACCCTCTTCCATACACCCCTCGGGTTTTTCCCTTTGTCAAACAAAACCTTTCAATTTATTCATGTACGTATCTAAGAAGAGAATCCAATGACAAGAAACCACCCCAACTAATTCAACCTCATCTACTAGGTAGATTAGAAGATGAACCTGTAAGTCCATGAAACTCATCGGCAGTTCCTTCTCAAACATACAAACAATCTCAACTATCTCTTGACGCCATCGTGGAATGCTAGCCACATGAATCTCTTTTTATGTAATCCAACGTACAAATGCAGATAATTTAGATATGCTACGTCCTAGGTCTTGAGGGAATTCATGTTTCACACACCCATGCATGAAAAAGTGATAATGACACTGCAAAGTTATAAACACGTGCAATAATATACAAAATTAGTTATGTTTTATGATCCCTACATGGGATAACATTTAATAATATAACAAATAATAAAATCATGCTTTTGACATTATACGTAGTCTTAGAGGGTTCAAATGGTCATGTGATTTCAACTCGGACAAATGGTCATCCACATTGAAGCATATCACTTGAGCCATATAAGTTGACTAAACCTCACACCCATTATAACTTCCTTTGCCAAAAGAAATATCATTTTAAAAAAAAATCCATAGGACATCACCTTCTTTGAAAAACCATGAATTAGAGGGACCAACGCTTGACTCGGATCCCGTAATTTCTAATCGTCTTGGCCAATGTTTCTTTTTAGTTTTTGAAGTAATAAGATCTTTCCTAACAGCCAATGTGTCACTTTGTTTCGATGATATGTGCCTCCATAAAGAAGATGAAACATTTTTAAATATATGCATGGGATCTAATAAGTGGGTAACCTTAAGATGCTCCCAATATGGGAGGTTATAAAAGATAGATTTCCTTTTCATCCCAATGGGAAATTTCTCAACATAGGTGTCGAGAAGAAAATGTTGCAATCAAACGCCAAGGCTAACCATGGCACCGCCAAGGCTAACCATTTGAATCGAACATTTCTATGAACTCCTTCTCCTTCTCTAGGTGGCCATTTGTGGAGGCCTTTGAATCCTTGGGATTAGGCATGTGCCTCAATATATTAAAAGGAGGACCATGTGATTTACACTTCTTTTTTTATTTATCATACCTATCATGCCCATATTTCAGAAATATCTCTTTGTTTTCATATTCTCCTCTATATAGAATACAATCATTTGCACATGCATGATATGATATGTACTCAACACCCAAAATTTTCAACAATTTCTTTGCCTCTTTGCAGCTACCGGGTAAGACTTTATCACTTGGAAGAACCTTATCTTTCAATAACCCTGTAGTTGGTGATTATGGAAAAATATATTAATAAATGTACATTAATGTCGATATAATTATTAACATTCATAAAATTTACCATTTGTAATGTTCATTGTGTACTGATTATATATTTGAAATTTATATAAGGGAGTAATTTATGGTAACTTACCTCAAAAGTTTCGAGAAACATGCATTCGAAAAGCCAAACTTTATTTTCAAGTTGTACAATAACATCGTTGTCCCCAACTGGGTAGACTTTGACTGACCACCAGGTCCAAAGAGAGGGGTGGTGGAAGAAAATTTAAGGCTTTCAAAAAAGGTGTCAGCGATATGAGCATCATCCCCTAGCTGATCATCGTTTTGGAATGCATCTAACAACATTGTCTCCATGGCAGTCGTATCCCTTAAGTAATCATCCATACCAACCTCTATTTGATTGCCTCCATTGCCAGCTTGTGAAGAACTACTATTGATGTAGTCATTCCTAATTGGTGAATCTGGACGTAGCGAGAACTGAATCAGTGGTTGATTCAACCATTCTTGGTATCGTTCCTCTCCAATTTTTTCTCTTAATTCATTCTTCTCTCAGTTTTACATTGTCATGGGGTGAAACGGAAGATGGTAGGTAGGTCGTTCATCATCACTAGAATCCTAATAATTAAAAAAAAAAAAATTTGAACATGATTAGTACAAAATATATGATATCAACTAGTAACCACGTTGATAATATTGCATGATTATAAATTGGTTTGGAGTTGAAATAATTACATTAATCAATATACCAAACAATTATAATCATTACCATCATTACCCTGGGATTGTGGCTAGAAGATGCAATATTGTTACAATTCGCAGGGTGAAGCAGTTGTCCATTTTTATCTACCAAATGCACCTTGCAGTATGCAGCTCCTGATAATAGCTTCTGATGTTTTGGATCTATTTGAATATTTTGTGCATCTGAAATCGATGTTCAATCCACATGAACCTGCAAATTTGTATAGATTATAAGTTTAATTAAGTTGTGCATAATTGACATGGATAAAAAAAATAAATTCAATTAGATAATGAAAATATAAATAAAATCTGAAGTAAATATTACATCTCGATATGGATAGCGTGAACTCTGCGACGGACTTTGAGAAATATTATGGAATGAGATGGATTTTGAAGAATTTTCCATTCGATATAATTATGATATTTTCTCCCTACATTTGAGAAAAATCAACAATACATTTTGGTGCACACACCTAAAAGTAATTTTGGTGCCTTAAAAATAGACTTCTTGTTATCGGTGCCATTTTATAAACCGGTGTCATTTTATAAACACACGCACGAGTGTCGTTTTACAAATAGACACATCGGTGTGGTGCTATTACGTGATGCATCGGTGATGAATAACCACACATAAAAAAAGCGCAACTCTATTTTCTTTAAGTGAAAAAAATAGTAAATTGAAAAATGGGTAGTCAAATATGTTCGAAAATCTAATTTCATAAAACATTTCTTTAAATACTAAACAATTTTCATTATTTCACTATTTTTGCAAGAATTTTCAGCCAGAGATTTTTAGGAGACATACCTAGAGAAAAAAGAGCACGAGAGCATTCTGGAGCAGGGAAATACGTTCGAACAGAAGTATTCAGACAATCAGAATTGCAAACCTCTCGTGATTCAAACCCTATAGCATAGGATTTCAAACAATCCCGTGATTAAAGTTCGTTGTTTTTTAAACTTTTTCTGTAGTTTGTTTTATGTAGTAAAAGAAAAAAAATCAAATTTTATTGCTTTTTTTTACTTTTTCTGCAATTTTTTTTACTTTTTCTGTATTTTTCAGAAACAAAAAATAAAAATAAAAAATCCATTTTTATAAGCAAACCTTAGATTCTTTTTGTTTCTTCTGTTTCTTCTCCCTCTTTCTGTGATTTCAGAATTATAGATTTTCAATTTATATTTATAGGTTTTATATTTCTAAATATAGGAATAAGACATATAACCCATGGGACGACTTACATAGTCAGATCCCAATACATGCTGACCCTTCCGTGATGTTAAAAAAAATAGATTTGTTTTCATCGGTGCGCCCGACGTAACCTAGTGCACTGGTGTGCTGGATTATCCCAGCACATCACGAAAGTACTGTGATAAAAAAATAAAAAAATAAAATATTGTCTTATCGGTGCGCCATATGTAAAATGTGACACCGGTGCGCTATTTCATTATGGCACACCACGAACGTGCTATTTTGCACACACAAAAAAAAAATTTCCATTTTAGAAGCAAAGCCTATATTTTTTTTTTCCTGCCCTTTCTTCTCCCACTTTCTATGATTTCTCAATCAGGGATTTTCAATTTAGATTTATAGGGTTTGTATTTCTAAATATAATCTAAGACATCCAACCCATCAGATGACTTACATAGTTGGATCCCAATCCATGTCGGCCCATGCATGAATTTAAAAAAAAATTGTTTTCTTTTTTCATTGGTGCACTCGGCATAACCTAGCACATTGGTGCGCTGTATTATCCCAGTGCACCGTGAAAGTACTATGATAAAAAATTAAAAAATTAAAATATTTTTTTCTCAGTGCGCCATATGTAAAATATGTCGTTGGTGCGCTATTGTTACACAACATTTTGTCACTGTCCCTGCAATCCCCATCTCTTCCATTGGAGTTTCATTTCTATGATCAATAAGAAGTGTCATGCCTTGCAAAAACCATCATTGTTTCCCTTTACATGAGAGTAACATTCCTTCTATTGACGACTCCCTGAGTAGAGACTCAAAAGCCCTTGTTTTTTCCTTGCCGCAGGTAATCACTTATGCCCTCGTGCCAAAGAGGAAGATTAACACTGGGCCCCGTGCTAGCTGGCACTTTGTCCCAGTTTGCCACCTATGCCAAGCTGTTTATGGAATGTTTTTTAAAAATAGAGGAAGATATTCCACTCCAACCACCTTGAGGATGAGTCATTAGGAGTGGTTGAACTGATAAACCACAGACTACCTCCGATTTCCACCTCTTATGGGAACTCTCTAAAGGATAGGCCTCCCTCCCACCTTTGTAGGCATCCCAACCTCCTCCTTTTCCTCTATAAAAGAAGCTATCTCTCTTAGAACAAGCTAGCTAAACTTGGAGAATTAGATATACTATAGCCGATCAACTAGAGAAGATCTATCAAGAAGGAATTACTTTAAGGAAAGCTGGAGTCCATGACTTTGAGAGAGCTTCTGAGTCCATGCCTTCATCCCATCCAAATTCTCTCCGACGAGCATCCGAGACGCGTATCTCAAACTCCGCCGGAGGAGACTCCCACGTCAACGCATTGGTTGTAACTCTTCCTTCTATTCATTTATCTACATGTCTCCTGCTTGTCTCCATTGTTGTGTTGGTGATGCTTTGTTTAACGAATATGTTTAGTCTTTGACTCGGTTAATAGTGATGAATGAAATGTTGTTAGCTTGTATATTTTGTTCTTGTTTCTTGTTCTATGTGCAGTATCGAAGCGTAATGGCGAACAGATTGTGACTCTGCCTATGCTGCAGAGCAGGAGGCCACCACTATTACAACAACGACAACATTGGATACTAGGTAGGTCGATCTATCGTGTCCCTTGTTCATCCACACAAAAGGAAGCAACACTTTAGCATGTCTCTTTGTTTCTATACCAACTCTAGAGCCAGAGGGATCGCTCTCTATCCACAAAAAGGATTTACCTCGCATGTACCATACTCACCGGGGGATCGTGTGAGTTTTTTGTTTCATTTTGTGGGTGAGTTTCAATTATTGATTTAGTTATCTACCTTTTCTCATTTTCTTGCTTAGTTTCCACCCGTTTTTTACATTACAGTTTCAATATTGACCTCTTCTCATTAGGTTTTGGTTTTTCCTTTTCCCATAGTTATCTAGCTGCCAGCTTTTCCTCTCGAATAGTCATGTCAATTGGCATAGGTTGCTCTTTTTTTGCGTAACACTCAACCCCTTTATGTATGCGTATTATAGCCTTATTGTCGCACCAACCCCTGTAGGAATTGGTTTGACCTCCTTGCTGAGTATTTTTGGTCAATTGTGCTTTCTTTTGGGTTATTTTTTATGCATAATTATGCCTTTGGGATTGTTTTAATTACCGTCAACTTGTTTTTTTCAGTTGTTTGTCTATCTTCTTATCAGTTTCAGTTGAGGCCTTAGGGTTTCTAGATGTCCTAGTGCATTGTGCCTTCTGTTTGAAAATCAAGTTGGTTTGATTGTTGCCAATCCCATTTGTGGCTTGATTGCACTTAGTTTTCTTGATCTTTTGAGTGATTGCTTTGGTTGCAGAGTCATTTCATTTTATTGATTGGTTATTCACCTTATTTCTCCAAGAAAAGATTACATTGCTTGTTTTGGATCATTTTGAAAACTGTCTCTTGGTTTGAAATATTGTGACATTAGTTTTAGTGCTTTCTTGTGTTTGTTTCATGTTTTATTGAGTCTTTCAAATTCGATTCCTACACAACACTTAAGCTAGTGTTTGTTTTCATTTTTCATGTAATTAGTGCATCATGTACTACTTTATATTGAAAAAATAACAAACATATTTTGCATTCTTTCTTTGCATTGAAAGTGAAATACTCTTTTGCATAACTAGCATCTGATTATCTAGGAAAGAGTTTCATTTTTGTTATATTTTGTTAGATGCATTAGTGGATTTCTTCGCATAGCTTCACTGTTTTTTTTTGTTTGAAAGATATATATATCCTTCTCATAACTAGCATTCATTGAATCAGAAATGATGTTCATTTGCACATAGCTTGCATTTAGGAATTTTTGAGATCCGAAATCGATAGGACCTTAAACTTGAAACATAATCCAAGATCAACTTTAAAATTTATTTAATTAACCTAAGGATTCATTGAAACCTAACAAAACATTTTTAGTGATCTAGGCTTGAGACGTTTTTCGGCGTCTTAAAACCTTGTAGCTGTCGCTCACCATCTCACTTTAGACAAAGTTAGTATGGAATTGTGCTCCCCATACCATCAAGTATATAAAGGGAGACCCTTATAGGTTGCAATCCTTTTATCCATAGGAAGCCGAGTCTGCCGCCTTGTAACTATGATACACCGAACACAACATTCAGGGAGATTACCTGCACGTACATCAAGTCCTTGGTCATTTATGTTTCATTTGATCACCAAGGTGTATATGGAAATTCACGGAAACCTGGTATACCCTCTTGCTTAGTATTCTAGAGTATTCATTTTGATATTTTCATGACTCTTTAAAAATATAAGAGATCATCGAGCACTTACCCTTTCACGCTCATTTATAATTGAAAGCGACTAGAGTATTCTTTGGCCTGTTTCTCGACTCTAAAAATGAAACAACAAAATATGGTTTCAGTGTCATAAAATTAATCACCTGTGATCACATGCCAATTAAAGTTTTATTACTTGGCCTATTTTTTTTCCTTGGTTTTGATATTAGAGTCCTTGATTGTTTTTTTTTTTCCTTTTTGTTTGATATATGATCACGGTGGTGGAACCACCAGTTTCGTCTTCCTCGCTACCTCCTAGTCGTAGTTCTTTCCTGAATGTTCCTTTTGAAACTCCTCATTCCACTAGTTCTGCTGGGTCCTCACAACCTATTTTCTCATCTGCCTTGCCTCTTGCTACTCAATCTCCTCCTGAAGAGCCAGTTGAGTTCACTTGGCCTCCTTCTGGTGCTTGGTCTGGTTTTGGGGAAGAAGGAGATTTTCCTCCTCTTATGTCCGACTTGCCATTTTTTGGTACTGCTGTGCCTCCTAGCCCCTATAGTATTTTTGAAGATCTTATGATAGAGTTAGACAGGGACTAGTCTATTCCTATTGGTAGTGAAGAAATGCCTATTTCTACGGGAGAATATCAACTTTTTCTAGAATATGTCCCTCATGTTTCTACTCAGTATTCTCCACCATCGTTGTCACTTCCACCTGGCTATCAGTCCTTGAGTTAGATTATGTCTGGTTTTGCCTCCATTGTGCAATCCAGTACAGTAACTCCTCCTTAGAGTTCGGTCTCACCTTCGTTAGGACTATCGCCTTCGACACCATGTTCGTCGATTACTGTTACATCTGTTGCAGTCTAACCGAATGGTCTGTGTGGCTTCATCCACACATGTTGTTACCGATCAGTCATAAGGATATTTTCTCACTCGCAGGCCTATGGTTTCTACCTATGCGTTTGACGAGCAGATGTTGGATATTCACCGATGTTGTGCTCCTTCAACGGAGGCCACGCTTGCTTCTAGTAATATTTCCACTACCCCTGTGATTCTTGACAGTCTTATTTTTGAAGAGTATCTATTGGTCTTTTAACAGCAGAGCTCTTAGGGTTCTCAGCGGCCCCAGGCTCCTGGTAATCCTCTTTTTCATCACTATGATGCTGTCGGTAAACCTGTTTATTCATATCCGTTTCATCATGATGAACATGTTAATCTGGTCTATTTTCCTCCTACTGATCCTTATCAGACTATTTCTCATTTTAGAACTACCTTGCCTATGCAACCCTTTGGATTTCAAGGAAAACCCCTTGGGGGACAAACTTTAGCTCAGCAAGGCTCTGCCTCTGGTCCACAGGGATAACCATATGGTCCACAAGGCCAACCTTTACAAGGGAAACCTGTGGCTCAACATGGACAACCCTCCATTATTTTTGGTCAACCTCAAAATCAACTAGGACTATCTTATGCTCCTAGGGGGGGGGGGGGGAATTTATCCACCACAAGGGCAACCTGTTGCACCACAGCAACAACCACATGCTAAATATGGCGCGAATTTGGTGCAACTAGGACAACCCTACAGTCTTTCTCCGGGTCAACTTGGTTATTAGGGACAACCTGTTCCATCGTAACCTTCGGGCCCACCTTTCCTACAAGGCCAACCCGGTGGCCCTCAGAAGTCGATTCAACCTGCTCCTCAGCCAGTTCCATCATTTCAACAACCCGTTCTACCTATTTATAGTCAACAAGGTTTACTCGCTCAGCAACCTACTCAACCTGCTCATCCGGGTCTGCCTGCTCAACCGCAAGGTGCTTACTACCCTAAAGGTTAATATCAACTGGTATATAGTGCACCTTAGGTTCCGCACCCTCAAAATCAACCTGTATATCATAATTCTCAAAGCCATGCTTACATTTCATAGCAGACTCCATACACTGCTTATCAAGGACCTGAGTGGTCTACTCCAACTCAATATCCTGGTCCTCAACCTGAGTATCAACCGAATTATCCTCCTTCTAATCCCTATGATATGAATCCTTCAAGATAGAATGTATGGGGAAAGAATCCCACATGGGCTTCGTGGAATGTATGTGTAGGTCATTATAAAATACCTCTGATGAATTTCAACACTAAATTACCATTTCTTGTTACATTGGAATTACCTAATGTGTCAAAGTTGATGAACGATCTCATTATTCATAACCCGTATTGGCCTCGGGTTTCAACCAAGATTATGGCAATTGTCCTAAATTTGAGGGAAATTATGGTGAAAACCCCTAAGCACATGTTATGACTTACCATTTGTGGTGTTCCTCTAACTCTTGGGTTGACGATTCTATTAGACTCCATCTTTTCCAGTGTGTTGCAAATACTGAGAGGGGGGGCTGAATCAGTATTCCTTTCAATTAGAGCATTAGTTAATCTTCAATTATTATCAGTGTTTGTAAAATGATAGTAGCAAACAAAAGGAACACAAATGCACACAATTTTTAAGGTGGAAACCTACTCCGGGACAAAAGCCACCTAATGCTTTTCTAATAATTCTTTAATATTCAACTCTATTTGAAAATAAAGCTCCAACTTCCTAGAATCTAGAAAAGCATTCTTCTCCAGCTCCCACTGGATGGACGCTCCAATGCCCAATATTCTTCAGTAATCAACTGAATGGATGCCCCAACACCCAATGAGCTACAACTAGCACCACCCTACCACCCTATAGAAGAATAAAAGAAGAATGGACTCCCGTACCAGGGAAAATGGTCCACTTTACAATGATATAGAATGATGTAGAAGAAGAAAACACACTAGACCATAACCCCAAATATGACACAACCACCTAATGATGATCCTAGACCTCCCAACATTGCCTCTTCAACTCTTGGTAGATAGACACTAGAACAATTTTTACAATAATGTATTTACAATGACTTAGTACAATGATACCTTTAGAGTGATTGTATGCAGTGCTGCCCACTTGAAGACTTCATGTGATGAGCTTCTTTCTACTATTATGCACCTTGGTTGCTGCTCCTCTCATGCTACCCTCTCCTGCACATTTCTTTTCGTTTTTTCCCTAGAAATTCTGGTCCTTTGCAGCCCTTGACAACACATGATCTAGCTTTTTCTTGCCTTCTAGGAGCTTGATATTGAAGCTAGTGTATCTCTGTTATTTCAGATCCCTAATATGTGATTTTATGTCTTGTAGTATTCATTTGAGTCTTCTTTCCAATGCCATAGGTATGGCCCAATTTGGATTCTTCAAGTGAGAGTTATGCCCAATCTCTCACAATGCCCTAATTATGGATTGTTTCAATAGACATAACGTGTAGGGCATGCCATGTGTCACTGTTTCTTCATTTGGCTCTGAAATTTATAGATAGAAAAATATATTCCATTTAATATCTATCATTGTTTACAGAATTCCAATTCAATACTCAGAGAGATATTTATGACGATTTTCCCAAGGTCACTTCTTTGAGATGAATTTCAGGAGCCTGCAAAAACATTGACTTCCATAGATCATATCTTTGAAAATATTGTGCACCTTGATCTGAAATTTTTACAGGAGCTTCCTCAGGATTTTGGCTTCACCTCATAAACATTTCAGCTTCTGAACCTTCATAGAAAACATGTTAGAGAGAAACTTCCACGATGACCAGTTTCAGATGGTGAAATCCCTTGCATAAGGAGGATATGAGGATCACAATTTATATAAATGTTTAGGTTGAGAGGGGCTTCAACAAGTGAAAGTGGGAGGGATTTTATGAGCTTAAAAAATATTAATTATCAACTTTTCAATGACCCATGCCACAACCCCATGGGGTTTTATCCCACTAACTGCGGTTACAAACTTCAAACATGAATATCTCTCAAACCGTGAATAATTACATGGCGTGCCATATATCAATGGAAACATCTCGACAAGTAGAAAACATCAAAAGAATTATTGAACAAAAATATAGTAACTTGGTAGGTAAAAATTCCCATGCAATATTGGGGTAGCCCCTGGTGCTTCTTGGGTTGACATCAATGACAATCGCTGATCAACAATATTCCCCTTTGGCATTGATGGCAACACAAGTACTCCTCCTGTGATCATGACACCTCTTCCTACAAAATTATCTCCCCCTTTGACATAAATGGAAAAGGGTAACTCCCCCTGATACACAACCATCCTACGGACCTGTACACACTTCCACTCCCCCTTTATATTCTGATTAAGGAAAATCTAATAAGAACTTGGGAGAATCCCAAACTTCTGGCAATATATTCCAATCCTTCACGGGTACTCTCATGATCATCAACACTTCCGGCCCAATCTGCATCTATAAAGGAATGAATAATGATATTGTTACCCTTGGGATACCACGAGCCATATTTTGTTGTTCCCTTTAGATATCGAAGAATTATTTTGAGGGAAATAATATGTGATTCTTTTGGTGCTGCTTGGAATATTGATACTTGTCCAACTACTTTCATAACATCTCGCCAGGAGACTGTTACATATAGAAGACTACCAATCATAGATATGTACAACCTTTGATCCACGTCCTTATATGAGTCGTCTATGCTCAATTGGAAACCTGTTACCATTGGAGTAAGGATGGGTTTGCAATCTTCCATTTTAAATTTATTGAGCATTTCCTTGATGTACTTGGCTTGACATATAAATATTCCTTTCTCTTGCTGAGATATTTGAATCCCTAAGAAGTATGTCAGCTCACCAAGTAAAGACATCTCGAAATCACTTTTCATCTTTGTAGAAAACTTCTTACTTAGTTGATCATCATTGCTACCAAATATTAAATCATCCTCTTTAGCTATTAGACATGCTTTAGTTGCTTCATCCAGAACATATATGTCGTTTGGAGCTCGACTTGCTGTAGCCACAATTTCACCATACCTGCCTTTCCTGATTTCACATTTTGTAGAGTTGAATAGTATTGTGTATCCTTGATCACACATTTTTCCAACACTGAGTAGATTGTGATTCATGTTTTCAACCAATAGAACATTCTTGGCTATAACATCTTTGCTTCTGAGAGTGATGGTACCTAATCCTATAACGTTTGAAGATCCATCATTTCCAAAGGACACGGTTCCATCCTTCTCCTCTTTCCGAGATACAAAATTATTGCTATCTCCAGTCATATGCATTGAGAAACTGCTGTCAACTTACCACACATCTTTGTTGTTTTGAGCCTTGAGAGCGAGAGCATAATTATCAATCTTCTTCTTCTTCCATGTTCGTTCGTTCTGTGGCTTCGAAAGTTTCTTCTAGAGGATTTTCAAGTCTGCAGTTTCTGCCTGTGTCCAAAGTTTTGACATTTGTAAAATTCTATATTATTTCTTAAATGTTCAAATCCATTGATGTTTCGCTAAGCCCTGGGAGGTTCATATTTGATAGATCTCCTGGAATTGTATTTGTTCCTGGGGTACGTGCAACATTCTCCACCTTTATGACCAAATTTTTCACATGAATAACAGTAGCCATAAAAAATATGTTGGTACCTGGATGGAAATATTCTTCGAGGAATTTTCTTCCAAGGCTGTTCTTATGAATCTTGTCCAATGAAGTCTACATGCATGTCAGATCTCATAGGTTCATTGTATTTTGTTGTAGAAGGTCCTGCTTCTTCTTCTTTCTAACCGATGCCAGTTCTATCATTTTAAGAACGTTGATTGTTAATGAGTTCTTCCAATGCCCTTGAGCTGTTGGCATAGTTTTGGATATTTTTTCCTTTCTTCACTTCCTTACGAAACGAGACTACTTCGGCTTCTAATTCTTCCCTTTCTTGGGATATTTCTTCCAAGTTCTTTTGAAGTGACTCTTCAATGCATTTTTGTTCTTCAACTTCAATTTTGATATGTTGAACTTGTTCTTCAAGAATATTGGAACGGATCTTCTCTGCCTTGAGCTCTTTTATAAGCTTGATTGCTTCCTTAGAAAATTCTTCTATGGTCAATCCTTCTTCTTCATTGTTTGATACCTCTTGTTTATTGTTCTTGGCCATAAAAAATGCTCTCTCATTGGCTTCTTCTTCATTTTCATTGTCTTCATCGAATGATGAGCTATCTTCGTTAAAGAGAAAGTTCCTTTTGGATCCTTTCTTATTGAATTTATAAAAGCCTTTCTTTCCTTTTGAGTTTCCATCACTTCTGTTCGGACATTTTGATGTGAAATTCCCAACCTCACCACAACCGAAACATATCAATGGAATCTTATGTTTGAATTTTCCCTTACTATTTTTTAGTTTTCACATAAAGTAAGCATATTGTTCATCTGAAAAACCTTCTTCATCATCTCCCTTTTCTTCACACTTGCAGGTGCAAGTCTTTTCAAATGAAGGTTGTTTGTCCTTATTGGTTTTCTTAGATGTAACGAACACAATTTCTAGATGCGAAGTACCCTCTTCTTCATCAAGCCTCATTTCATATGCCATGACAACTCCATGTAATTCATCTTTGTTGAGTTTGTCGAGATTTTCACTGTATTCTAAGACCGATACCTTTGGGTTGAATCTCCCTAGTAACGTTCTAAGAATATTTTGTATAATAGTCTTCTTGTGAACTGGCTCTCCCAATCCCTCCAGAGTATCGGTTATATCATCAATGTATTGGAAGTATGCAGCAACATTCCAATATCTTTCATTCTGAGTTGCTCAATTTTTTCTCTATAGATTTGAAGCTTTGCTTCTTTGACATTTGAGTCACTTTCATATATATTCTCAAGCTTGTCCCATACATTTTTGGTGGTTTTAGAACCCAACACCTTATGATAAGCAGATTCAATAAGTCCATTGATAACAATATTCTTTTCTTTTGCATCATTTACCAAATTATTCTTACCTTGTTCATCTACGGTTGATGTAGATCAATTTTGAACAGTGTCCCATACTTCGTAACCTTGCGCCAAGAGGAAGACCTCCATTCTTCCTTTCTAGAGTGCATAATTATTTTCATTGAAGAGAGGTACACCAATCTTGGTATGCTCCATGACCTCCTTCTAGCTGTTAAATTGCTATTGAAGGAACCAAGCTCTAATACCAATTGTTGGAAATACTGAGAGGGTGGGCGAATCAATATTTTTCCCCAACGACTGAGATTCTTCGGTAGTCAACTGAATGGATTCCCCAACACCTAATGAGCTACAACTCACCCTAGCACCACCCTACCACCCTATAGAAGAATAAAAGGAAAATGGACTCCCGTACCAGGAAAATGGTCCACTTTACAATGATATAGAATGATGTAGAAGAAGAAGACACACTAGACCATAACCCCATCTATGACACAACCACCTAATGATGATCCTAGAACTCCCGACACTGCCTCTCCAAATCTTGGCAGATAGACACAAGAACAATTTTTACAATAATGTATTCACAATGACTTAGTACAATGATACCTTTACATTGACTGTATGCAGTGCTGCCCACTTGAAGACTTCATGTGATGAACTTCTTGTTACTATTCTTCACCTTGGTTGTTGCTCTTTTCATGCTATCCTCTCCTGCACCTTGCTTTTCTTTACTGCCCTATAAGGCCTGGTCTTTTGTAGCCCTTGACAACACATGATCTAGCTTTTTCTTGCCTTATGGAGCTGGATATTGAAACTAGTGTATCTTTGTTATTTCAGATCCCCAATATGTGATTTCCAAACTTGTAGTATTCCTCCGAGTCTTATTTCCAATGCCATGTGTCTGACCCAATTTGGATTCTTCAAGAGTGATTTATTCCCAATCTCTCACAATGCCCTAATTATGGCCTGTTTAAGTAGAGAAAAATTTTACGGCATCCCATGTCTCACTGTTTCTTCATTTGGCTCTGAAATTTATAGAGAGAAAACCAATGTCTGTGCAATGTTTTTCACTTTTTATAGAATTCCAATCCGATACTTAGAGAGAGAGTTATGAAAATTTTCTCAAGGTCACTTCTTTGAGATGAATTTCAGGAGCTTGCAAAAACATTGACTTCCACAGATCATATCTCTGAGGATATTGCGCACCTTGCTCTGAAATTTTCACAGCAGTACCTCAGGATTTTAGATTCACCTCATAAACATTTTAGCTTTTGAACCTTCGTAGAAAAAATATTAGAGGGAAAATTCCATGATGACCTGTTTCATATGGCGAAATCCCTTGCATAAGGAGGATATGAGGATCACAACTTATATAAATGATTAGGTTGAGAGGGGTTCAACAAGTGAATTTGGGAGGGATTTTAGGAGCTTAAAAACTATTACTTATGACTTTTCAATGACCCATGCCACAACCCCATGGGGTTTTAGCCCACTAACTAGGGTTACAAACTTCAAACATGAATATATCTCAAACCGTGAAGAATTACATGGCGTGTAATATATTAATGGAAACATATCGACAAGTTGAAGCCATAAAAATCATTCTTGACCTATAATATATAAATTTGGTGGGTAAAAATTCCCATGCAATATTGGGGTAGCCCCTGGTGCTGCTTGGGTTGACATCAATGACAACTGATGATCAACACAACAAACTCTTACTAGTTCCACTGCAAATTTGTACATTGAGCTATCTCGTGGCATCTTCCAAGATTTCAATTCTTTAGCCATGGCCTTCCTTATGCATTTTTAGTTACTAGTCCACTATGAGATTGGGACGCACCTCCTCACTTCATTGAGACAAGACCGAGATAATCATATCTCGGATCATATTCATGAGTGGCGGCGTCGTTGTCGTATGATCAAATTTAAAAATCCCGATCACCTTCTAACTCATTGGTTCACCACCTCATTTTTCAATTAGATTGCTAAAGACATCGCTATGGGGTCATGTGTAACCGAGGAACAACCCATTGCTTACGCCCAATACCTTGACCTTGTGTACTCTCAGTCTAAAGAATTATATGATATCTTGCCTGATGCTCCCCGACCTGTAACTTCTAAACCACCAGCGACTCCATCCATCGATGGTATTATTGGTTCTGTGTCTCAGACTTCTCAGAAGTCTTCATCTTCTTCAAACACTAGGAAGTAGAAGTCCCCTTCTTCCAATAATGTTTCTTCTCAGTCTACCTTGAATTCTGGTAAAACTGTAGAGGTTAATGACTTTCAAGCCAATCCTATGGATAATACTTCTAAAGGTAAAATTAAGGGTAAGGGTAAAGATAAAGCCGATACCCCAAAACAGGATTCTCAAAATCCTCGTGCTGGTGATGGTTCTCAACACAAACTGAAGTACCCTTGTTTGATTTGTGATGAATAACACTTCACTGAGGACTGTCCTTGATGGTCCGAAGTGAGCCGATTTCTCAAAGGCACCCAAGGAACTATGGCTATTCTTAAAGAACCTTTCCCATCTCAACAGACTCAGATGGTAGAGAAACCTCAGTCCTCTGCCCCATTTGGCTCTCAGGTGTTCATAATGAACGGTTATGCCGCCGTTTCTATTTCTACTCGGTCGAAAGATTATACTAGATCTTGTCAAGCCACAAGGAAGGATATTGTTGATGGTCCTCCTCCTCCGCCTATTACTAGTCCTCTTGAAATTGAAAGGCCCAATGTTGAATCCGTTGTGTGACCACCTTCCAAAGGTGTCCTCCATAAGTCTTCTTATAATCCCAATGCCCGTGTTTCTCACCATTACAATATTGTTGAGGATTTGGTTCAAGCATCGTTCACAATGTCCACATTAGAAGTACTTCAGAGCTATCTGTCGCAACGATGATATTTGTTATCTACGATAGGTGGGATTGATCCTGCTGACACTAGCCTTCTTGCTTTCAATCTAGATAATTTTGTTCCACGACTTCCGCATTAGATTGCACTCATTATTCAAGTTGTTATTAATGGTCTCGACATCCATTGAGTAGTTGTGGATGAAGGTGCATCAGCATGTGTCATGTCATCTTCGTGTTGGAAACCTATTGGTTCCCAAGCTTTGAATTCATCACCAAATGACCTAGAAGCATTTGATGGAAGAGAATAAAAACCTTTAGGTGTTCTCACTAGTTTACCGATTACTTTTAAAGGGAAGACAGTAAATTTCGATGTCAAATTCATTGATGCTAAGCTCAATTATAATCTTCTCCTCCGTCACAATTGGACTCACGCTATGTTATTTGTTCCATCCACTCTCTTTTGTGTTTTGAAATTTCTGCATGAAGGAAAGATTGTTACTATTGATCAATTGTATTTCTTCACCTCTTCTTCTGAGAACAATGTTTTGTATGTGGATTAGATTCCTACTCCTTACGAGAGCATAGGGCCAGATATTTTTAAAGTTCCTGACCTCATGGGTATTTTTCCTCTTCCTCCACCAAATGTTGTTCAGATTCATATGATCTCTTGGTCTGATGACCCATGGATTATTCCTTCCTCTGAATAGACTGATTCCTTCAGAGATTCGAAGCCTTCAAATCCAATTGAAATTGATTATTGTGAACTCCTTATTGCTACGGAACATCCGTCCTGTGATTGTGCTCCTTTGAGAATGTCTCACGAAATTTAATCTCAATCCCCTTGGCTTGGTGATTTAGATTCACCTGATCCTTTGAAAGAAGTGTTTCCATCTGATGAAGCCATCATGGAAACCATGTCTCTTGAGGATCTGCCGTGGAATGATGGTCATCATCATTCATCGTTTATGCTTGGCCTCGGAGTATTGTTTACTTGTCTTTACTGTTTTGTAACTTGAGTTCCTTCTCCTCAGCTTCAATTCCCTGTTTTGAAGCATAACGTCTTCACGGAAGGTAACTTGAGCTACGTTACACAGACGATTCCTATTGACATTTCCGTTAAACCGGGAATTGTTGAGAACATCCATATTGGGGTTACTTGTTCTTCTGATGAAGTCCAAGTTTATACTAGCCTTTTTCATGAGTTCCGTGATGTATTTGCATGTTCCTACGAAGAAATGCCCTACATTGATCCTAGTAAAGTGGTGCATGAAATTCCTAGTTATCTAGGTTCGAAACCTATTCGCCGGCGCCTTCATCCAGTGCACCCTAGAAGAGATACTACCATTAAAGCTGAAGTTGAAAAACTTCTTAGAGCCAATTTTATTTATCTGATTCCTTTGATAGAATGGGTCTCTAATATTGTTCTTGTAGATAAGAAGAAGGGAACTATTCGTGTCTGTGTTGATTATCGTGATATTAATCAAGCTTGTCCTAAGGATAATTATCCCACTCCCTTTATCGATCATATCATTGATGACTATGCCAGGAGTGAGAAATTTTCCTTAATGGATGGTTTTTCTGCTTACAATCATATTAACATTCTTCCGACTAATCAACATAAGACTTCCTTTATCTATCCTTGGGGTACTTTCGCCTATAAGGAGCTCCCTTTTGGCTTAAAGAATTTTAGGGCTACGTTTCAATGAGCAATGTCGTATGATTTTCACGATATTAAACACATCATTCAGCCTTATTCGAATGAACTTCCCACTCATTCATTTAAACACATGGACCATCCTAACCATATTCATCAGATGTTTCTTCATTGTCAACGTTACAATATTAGGCTTAATCTGCACAAGTGTGTATTCTGAATTGATTTCGGTAGACTCTTCGTTTTTATCGTATCCAAAGATGGAATTCACATCGATCCAGTCAAGGTTGAGGCTATTTTCAATATCCCCTCTCCCTCTTCATTACATCAGTGGCAGAGTTTGCAAGGTAAGGCTAATTTTCTACACCGTTTTATACCTAACTATGTAGAAGTGGCTAGAGGATACATGCAATTATTAAAGAAGGGCATCCCATTCTTTTGGGATGAGATTACTCAAAATTCTTTTGAGAACTTCAAAAGGTTGCTTGTAAACACTCCTCTGTTGTGTCCTCCTAACTATCATTGCGATTTTTCCCTTTATTTAGCCGCCGCCTTACGTATGATTTCCATCGTTCTGGTACAAGATGATGATGACGATAATGAACATGTTATTTATTACTTTTCTCGTAACCTTCTTGACCCTAATATGCGTTATGCACACGTCGAGAATTTATCATTAGCTGCGGTTGAAGCCATTCAACATTTTCATCATTACTCTTTTGTGATTTCCAATTGCAACCCCATGACCTACATATTGTCTTGATAATTTTTGTGGGCCAAATACTCGAAGTGGATTGTCATTTGAATTCCATGATGAGCATCTGAGACGCGCTTCGCCTGAACCCCACTGGAGGAGACTACGACGTCAAAGCATTGGTTGTAAGTCTTCCTTCTATTCATTTATATACATGACTACTGTTTGCTTTCACTGTTGTGTTATGATTCTTGTTTAACACAATATGTTTAGCCCTATTTGACTGGTTAATAGCTATGAATGAAATGTTGTTAGATTGTATGATTTTCTTGTTTCTTGTTCTATGTGCAAGTATCCAAGCGTAATGACAAATCGATTGTGACTTGCCGAGGCAGGCACGAGAGGCCACCAATATTACATCAAGAACGACAACGTTGGATACTAGGTTGGTTGATCTACCGTGTCCCTTGTTCATTCAATAATTATGAAGCAACACTTTAGCATGTCCCTTTGTTTCTAAACCCACTCTAGGGCTAGAGGGATCGTCTTTGTCCACAGAGAGGATTTACTTGCATAAAAACTATTTCATTATGGTGCACCACGAATGTGCTATCTCGCACAAAAAAAAATCCATTTTAGAAACAAACCCTACATTCTTTTTTTTTCTTCCCTTTCTTCTCCCTCGTTTTGTGATTTCAGAATTAGGTCTTTTCATTTTAGATTTATAGTGTTTTTATTGCTAAATATAGGCCTAAGACATCTGACCCACAGGACTACTTACATAGTCGGATTCCAATCCATGTCGGCCCTTGCATGAATTTAAAAAAAAAAAACACATTTTTTTTTATCGATGCACCTGGTGTAACCTAGTGCACCAGTGTGTTGTATTGTACAATCAAACCATGAAAGTAATGTGATAAAAATAAAAATAAAAAAAAATTATCAGCGTGACATATGTAAAAAATGGCACTGGTTTATGCTACAAAAACTAAAACTTGATTATTTTGATTATTTTCTATGTGTTAATTAGTGCGGTGGTTAACATGTAATGCACCAGTGCTCCTTGTTGACATTGAGCACCGTACAGTATATTATACAATTTGTATGGTGCATTTACAATTTATTTGTAAATATATTAATGAATGATATGGTACAGGTTTCATATTGATAAGGAAATGACTGACAAGATATCAAGTAACAAAAATACTGATAACAGATCAAGAAAAACAAAAAAGAAAAGTTCTTTGTAAATTATTTACAAAAAATATTATCTTTGAACTATATGTAAGTTTAACTAATATGTATTATTTATTATGTATCATGCAGAGCCACAAAATGACAAAGCTTGATAAGGTTATTTCTGATCTAGGACCAGAACAACATAAAAGCTTGATGGAAAAATTGCAAAAGGATGAATCAGGTGAATGAAAAAATACTATCAATCCAATATGAGTTTCTTTTTTTAATTTTCATTAATAAGATACTTGAAATTATTAGATAAAATATCTCAAATAGTCTATTAATTAACATCTTTTTATTGTTCTACAGGGACTAGCATCTCAGAAAAGGAACATGCAAATGAAAATTAATTTCTCCTTAGCTCATCTGGAGTGGTGCTGGAGGTTAACAAAAGGGGGGCAAAATTTTACAAAAGTTTGAGGGATCTAGTGGAACGAATGTATAGATGTTATTTCCACTTAAAATACAAAAACCAATCCAATGATTCCAAGAACCAAATTCTATCTAAACTACAGGAAGATTTTCCACAGCATTGGTCAATGAGACATGTCAGACTTTTAATAGCAAAAACGTACAACAAAAAGTAAGAAGGAATGAAAAAGTAATATTCCTTTAAATGTTTGTCTAGAATTATTTATAAATATCACTTTTGTTATATTTAATTTTTATATATCAATATAAAAATTAAATAGTTTATTGTCATGTTACATTTTTAGGAAGATTATGAAAATCTCAAAAAATGAACGAGCTTATATTAGAAATATGTCAGTAGGAATGTCCAAAAAGGTGTCCAAGTAGATGGTCAAATAAATGGACAAAATTTCATTGCAAGAGGATCCATCTCAAAAACAATGTGCTTCAAATGTAATATGTAATCATTGAATTTTTTTATCAGGTACAATAAATAAACAATTTAGCATTAAATATTAATTTTCAAGTACTTTGTTGTGGGAAAGGAAAGAAAATGGAACACATTTAGCACATAAAACAAGACGACAAGGAAGAAAAGGGTTGATATCTAAGCTTATGAGTAATTGTTACTTCCTTATAACAACTTAACTATATTTCATTTTTGTATTTTTTAATTTCTTTTACAAAAATCATCATTGAATGTCTTCAAAGAGGTGCTAACATACAAAGAGGAACCACTGGAGGAATTGATTGAAATTAGGTTAAATATGGGTTGTGAATATATGTTGGCATATCATAAATTAATTGTGGAATTTGTAAGCATCTATCGACCTTTTCTTACTTAGCTCCATCTATAATTAATAGAACAAAAAAATATTTTATATTAAATACATGATTTGTTATGGGGTATAAAAATTGCAAGAAACAAAGTATGGAACTGCTCCAATAGATGAAATCTTGAAAGATGGCATGTTACATGGTTTTGAAAGAATGTGTATATTTTATGAGTCAATTTTTGCAATGGTGCATCATTCCTTTTCAATTTACATTGATGTATATTATTTAATATTGCAATTTTCATTATTCTCACCAATGTATATACACTCATTACAGTTTATTTTTATGTTTTTAGATGGAAGGTGAAGAAGAAGAAAACAATCAACACAGTGAACAAAACATTCCTGAAAATAACCCGAGTCATGGAAGTAGCTCTAGCAGTGAAAACAATTCAAGTGAATAATGATGATCACTATGTTTAGATATCAAAACAAGACGTTTTTTTTGAAATATTATCCTGTGAAATCAGACATTTTGTTTAATGTAATGGACATAGTGTCCCAATTGAAAAGCAAAGGGATACCAATAACTATCGCATTTTGTATGAAAAATATTGTCTTATTCATATATATATATATATATATATATATATATATATATATATATATATATATATATTAATTTATTCTATTGTGTTCTCCATTGTCGTTGTGAAATGTAACACCACTGATTAAATTTATGGATGATTGAATATTATAATGAAGAGATGTGAAATTTGATGATATGATATAACAAATTAATCCAACACACATTCAAATGCACTATTGAAAATTAAATTCATATGAATGTTGTTATAAGATATATATGTGTCGACTTTTGATGAATAATGAATTTTAAAAAATCACAATAATTATGATACGATATAACAAATTAATCCAAAAATCACATTCAGATGCATTAATAAAAATCTAATTAATATGAATATTGTTATAATATGTGTCAATTTTTTATGAATAATGAATTTAAAACAATCACAATAATTTCAATCTCACAAGTCGACGTTCCTAAAAAATACAAAATGAAAATCAGTGTGTGTCAGTTACTGTACACTGGTGCATTTGTATTCTGAAGTGGCCTGGTGCATTTCTATGACCTATGGGCACCACAAAAATACCAAAACCAATTAAAAATATATGTTCTTTTGTGTGGTACTACGCACCAGTGTGTTTATGTGGAATCACGCATCGGTGCATCTCGACGACCTCTAGGCACTGCAGAAATACTAATACCATTTATAAATCTCGATGCGTATGTGTGATATTGTGCACCAGTGCATTCATGTGTCTCTACATAGTGATGCATTTGTACAACCTATGGGCACCACACAAATACCGATACCAGTTATAAATCTCAATGCATTTGTGTGATACTATGCACCAGTGCATTTTTATAAGTCTTCGCACTAATGCGTCAAGACGACCTATGGGCACCGCACAAATCCCATGCCCAATTAGAATAGCCCAGTGCGTTTCTTTATACCTTGAAGGCCCAGTTTGTTCTCCTTCGACTAGCCCGAACCACCTTCTAGATGTATGTATCGGTGCGTTGAAGCCCAAGTAGCACACCGATGAAAAAAACATCCATAATAACCTCCAGCCACCCATTTTTTTTAGTTGTGTTGAATTTTCATTAAAATATCTGCCAAAACCTCACTAACCATAAATGGATGTTGTAGCAAATGATTTTTTAACAATTTTTGAAAATTTTATAATGTTAAAAACCTCCTTTATAACCTCTTCTAGAAGGTATTTTCCTTGTAGTGTTAGTAGCAAGAGGAGTTGGGATACATGAAGGAAAGTAGAATAATAAGGTAAGTGAGATAAAGGTATCAACCTAGGAGAGTGGGTATTTTTTATTTGTATTTGGGAGAAAAAAAAGACATAAAGGAATAGGCCTCAACCTTAAGGTTTAATTCAAGGTATAGAGTGTGTATTATAGCTTTGTATTAGGGTTTGTAAATTCCCATTATTCCTACCACGAGAGTGCTAAGGTTTTCTTAGTGATGGAATAATACAAAACGTGATTTGGACCATACTTACTGTGTACTATTGTTGATATGTTTTTTTTTTTTTTTTTTTTTGTGAAAAGTACTTTATTGTTGGTACTACTTAGTGTTTTTTTTGTTACTAGCTAGGGCATAAGCCGAACCTAAGATTAGAGAAATTTTGAGGTAAAAAATGGGCCTCAAAGAAAAATTGTATAGCCAAAATAAACTTTAAATTCCAACAAAAAATATCTAACCATACTTGTCGTCCTTTAATTCCATATGGTCATATTCCAGAAAATGATATTCCTAAGGAGTTCATAGAATATTATTTTCAAGATCTGGTGAACTCGAAGAAGAATGTAGCAAAGGCAAGAAGTATCGTACTAGAATGTGTTCGAGATAATATTTTCTCAAAAATCCACTAAAAGGAAATTCCATATGAAATGTGGAAGGCCCTGATAGAATTGTTTCAAAACAATATTGGACACAAGAAGCTAGCACTGCAGGACAAGCTTTGGTAAATCAAGATGGAAAAGGGTGACACAATACCACAGTAGTTGAGCAAGTTCACCAATGTCAGGATGAGCTTGGGAGTGTTGGTGTTATAGTTTCTAAAGATGATTGGGTTATCCTAGCACTTCTAGGCCTTCCCAAGAACTGGCATAGCTACCAATATTTAGGAAATGGGAGGTAGAAGCTACCAGAGTGGGAGTGTTTATGGTTTGACTTGGTGCAATAATAGATAAGGTGGAACATGAGAGATGGGACCTTATCCAAAGAAGTAGAAGAGGATTTTGAATTAGCGAGTAAAGAAATAAAATCCAAGGGAAATAATTCCCAAGGCGAGGAGGGAAAGAAGAAAGAAATATCCATTATAAATTTCTTTTTTCTTTCCTTTCGGGATTTGAGGCCTATGCCAAGAAATTTCCAAAGAGAGCCAAACGAAGGTTTCCTGTGATGTCCAGTAGGTAAAGATCTAGCTTCAAAATTCGAGCTTGATGTTACTATCATTACATGCATGAAAATAATAGTAATGGGAAACATGTGGTATTTAGAGATATGTTCCTTTTTCCATATGATGTGGAATAGAGATCTCTTCATTGACTTGGAGCAGGAACTCAAGAAAAACATAGAGTTTGAAGATGATGGGAGGTATAAACCGATCGATATCTGTAAAATTAATTTCGAGAGGGAGTTTGGATCTCCCTCTCAGACTCATATATGTGATATATGTTCCATGAGTAAATAATAATCTTGTTTCATCGCGGTATTGGAAGATCGTGGATATGATGTGATATTTAGCAAAGGAAAGGTTTTCCTTAGACACATATTCACAGGACAGATGAAGAAGATCAGTGTGTGAGTCAAGAACCTATATTCACTTGAGGTACAAGATGCATGAAAACCCTTGAGGAGCAAGGAAACACTTAGAGACTTGGTGATTGAGAGGGATCATGAATTACGTCTCAACATGCAGCCTTAGAAGTAGTCTCAGCAAGGTGTGGAGCAACCATAATTCGAGAAGCAGAGAGGAGGCCGAGTGGAGACATCCACTAGAGTAGAGACCTATAGTAGGGAAGAATTTTTAACCAAGTGGGCAAAAGGAGTACATGAAACCATGCCTATAGGTGAGAAGTAGGGTGATGTGAAGAAATAGTCCCAATAATGAAAAATTTTGGGCAGGATCCATTAAGGTTTTTTTGGTCTCTTGGATGATTACCTTGCTATGAGGGCCCACAGTATTCAGTAGTAGGAGGATCAATGGAATTCATATGACGAGGAGTGCAGAGAAGTGTTGAAAGTAAAGCAAGAGGCTCAATAGCAGAGTCAGAAGAAGCACAATTTTCCTAGTAGATAGTTGCAGACACAATTGATTCAATTTGTTTATTCTTTATGATTTTTAGTTGTGGATGTTGTAAACGCAAAAACAAAAATAAGAAGTGTTACATGCATAACATTGTAAAGGTATTGGATGAGAATATATGTGAATCCATTTCTTGTTAAGAGGGAATGTTGAAAATGGAAACAAGAAATATTGAAAATGACACTAAAAGAAATTCAAATTTAATTTCCCCTTGAAATAAATTATAATAAAATTTCAATTCCACATATCATGACAACTTGTACGATTTAACTAAGTTAGTATGACTTATTTGGTTCAATTAATTCGAGTTGAGGGTCTAAATTGAGTCCGGTAGAGTGGTTCCTACTTTTCTGGAGCCCTCGTTGAGATTGTTTTGAGTTGTAATTAATTAATTCAATTTATCCCATCTAAAGTCAGTTTAACTCATTTCAACTATTGGAGGAACTAGTGGAAGGTGAAAGTGTGGAAGTCGAACTCGAACCACACTTAATGATTGACCAAAGAAATGATATATTAGACATAAATAAATCATGTATGTGTGAAGTCAGAGTTTCCTAGTTGATATTGGAGTTTAAGGGCAGTGTACTATCAATTGTATATTCATCCAAATCGTATAGTTGGTTCATGGAGTTAGATGAAGGTCCTTTATGGATTGCACAATATTATATATGGATTTCCCTAATTAACAAGGGCTAATTACCCAAGGAAATAGCACAAGGAAATAACGACTTCGGATAGATAAAATTTGGCTAAGCATTGGCCTAGTCTTGTCTAGGAAGCAGGGAGATAGATTAGATAGTGTAGGGGTTTCTGAGGCTTGAGAAGAGAATTGTAATATTCTCATATGTTCTAACTAATGCAATATACAATTAGTGGGGTTTTTAGTTGTGGATTTCCTTATAAAATCTCTTTGTAATGTTGGATTGAATTCTTTCTCTTGTATGTTTCATCATTTTGCGACTGTTTAAATTGGTTTGCATAATTAGTAGATTAGATTCAAGTCTATCATTTTAGAAAAATACAATTAGCAGTTTGTGTTAGGTGCCTATATTACTAGTATAGCCCCTTATTATTGTTAGTTTAACCCCCTTATTTTTATTGTGGTACCCTTGTAACCCAAATATTGTTATTATTATGCCCTTACATTATTATTGTTCGGTTGGATAGGATTATATTGTGACCCCATGGACTCCTATATATAGAAGGAGGTTCTGGTCATTTGTATCATCCAATAATTATTAATTTATGTAATGTATTGGATGTTTCCCCCTCGAAGTGGCTGATTTCTAAGGCATTAATCTCTCTTCTTCTATTTTTGAAGCTGGTTTCATAACAATTGGTATTAGAGGTTTGGATTCTAGGGTTTCACTGCTCCAAACAGGGCATCGTGAAATTTTTGCTATAAATTTTTTTGTAAAAAGGTTGAGAAGTTGAAATTTCCCCCAAAAGAAGTCGAAATCCCAAGGAACATCCTGTAAAAATTTCAAATCTTGGTTCAAAATATTTTTGGAGATATGATCTATGGAAGTTAAGTTTTTTTAGGATCCAGAATTTCACTGAAAACAGGTCATCGTGGCATTTGTGGTAGAACATTTTTTTCTACAATGGTTAAAAAGCTAAAATTTTTTGAGAGAAAAGCCAAAATCCTATGGAACTTCCTGTAGAAATTTCAGATCTTGTTTCATAATATTTTCGGAGATATGATCTATGGAAGCTAGGTTGTTTTCAGGCTCTCGAATTTCATCTCAAAGAGGTGACCATGGGAATATCGTCATAACTCTCTAAAAAGTGGCCACACATACACGGACTGTAGTTCCCTGTGTATCAATTTCAGAGCCAAGGTAAGAAACAGTGACATGTGGCACGTCGTACAAGTTCACTCTATTGAACCAGTCCATAATTAGGTTGTTGTGGGAGATTGGGCATAACTTTGCCTTGAAGAATCCAAATCAGGTCAAACCTGTGGCATTCGAGAGAAGATCCGTAGTGATACTAGAGGGCTGAATTTCAGATATTGAAGATCCAAAATAACAAATATAATTCAATTTTTAATATCGAGCTCCTCAAAATAAAGAAAAATATGTGTATTTTTCTCCTAATTGCATATGTCTTGTTTGAAGAATCAATTTGAATTGATTCCAATGGCATATTTTAGAATAGATATCATTATTGGGTTATAAAATAAAATTCCCCATAAAAAGAATTCAACACCCATTAAGCCTTTAGAAGGCTCTAATATGGCTCATGAAGATGAAGAAATGCAACATGACATATCAAAATTACAAGAGCAAGTGCACCAAATTTCGATCTCCCAAAGAGCAACAAAAAATGAAATGGATGTTTTGAAGAAAAGCATGGAAGATAAGATGGATGGTTTGAAGAAAGGAATTGAAGCTACGATGGATGGTTTGAAGAATGGTATGGAAGAAAAAATGGAAGGTTTGAAGGAAGACATGGAAGGTTTGAAGTAAGGTTTGTCAAGTTTGATACAAGAAATGATTCCTAATGGTAAAAAAATAGTAGAGGAAACTCATGATGAGAACAAAATAAATATTAATAGTGATTTCATAAAATATCATGTTCGATTGAAGAACAACCATATTCCAAAGATGGATATGAGCAGGTTTGATGGCAAGGATCTTGTAACATGGATACTACAGATGGAGCACTATTTTGATCTCAATAACGTGCAAAACACACAAAAGGTATGCATTGCAACTTTACATTTAGAAAAAAATACATTTGTATGGTATCGATGGCTTTGATCCCATAAAAAAATTGTCACTTGGTCAATTTTTATGGAGGAAATGATAGCACATTATGAGGATACAAAGAGAAACACCTTCTTTAGCCAATTAATAAATCTCAAACAAAAGGGTTCCGTGGTGGAGCACATTGAGGACTTCCAAAAATTGACTATAATGGTAACTGATAATCTAGAGGAACACAGAATTGATATCTTCATAGGGACTTTAAAGGATAACATACAACATGAATTTTTCATTTGGGAACCTGATTCATTGGAGAAGGCATTCAGGTTGGCAAGAAACATTGAATGTAAAATTATGGCGAGAAGGAGGCCTACCACTCACATCTATAAAGATGGAAGTGTTGCTACTCCTAGACTTCCACAACCTACAAGGTTGACACCACAACATTTGGAAGAAAAAAGAGAAAAAGGGGTTTGCTACAGTTGTGATAGCAAATACAGTAAAGGTCATAAGTGTACTGAGAAGAAATTATTTTACATATATTGTCAAGAGGCATAAGTGTGCTGAGAAGAAATTATTTTACATAGATTGTCAAGAGGAGGAAGAAAATGAACAAGAAACTTCAAAAGAAGAGGATATACACCAGGAACCAACCCTAGGAGAAGAGGAAATGAGTTTTACCATATTGTGTAATGCATTGGCAGGAATTACCACTCATCAAAATCTCAATATAGAAGGTAATATCAAGAAGAAAAAGGTAATAGTGTTGATTGATTCAAGTAGTACCCATAATTTTATTCATTGTAAGGTAGCCAAGGAATTGAATAATTTCGTATACTTAACACCAGAATGTCAAGTGATGTTTTCAAATGGAGGAAATATAAATTTCTCTGGAAAATGTCATAATATCAAGCTAACCATGGGGGAATCTGTTTGAATTTTCCAATGCTTTCCATTCCAATGGGAGGTGTTGATGTTGTACTAGGAGTACAATGGTTACAATATTTGGGGACAGTAGCTTTTAATTTTCAAGAACTTTTCTTGAGATTTTTTTTGGAAGAAAAGAAAATCAAATTACAGGGTATCACAAGGAAGCCATGAAATATAATAAGCTCTAATGTCATGAAAAATCTTCTAAATAAGGAACAACGAGGTGTAATTTCACAATTATGTTCACTAGAAGTTCCAACATCAAATTCATTTATTTCTCCAGATGTCCAAAAAGTTTCGGAAAATCATTCCAAGGTGTTTGAAACTCTCAAAGGACTCCCACATGTTCATGATCATGATCATGCTATTCATTTTATTCAAGGAAGTGTTCCTCTAAACATCAGGCCTTACAAATATCCTTATGTCCAAAAGAGCAAAATTGAACGTATGATTGCAAAAATGTTCGAGGGGGATATAATTCAACCTAGTCAAAATTATTTCTCTTGTCCAGTAGTGTTGGTGCATAAGAAGGATGGATCATGGCACATGTGTCTGGATTATAGGGAGCTCAATAAAATCACTATTATAGATAAATTTCCCTTTCTTGTGATTGATGAATTATTGGATAATTACATGGAGAAATTTATTTTACTGAGTTGGATTTTCATTCAGGATATCATCAAATTAGAATGAAGACTTAAGATATTCCGAAAACAACATTTGGAACTCATGAGGGTCATTACAAATTTTTGGTCATGCCTTTCAGCCTTACCAATGCACCTTCTACATTTCAAGGGTTGATGAATTCCATTTTCAAACCCTTAGAAAATTTGTGCTAGTATTTTTTGATGACATACTAATCTATAGCAGGTCTTGGAAGGATCATGTTCAATATGTTGACAGGGTGCTCAAACTATTGGAGGAGAAACAATTAAATGCAAAAACATCCAAATGTTTCTTTGGAGTACAAGAGGTGGAATATCTGGGCCATATTGTATCTCACGAGGGTGTTAACGTAGACCCTAACAAAATTAAAGCCATTAAGGAATGGAAATTCCCCACAACCATAAAGTAGCTGCAAGGATTTCTCGAGTTAACAGGGTATTATCGCATGTTTTTGAATAATTATGGTAGAATAGCAGCACCTCTAACAACATTATTGAATAAAGATGCATTTTCATTGACTACTGAAGGAACTAAGTCCTTTGAACATATTAAAGTGGAAATGTGCCTAGCACCATTCTTAGCTGCGCCAGACTTCACAAAAACCATTCTTGTGGAATGTGATGCCTTAGGAAATGGAATTGGTGTTGTTTTAATGCAAAAAGGAAGACACATTGCTTTTGAAAGTCGTCCAATCAAAGTAAAGTATTTACAAAAAGTTATTTATGAGAAGGAAATGTTGGCAGTAGTACATGCACTAAAGAAATGGTGAGCTTACCTAATGGGAAGACACTTCAAGGTAAAAACTGATCATGATAGTCTTAAACATGTTTTCAAACAAATACTATCCTTAGGAGAGTATAAAAAATGGTTCACAAAGACGTTAAGTTATGACTTTGAAATCATCTACAAAAAAGGGAAGATAAATTTTGTTGCGTATGCACTCTCAAGAAAGGATGAAGAGGCAGAAGCAATGCTTTGTTCCATTTATATTATCCAACTATATTGGATAACTAAACCAAGGGATGAATGGAAGAATGATGAATAAGTGTGGACACTCATTTGAAAGTTGCAGCAAGATCCTAGTACATCTAATACATTTAGTTGGAAAAATGATTCCTTATGGTACAAATATCGCTGATATATTTGCAAGAATTCACAACAAAAATGAAAGGTTCTTTTGGAATTGCACACTTCTCCTTTAGGAGGACACTCAGGTTTTTAGAAAACTTGGCACAGGGTGAAGAATTTTTCTTTTGGGATAGCCTTAAATCTGATATTGAAATTTTGTGGCAGAATGTTTGGTTTTCTAGCAATATAAAGTTGATACAATTAATACCCCAACTCTTATACAACCTTTATCCATTCCAAGTCAACATTGGGAGGATATTTCAATGGATTTTATCAGAAGTTTACCTAAGTCTGAAGGAAAGAGTGTAATCATGGTGGTAGTTGATAGACTTACCAAGTATTCACACTTTTGAGAATTATCTCATCCATTTAAAGAAAGTACAGTTGTTACTGCATTTATGGAAATAATTCAAAAGCTACATGGAAACCCAAAGATTATTTTAACTGACAGAGATCCCATTTTTACAGGAAATTTTTGGACGGAATTATTTTCTTGTTTGGGTACTCAACTAGCTCATAGCTCAGCTTATCATCCTCAATCCGATGGTCAAAATGAGATAGTGAATAAATGTTTGGAAGGATATCTTCGTTGTTTTGTATGTCATAAGCAAACACAATGGTTCAAGTGGTTACCTTTCGCTAAATGGTGGTATAACACTTCCTTCCATACTATAGAAAAAATGACCTCATTTATGGCCCTTTATGGACACCATCCACCATCCATCACATCTTCTTAAAGAGAAAATTATAAGGTTCAATCAATGGATGATCACATCGAGCATTAACAAGAAGTTATCCAACTCTTAACGGTAACCTAAATTTGGCACAAAATAAAATGAAACAATAGGAAGATCAACATCACAGTGAGAGAAGTTTCTATGTAGGAGACTGGGTATTTTTATAGCTACAACCATACAAACAAATGTCCCTCAAGCAAGCTAAGAAGGATAATAAATTATCACCAAAGTACTATGTTCCTTACAAGGTGTTGCAAAAGATTGGTACTATTGCATACAAATTGGAGCTTCCTACATCTTCATGAGTGCATCCAATTTTTCATGTTTCATGCTTAAATAAGGTTATAGGGGAAAAAATTCCAGTTCAAACAATATTGCCAGAACTTGATGAGGGAGGAAAAATCATATTGGAACTTGAAGTAGTCACAGAAACAAGAACTCAACAGATATGAAATCGATCAATTTCAGAGTATCTCATCAAATGGAGGAACTTACCCACTGAAGATTCTATATGGGAGGATGATAATTTTATATAGAAGCATCCAAAGCTAGTCAAGTGTTGAGGACAATAATTTTTTGAAGGAGAGGGGCATGTTAGTTTCATATATTACTTGGATAGTCCCTTATTGTTGTTAGTGTAATTCCATTACTGTTATTGTTGTACCCCTATAACCCCAATATTATTATTATTGTGCCCTTACATTATTATTGTTAGGTCATCTAGGATTATATTGTGACCCCATGGACTCCTATATATAGAAGGAGGTTTCTCTCATTTGTATCATCCAATAATTGTTAATTTATGTAATTTATTGGAGGTTTCCCCCTCAAAGTGGCTGATTTCTGAGGCGTTGATCTCTTTTTTCTTCTATTTTTGGAGCTGGTTTCATAACAGTTTGAATCTACAAGGAATTTCTACAAAATTCTAGCGGGTGCAAGGGTTTTCACATCTTCGTCCATGTCCTCAACTCTATGTTTAATCTTAACTAAACTATTTTTTATTAGTAAATTGATCAATTTTTGTAAAGTAGTGAGGATGGAAGTCAATACCATCAAAACGAAATAATGATGTTCTAAAATAAAGGAAGCAAAGCCAACATGAATTTTTATTTAAAGGTAACATTCTTGAATAAGTATATGAATAGAAGTACCACGGGATTGATTTAAACAACCATCCTAATTGGTGGGAATACAAAAAGAAGAGAATCTTATGAGGGTGGGAAAAATTATACGCTCTTTAAAATAGATGTAGAGAGGTAGCTTTATGGGATTGGAAAACGATTAAAGTGATTTTTGATCTCCTAGTTTGTGCAATGATATTATATGGGTGTAAACTGTTGGATAACAACATTATTGTGTCAAAATGGAAGCAAATTGAGAAAATCAAAAAACGCTTGATCATGAGAAATTTCAAAATAAAATTTTGGTTCCTTATTAAATAATGATGAGTGAAATACTAGTGGCTCCAATCGAAGAATTTTCTATGGTGTGTCTCATAAGGTACCAAAAAATAATTGAGAAAATGGGAGTAGCTATATTGTAATGTCCCCAATTTGCGATATTTTTAAGTTGACAATTGAACAAGTCCAAAGGGGAAAGTGGACCCCAATGGAAAACTGTTATGTGGATTTATTTTATTATTTTAAATTAATAAAATAGAATGGAAAATTATGTGTGCAATGAATATATTGATATTTGAGATCTGGAAACCCAATCCATGAGGATGGATAGGGTGATCAGACTTTCCCACAACTTCTAGAAATCTTTGGAAGGAATAAAGAAAGATACTAAAATTAGATTTGGAGATAAGTATATAATTTCCCCAATAAAGAGGAAAGTACTCAGAAGAGGTGGAATAAAGTTAGAAAAGAGGAAAAGACAGCTTTAAAAGTACCTCTTTGGAAGGAACAGAGGGAAAGCCTAGGCAAAACATGAATAAAGCATCCTGAATTAACTGGACGTAGTTAATGGAAATAGGCTGGGGAAAACAAAGCTTAAATAAGTTGTTTCAGGATAGACAAAGGGTTGTCTATCACTGGAGCAAAGGATCTCTACTTTGGGGTGAGTTACAGAGAGAGAACTCTATGGTTGGGAGGCAACTAGTCAGAGCCAACTGGTATGCACATTTTGTTGAACTAATAATTGATTTCAAATTAGATGTTATAAAAATGTAATATGAAAAGTTTGAATTTAACATTGTGTTGGAGGTTAGTCGAGTTAGGAGTTACATATTCTGGTTGCTGGTCCATACATTGAAGAGAGGTTACTATAGCTGGAATAATAGAATCTGTCTTGTTGTATGGACGAAGTTCTGTAGAGGACCAACTCTCATAATGTCTAAACCCAATGACAGGTTTAGATCTAAGGTTAGGTACCTCACAGAAAACTAATATTTCATTATGTTAGTTGATCTATTATATTGTTTTAAGAATGGTTGTTAGTACCTCAGAAAAAAATAAAACGAAATTCTAGAATAGAAAATAACATGTAGAATGTATGTACTATACAGTACCCTTAGATCATCCTGTTCTAAATAGAGTAAAAATCAAGCGGAAATTATAAAAAAATATTAAGGGAATGATTGAGGGTACTGGCATTAGTGTATATAGGATTCAAGAATAATCCTAAATAGAAAATATATATATAGGTACAGAATTTAAAATTCTGCAAGTAAACTTCAAGTACAGATATGAAATAAATAACTTCATTGCAGTTATAATTCTGATCTACTTTAATGTTATATAATTATGTTTTAAGTAGCTCAAAACTAATTCATAACTGAATATAAAAAAAGTAGATATATGTTCAAAAATTGATCAAAAGTAGTACCTCAGAAATTCAAATTCTTCATAGAAAAAAAAGAACATGCTTATTTTGAAAGCATACTAAATTAACTATGCATAAACTAGAAAATACAAGACATATCTGTGAAAGTAGAAAATATTAATAAGTTATATTCTATAATGATTTAATGAGAACAAATATAAAAATTATGGTATTAGAAATGCATAGTATGGTTATATGGAAACCAAGATAATGTTTATAAGAACCAGTTATATTCCAGTATCATAACTATTTTCAATATAGAACAAAAAATTTCTGTTAGAAACAATAGAGGAAATATAAATATAGCATCGATTTCCTTAACATCAAAGGTATATAAGGAGTATAAACAATATATATAAATTATACCAGAAGATTAATTTACAATTTCTACAACGGTATGTTGGATTGAAGATGAGTAGTAACAAAAGTAAGTTTATGTATTAAATTGTATATAGAAAATTATTATAAAAAAAATTAATTAAAACAATTCAATTCTTGGGTTACAAGCCCAGAATGAGTTTATGGATAAAGTACAGTAAATATAAATCCAAGTACAGTGACATAGAAGACTCTCGGTGTCACTATAAGACAATATTATGCATCATCTGCAAAGCGGGCATGATGACCGGCGTAGAAGAAAAACTCAAGAATGATGATACCAACCTGTTCAAATCAGAGTTCAGTATCAAAATCATAATGAGCTCCTTGGTTAATTAAGTTCTTCAACATTAACAGGAAGAATTGATAGCCAATCGTACCTACAAAAACCATATAAGAAAATTATAAATTATACAGTGGTGCAAACCTATAAGTTGAACAGAATAGGATTCACGAAAACTAAACCATATAAACTAAGACGAATTACCTCAAAGGGTTTGGCATGCATGGAAAACCAAAGGTGAAAGGACATGAAATCGAGAATAGATAAGAATTTTTAGCTATACTATGAAAAAAAATGTATTGCCAAATTATTAAAAGCCTTATACCAAAAACATGAACGCGTCAAGGTGGCCACAGTTAGTCCCACCGAGGGAACGAAAAATTGAAGCCATATGTTTCCAACCAGAACTATAAGGGTAGTAAAAACTTAACTGGAGACTAACACGACACATTTCTTCTTCTAAAAAAAAATTGTAAATACTCAAAAACGCTAGGGATGCAACGATGAGAAATCTGCATTTTCCAAAACTCAGTGACAGTATCAATGGAAATAATTTTAAATCCTATTAACCATTCCAAATTTAAGCGAATATAGTTAAATGGATTCTAAAAACAAATTAAACTTCATTCCCATAAATTATGGGTGGAACAACTTTATTATCTCAACGAAGGTAGAGATAGAGATTATTATCAACTCAGTAAGAGACAAACATCATGAAATTTTGAAGGGAACACAGTAATTCTGCACCCTTCAACAAGGGAAGCAAATATTCAAACTCGTGGACATGGAAAATATAACCAGGATTTCCTAGTTAATTTACCATAAACAATTAAACTGGAGATAGGAAAATAAACTCAACTAGTACATTAATAAGGGGAAAAAAACATACTATGAATCCATAGTGAATGCCTATATATATGGAAAGACTGGTTCACATCAACTTTAAATAAAACAGAGAGGAAAAAAATTATGATAACCGACAAGAAAAGTGCCAACAATAAAAGAGAATAGCTCAAGGATGAGAAATGATTTACCTGGAGAGGAAGGA
This sequence comes from Pinus albicaulis, assembly GCA_034641835.2. NCBI lineage: Eukaryota > Viridiplantae > Streptophyta > Pinopsida > Pinales > Pinaceae > Pinus > Pinus albicaulis. The sequence goes on along the minus strand of CM076581.1, from coordinate 1,246,726,005 downwards.
ACATGAGCGATGGGGTCTCTGCGAAAATTTTCATCTCGACTATCCTCAAGAGGGCAGGGAAGGAGACATAGGGAGCTAGCCCCAATGAAAACAAAATGGTAATGAAAAGGTTGCATAAAACTTAAACATCAATTGAAATACATTGTGAAGAAACCCTAAGTGTAAAATGAATCAACACCATCCATGCGGCATAAGATCAAAAGAGGTACTTTGGGATCGATGACGGGGATTTCATGAATTGAGTTTGAGTTCACATTGAAATTTACAGAAAATCCTGAGGATAAAATCCCAGTCCTCAAATTAAAGAATTATGGTACAATGTCACATGGGTTTTACTATAGAAATTTAATAAGTTACGTTTCACTTGTGCTTATTAACTATCAAAGATGTGTAACGAAATGTCATAGTACGCGGCGGAGAAAGAGCGTAAATGTCAGATGGTAAACCTGCATTTAAAATCTCAACCACCGATAATATCTTGAATGGTGAGCTATTATGCCGATAATACAAATCAAAAAGTGATTAAATGTTGTTTATTTAGATATTTGTTGTGACAGTGGTTTGGTAAAAACGTAACTAGGTTATACCTCGGTTAGGGAAATTCCAAAAGTTACATAAAGAGATCATTTTCTTACTGATGAGATCAAACGTTAACGTAGCGTGTGGAGAATGATTAAAGTTAATAAGGAGATTGCATTCGTAGCCATAAAGTTGAATATGAAATTGGCTTTTAATTAATGATTAAGGTTAGGTTGAAATAGCACAACTAGTGCATTATTATATGAAATAGGGAAGTAATACCAAGGTATTGTGTTAACAATAAATATACAATTAATAATTGAGGAGGCCTCATTATTATATAGGTAAGAATTGTTTTAAATATTAATAAGGATATGAAATCTGTAAAGGAAGTGTATATAGGTCTATGTCCTTATTTGTGTGGAGTTCATAAATTAAATTAACCCTAAGTGTAATAAGAATAGGATTAAATTTTAGACTGGTTTCTTATGATATGCCATGGAAGAATGTTTTGCTAAGAGACTATAGTATTTATAAAGGTTACAATCATCTTTTATGTTGGAATTGAAACCTAGTAGTAAGACATGTAAATTAAATAGTTAAGAAGGGAGATAATCTATCTTCAAGTTATAATAAACATTTAAAGTAAAATAAGCACAAGGTACAATAATAGAAAAAAAATTGTGAAGTGAGAGATATTACAAATGGTATCAGAGCCCAAGTTAAAACACTCGGTGAATTATGTGCTCACATCAGTAATCTTATGTTGTTGTAAAATTTTATTTAATTTAAGTTTTGCTAATGTTTAATTTCATGTACACTAATTAGTGTTGAGGTATACAGCTGCAAACCATGACTGAAGGGGATGAGATATATGTGGATCTGGGTGGTGGAGAAAACACACCAGATCCAAATGCGCCATTGATGGCTATGTTGCATAGAATGCAAAGAGAAATGGTGCATCTCAAAAGCCACAATAAAAGGCTATCTTTAGCCAGTGAAGAGAAAGATAGGTTGATAAGAGAATTAACTTCTCAGAATAGTCAAGAAGGTGAACATTTTGGAATGAAGAGAAAGGGAAGTGTTAATTTCTCATAACATTCTGAGGAAGATGACACCTCTAGATAGAAGTCTAGAAAGAATAAGGAATTGTAGAGTGAATTCCAGAAAATCAAACCTCCCTCCTATGATGGAGAGAAGGAGGAAGATGCTGAAGCATGGCTTTTGAATATGATAAAGTACTTTCAAATTTACGAATATGGAGGTAACTTGAGAGCCAGGCTGGCTATCTATCATTTGCAAGGTAAGGCTACCTTGTGGTGGGAAGAAACAAAAATGGTTCATGCCATTGATGAGAAAAATGTTACTTGGGAGGAATTCCAAGTCAAGTTCAAAAATTGATACCTAAATGAACAATATTAGGATGATATAGCTAAAGAGTTTCATGAACTCAGATCAGAACAACTCACAGTTGATGAGTTTGTAACCCAATTCACTAATTTGTTACGATATGTATCCTATATAAGAGAAGAGAAGGCAAATGTACAACATTTATTGAACTGTCTGCACACTATTTACAAGGAAAAGATAGAGTTTTATAACCCTAAGACTATGGATGAGGTGGTGCATAAGGCCAGATTGTGTTACCAACAATTCAAGGGTAAGAGTGAACAAACAAAGAATTGGTCAAACAAAGAGAAGGGTGACTCCAGCGGAAATAAAACAAATCCAGCATATCTGAAGAACTTTGGGAGAAACCACCAAAGAAATAAATTCATCAAAATGGGTGAAAATCAAACTGCTCAATCATAAACTGGGTCCAAACAGATGAATGAAAATAATAAAAGAGAGGGTACTATTAAAATGAGAGAGCCTTTGAAGTGTTGGGGTTATGGAGAACCTCATTTATTGAGGGACTGTCCACATAGAAATATCCATACCTTACAAGTACTGAGAGAAGCAACGATTGTTAATGACATGGCAAGAAACATCCCCAAAATTAGTGCTACTCTCGAATATCATCAAGAAGAACACCAATCCACTATGGTTGAAGTAGAAGGTATGATTGCTAACCAATTTGTTTCATTTTTAATAGATCCAGGTGCATCTTTAAGTTATATCAGTCCTCAAATGGTAGAAAAATGTAACTTAAAGTCAGAAAAATTCTAGCAGTCTTGGTTAGTTGAATTAGCCACTGGTAAAAAATAGAAGGTGACTCATAAGCTACCCCAAACAACCATAAATATGAATGGATACCAAACATAATTAAACCTAAATATTATGCCTTTAGGGTCTTATGATGTACTGGTAGGGATGGACTACTTAGAGAAATAGAAAGCCATGATGAATTTTTTAGAAAAAAACTTACATTGTATAGACAAGGAGGGAAAACCAGTTATAGTAAAAGGAAAACCTAAACCCATATCTGTGAGACAAATTTCAACACTTCACTTGAAGAGAATTGCTAGAAAGGGTTATCAAGTGTAATCTATTCATGTAGAGGAATTGGGATAGCAGGCTGAAGAAAATATTTTGGAAACATTACCTATTATAAAAGAATTCAAGGATGTTTTTCCAGATGAAATTCTTCATCTGCCCCCTAGGAGAGAGATTGATTTGTCAACTGACGTAGTGATGGGAGCAACTCTAGTTTCTAGAGCCCCATACAGAATGAGTTCTCCAGAATTAATGGAGTTGAAAATGAAACTACAAGAGTTGTCATTACACTGAGTGTATCCCCATGGGGAGCTCTGGTGTTATTTATGAAAAAGAAAGACGATACTTTTAGAATGTGTATTTATTACCATCAATTGAATAAGTTGACAATCAAAAATAAATATCCTTTACCTAGGATAGATGATCTCTTTGACCATGTTAGAGGGGCAACAATTTTTTTTTAAAATGATTTAAGGACAGGTTAGCATCAGTTAAGGACTAAGGATGAAGATATAAGTAAAAAAACATTTAGAACCAGGTATGGACACTATGATTTTGTATTCCTATGTTTGGATTAACCAATGCACCTGCCACTTTTATGTGTTTAATGAATCGTGTCTTAAATAAATACTTGGACAAATTTGTATAAGTATTTACTGATGACATTTTGATTTACTCTAAGAATGAAAACGAGCATAAAGAACATCTTAGAACGGTTTTGAAAATTCTCAGAGAAAAAAAATTGTATGCTAAGTTTATCAAATGTGAATTTTTCAAAGATAAAATTCAATGCCTGGGTCATATAATTTCAGAACAAGGGTTAGCAGTAGACCCAAAAAAGATAAAAGAAATCAGAGAGTGGCATGTACCTACTGATGTATCTATTGTAAGATCCTTTATGGGAATTGAAGGATACTATAAGTGGTTTGTGGAGATATTTTCAGCCTTATCTTACCCCATTATATCCCTACAAAGGAAAGGAGTTAAGTTTGAATGGACTGAAAAATGTCAAAATAGTTTTGAGTAACTAAAACTGAAACTTACAACAACACCTATTTTAAATATTGTTGATCGAGATTAGGAGTTTTTAGTGTGCACATATGCTTGTGGAGAAGGATTAGGAGTAGTGCTACTACAAGAAAATTCTGTTATAGCCTATGAATCCACAAAACTTGAGAAACATGAACAAAATTATAGTGTTTATGAACATTAGTTAGATGTTGTAATATATGATCTCAAGATGTGGAGAGATTACCTTTTAGGGAAAAAGTTTGTGTTGACGACATCTCACATTAGCCTAAAGTATTTCTTCACCCAAAAATATTTGAATGCTAGGAAATCTAGGTGGTGGTCTCTCCTTACTGAGTTTGACGTGGAGATCAAACATATTAAGGGTAAGGAAAACAATATTGTAGATTATTTAAGCAGAAATTCTTGGCAAAATGTGAGTAATGTTGGGAGTAGTGCCAATTTTGACATAGGGGAACTAATACAAGAAGTGGTGAATCAAGACCAAAACTATGAAAAACTTCAGCCACAAATGTTGAAAAAGGAAATGAAGGGATATACACAGAACCAAAGAGGGCTAACTTTTTCTAGAGACATATTGTACATTCTAGATGTAGACTCCCTAAAGAAATAAATTATGGATGAGTACCATAAAAGACCCTATGTTGGACATCCTGGATATCATAAATTACTTACAGCTTTAAGAAAGAACCTATTTTGGCCTAGTATGAAAAATGATGTGGCAAAATACTATAGAATGTCAAGTAAAGGTTGAACATCAGCATCCAGCTAGGTTGCTGAATCCTTTACCCATCGCAGAATGGAAGTGGGAGACTGTTTCCATAGATTTTATTACTGGTTTACCAAGAACCAAATACCAACATGACTCTATTATGGTTGTAGTTGATACTTTGACTAAAGCTACTCATTTTATACCTATAAAATCTACCTTTGGTACTGCCCAAGTGGAAAATTTATTTATGAAGTAGATTGTAAAATTGCATGGTGTTCCTAAAATGATCATTTCAGATAGAGACGCCAAATTTACTACAGCTCTTTGGAGGAGTTTATTTGGAGGCATGAGTACCAAATTAAATTTTAGTACTGCCTACCATCCTCAAACTGATGGTCAAACCAAAAGAAAAAATTAGAATCTAGAGGATATGATAAGGATGTATGTGATGGACATGCCAACAAAATTGGAAGACTATCTACACTTTGCAGTATTTGCCTACAACAATAGCTACCAAACTTCCATGAAGATGAGCGCCTTTCAAGCACTTTATGGTATAAAGTGAAATACTCCTCTAAGTTGGAGTCAACTTGAAGATAAACTAATACTTGGACCAGAAGACTTACATGAAATGGAAAAAGTGGGGAAAAAGATTTAGCAAAACATCAAAATAAGAAAATACAGGTAGAAAATTTATGCTGATAAAAAGTGAATTCATAGAGAATTCAGTGTGGTTGATCATGTGTATCTAAGGATTAAGCCTAAGAAGAGTACTTTGCACACTGGAAGTTGTGAAAAACTAGCTCCACGATATTGTGGACCTTTTGAAGTACTAGAAAGAGTTGGACCAGTGGCATATAAGCTGGCTTTACCCATTCACATTAAGGTTCATGATGTATTTCATGTTTTGTTATTAAAAAAGTATGTGCATGATTCTACTCACGTTATTGATTGAAATGTGATTCAGGTGGAACCAAAAGGGGAATTCCTTCTAGAGCCGCTTCAAATTTTGGAGTAGGAATAAATTGAGCTCCGAAACCAGACAGTGACCAGGGTGAAAGTGTAGTGGAGGCACTTTACACCCGAAGAGGCTACCTGGGAGCGAGAGGCTGATATGATGGAAAAATATCCATCAGTGTTTACACAATGATTTTTGTTATTTATTTTGTTCACACCAAGGGCGGTGTTGGTTTTTAGAGGGGGAATATGTAATGTCCCCAATTTGTGATACTTTTAAGTTGACAATTGAATAATTCCAAAGGGGAAACTGCACCCCAACGGAAAAATATTATGTGGATTTATTTTATTATTTTAAATTAATAAAATAAAATTGAAAATTATGTGTACAACGACTAGATTGAGATTTGAGATCTGGTAACGCAATCCATGAGGATGGATAGGGTGATAAGACTTTCCCACAACTTCCAGAAATCCTTGGAAGGAATAAAGAAAGATACTAAAATTATATTTTGAGATAAATATCCAATTTCCCCAGTAAAGACGAAAGTACTCGGAATAGGTGGAATAAAGCTAGAAAAGTAGAAAAACAGATTTAAAAGTACCTTTGTGGAAGAAGCAAAGGGAAAGCAGGCAAAATAGGATTAAAGAATCGTGAATTGACTAGACACAGTTAAGGGAAATAGGTTAGGGAAAGCAAATATTAAATAAGCTATTTCAGGATAGACAAATGACTATCTATCACTAGAGCAAAGGATATTTGCTCGGGGGTGAGTTACGGAGAGAGAACTCTATGGTTGGGAGGCAACTAGTCAGAGCCAACTAGTATGCACATTTTTTTGAACTGATAATTGATTTCGAATTAGATGTTGTAACTATGTAATATGAAAAGTTTTAATTTAATGTTGTGTTGGAGGTTAGTCGAATTAGGAGTTACATATTCTGGTTGCTGGTCCATACATTGAACAGAGATTACTATAGCTAGAATAGTAGAATCTGTCTTGTTGTATGGACGAAGTTCTGTAGAGGACCAACTCTCAGAATGTCTAAACCCAATGATGGGCTTAGATCTGAGGTTAGATACCTCATAGAAAACTAATATTTTAATATGTTAGTTGAATTATTATATTGTTTTAAAAATGGTTGTTAGTACCAAAAAAAAAGGAAACGACATTCTGGAATAGAAAATAACATGCAAAATGGTAACATGTATATTTTGTGTCATTAATTATGTACTGTGCGGTACCCTTAGATCATCTTGTTCTGAATAGAGGAAAAATCAAGCGGAAATTATAAAAAACAGTTAAAGGAATAATTAAATGCACTGGTATTACTGTATATAGGATTCAGGAATAATCCTAAATTGAAAAAATATGTATAGGTATAGAATTTAACATTCTTCAAGTAAAATTGAAGTACATATATGAAATAAATAACTTCATTACAGTTATAATTTTGATCTACTTTACTGTTATATAATTATGTTTGAAGTCGCTATTGTAGCTGCTACAACACCCTCCAAAATTTGGCCCTTTTTTAAAAAATTTGGTCCCCTAACCTTTTGAAGATAGAGTCCAGCCTAAGTCCCCCCCTTCAAAATCTCAAGTCGCTAAGTAAAAATTTTGGTCGACTTAGTTAATTTTCAACCTTGCCACCTTGTGACCCCTCGGGTCGTGAAGTAGCAAGGTCGCAGATAATCCCAAAACCAAACAATTGTGACCTTGCGACCTCGCAACCCCAGGGTTGCAAGGTCGCAAAGTCACATATCTCACCAGTTCAATTCAATTGTGACCTTGTGACCCTCATTTATGACCCACATGTGCGACCCCTTTACATATAGAAGGGTCGCATAGGTTGAATTCAACCTACGCAATGTAGAAAGAAAATTCCTCTAACAAGCCAGCTAGAATTCATTTTTCCCATGGAACCTCGAAGCCGAGCTAGAGTGCATATCCATCTCGTTGGCCTCAAGTGATATGGGGCCTCTGACATTTCGCAAAAGGATCAGAATCCCTGAGATAGAAATCTCAGAGGATGAAATACCTGTTTGTCTTCCCCTATCTATGGAGACATAGCCTGCACTTTCTATAAAGGGGACAGTATGACTTGGTATCAGGTGTACTAAGAATTTACAAAGCCTGAATTTTCAGAGGACCTCCCAGACCGACAGGTGTATGTGCAGGTTAAAATATTGAAGCTCCATTACGCAGGTGCCCATCCACCTATATTCCCATGTGCAAAGTTGATCAAGTGGATCCTGCAAAAGGTTGACCCCAAGATCTGGGTTATTCGGGATCATGCCAGGAAGACATTCACAAACTTGAAGGGGAAAGATGCAGAATTATATTATGCGCTTCTCGCCCAAGAATAGACCTTCAATGATGAGTGGACCACCACTCATGCAGTTCCCATCCCCGAAACCTTAACAGGGTGTTTGGAAGACCCAGAAAAGTTCTGGCTCAAGAAGGACTAGGAATATAAGATGACAGGTCTCAAGAAGGTCTACAAGCTTATAGCTCCAATGTTATGTAGGATGTGTGGCAGCCCAGGTGCAACCACTCTCAATGACGCTTGGTTTTCTCTGATGTATGTTGTTACTGTGTACGACACGCACTTCAACTGGGAAAAATTGATAGTGGCGGCACTCAGGTCAAACATATATGCGGCACTAGCACCTGATGAAGGGTATGCATCATAATTTTACATGGCGTCTTATCTTTTGGATGCGGTATGCATAAGGTTCCATTTTGAGGGGTGGGAACACAACTGGGATCTAGAACATGGCGGTCCAATTCACAAAGATTTAATGGTGTTTTTGGACTTTGGATATAAGTAAGACATGAAGTCAATCACGCGTAGCTTCATCCCCACTCTCTATGGGAAAATATTTGGAAAAGACACCACGTGCATGTCTAGGTGAGCCATGGAGACGATAACCTGAGTAGTCCACTGGTTCCTTGACACAAATGTTACTTTCATCTAATTTTTCCTATCGCTCAAGGCTCCTCATGCACTGCCCCAGTTCGTAACTAAAAAACTCGTCCTCCAAGAAACATGTTACCATATGTCAGGTAGTTTTTCAAAAGTTCTCACTAAGGGAAAGAAGAAGCCATGGCCCACTCTACCACTCACTATCAGCGCCTACACAGTGAAGGATTTTAGGGAAGTAGATGTAGAGGACGAGAAAGTCAGAGGATTCTGTCTACCTCCCTTGGCACACCGGACGTATGATCTTGAGAGAATCATCCCCGCCCATTGCAAGCAGGCCAAATTCAAATGGAGTTACCAGCATACTGATTGCCTAGCAGAAGATAGATTCAGGAATTAGTACAAAAAAGATAGAGAGACTGCTCCAGAGGGATCACCTGATCAAGAAGATCAGGATAACCAGACTTTAGAAGAAAGAATCCATACACTTGGAGGAGCCTCATCCTCCAAATCCAAGAAGCCAAGGACCGGTACAAGTCATAACTCTTCCACCCAGTGAAGAGAAAAAGAGGCTAAAGCTCAACAAGAATCTATGGAAAAGGAAAAGGAAGAGGAGGAAAAATGAAAGAAGCAACTAAAAGAAGAAAAAATAAAGAAGCAAGTGGAGGAAAACTGCAAGAAAAATCAAGAGGAACAACAAAATAAAGAAAGGGAGGAAAAGGCATAAGCCAACCACCAGATAAAGATAGAACAGGATAAGGTAGAAGCTTAATGCTAGTTAAAGGAAGAATAGGATAAGGTAGAAGCTAAATTCCAGTTAAAGGAAGATTAGGATAAAGAAGAAGTAGAGCACCAGCTGAAAGAAGAACAAGACAGAGCAGAAGTAGAGTAAAAGAGGATGGAGGCAGAAATTCAAAAGTCAAGGGAAGATTCCTCCAAGGGAGCCAAAGACAGCAAGACACCTCCACCAAAAATAGAGAAAAAGAAGGAGCTATGACACATCAAGGTGCCCTAGACAACGCCTGTAACCAATATGAGTTTTTCCCTCTCAGAATTGGGTACCTCTGAGGATTTAGATGAGGGAGTGCTTGTTCTGAAAAGACTTACCTACGATCAGCTCACACACAAGATCAGGTAGGAGAAGAGAATATTTTTAGCATGGGACCCTGCTGCACCCCTCACGGTCACCACAGAGAAGGATATAGTCTTGGATATAAGGATTAATATGGTTATGATCCCGTCAGCTGGAACTGCTTTTGCAGTAGCTACTGAGGAGAACATAAGCAGAATGACTAGAGAAATTATGTTCATGCAGAACAGATTACAGGCCTCCGAACAAAAGAAAGGTATATCGGAACAAGAAAAGAAGGCGCTACAAGAATAATTCCAACAACTTCAGGTTAGGAATGACCCTACCAATGAAATACCACTCACTATTTAGGGAGAGCTAGCCACTTTGGAGGCCACAATGAAGCAGGTATATGAAGAACTATTCACGATAAAATAAACTGTCGCACCACTACTAAGAGCACATGCTGAAACCAAGAGGAGGAACACACAAATAAAGGAAGATTCTACTGCCTTTTACATAATACTGGAGTGGTCGAACATGTATCCAAAAGCTTCGGACACCTCGCCTAGAAAAAATTGGATCGGCACCTAGAATGACAAGGTTCAAATGCGGATAAAGGTACAATCCAAGGAGAAAGGCATCGAGGATTTGAATAAAGTAATGTCTGCATATGAACATTTTATTAGAGGCATTGACTCAATGGTCGAAGTACACAAGATTCTATCTCTAGGTGCACTAGGTGAAGAGAAAACGTGGGAAGAAGTCTCCAAATATATCCAAGCATTTCTGCAGCCCATAAGACAAGCAGCTACCTCTCAAGACTTGTCGGCATCACAAGAAAACCTGGTTCAATTCATCATGACACCAGTCCGGATCTACACCAAATTTTCCGCCCTAGCAAATCATATTATGATCAAGAGAGACACTTTGATTCCAAAAGCTCTCGAGTGTCTTCACAGGTTGAGAGAGGATACGCCTTAGGTCTCCCCAGTGGATGCAGATTATCAGGCATGGTAGATTTACCTCAAGGAACAACAACAAGTAGATGTCCCTGATCTCGCAATCACCTAACTTCTCCAATGACCAAGTCACATTTTGCAACAAACAGAGGAGGTCACTTGTCGCATCCATAGCCAAGGTCACAAGTTGTAGATTCCCTCGAAGTCGCAGAGTAGGTCAACGGTCAGGAAGGTGAAAAGTCAGGGATACCCAAGGGTCAATTTTTTTCTTATAAATACTCCCTTTGGGGAATTGTAATGGATCTTTTTTTTGGACTCCAAAGAAGCATAGAGAATTGTATAGTATTGAATGAAATTTTCTAAGAATGAATACAAGCACTTGTTTTGATTCTACCCTTGGGTCTGATGAGGATTAATGTGTTAACACTATGGATATTTTTCTTATGTATCTGATATATTTATGATTAAGTAATCTATTTTTTTTGCTTATATCATTCATACATTCCAGCTCACTAAATGTGTTAATGATGTAAGTTTGTTTATTTATAAGATGTTAGCAACTCTGTTACTAACATATATCTTACCTCTTCAGACCGCTTAAGGAAGTGAAGGGTGCTCCAACCATAAATAACTGTCTCTTCTGTGGTTTGAACAACTTTTACAAGCGTGACCCTAATGATGTGATGCTAACAATATTTCCTTTGGTTTCATGCTTTAACTCATCTCGTTATTTTTAGTGTTTTATGTTCATTAAGGCTCGTCAACCATTTGTTTTGTACCATCCGAATAATCATGTGTTCATTAGTCTGTAGGGCTTGTTTGTGTACGAGAAAAGGAGTATTTAGTGGTAGTTTGGCCCACACCCTAGACGAGATCCTTATTATAAATGGTTTAGAGTCTAATTGGGACTTTTTACCAGGGAGATCCCTTACTATTGGTTGGACCTCTTTTCACGTCAAAATATTTGGCGCTAGAAGGAGGGCCTGAATGGCAGCCTCCTAGCATAGAATTAACATCTCGTTACAAACTCCCCAAGGGGAGATCATGTATGAAAACACTATTCCTCCACCCTTAGAAAATTCCCAAGAGGAGGAAGCCCCTTACTATGAGATCACCTTACATCAGCTAAGGGCCATGTGCCCTATCAACTGCAAGCTCGTTAGGGGCTTACAAAAAGCCCCGGTCACTAGTTCCCTAGCTAATCCTAGAAATCCCACAGCTAACCACACTCGCCAAGGAGCCCTTGTCAATTCCCTACCTCAGCTAGTGGGTCTTATGATCGAAGATTATGTAGACACAGTTGAGCATAATTCTAAAGAGCCCCCGGACAATCCTCGAAGGGGTGAAGAGGGAGGCCCCGAAATTACTGAACCCAAACCCAATGCTAACCCTCAAACCAACCAAGATTTGAATGATAACACTCAAGCAGATAACGCACTTGGGGGAGGAGCCGAGAGGGGCTAGGGAAACAGAGGCCAAGGAAACAAAGGCCATGGAAAATGCTTGAATTTGGGACACTACCATCATCACCAAAACCAGAATAGATTCACGTTCCTTTATAACTGGAGAAACATCAGAAATATAGGGAACCATGGGGGAAACCAAGATATGCAGTCTTACCATGAGGGCGATGCCTCCGAGTCTGGCATGGGAAGCGAATCTGAAAGAAAAATTGGACATGTATACATACCACGCAACCAACAGGCCAGAAGTGTACAGTCGTTGGCCAGGATGGCCCAGTCCCCCTTAGGTATCCAAGGTCCCCTCCATGACATGCCCAGGCACCCCGAGAAGCATCTCCCTAAGTTTGACCCTGAGAAAGGTACTCTAGCTGAAGACCACATTAGCAACTTCTACCTAGCTTTGTAGATGATGAGAGTGTAGTATGATGATTTGGCATGCCAGATTTTTCCGCATACTCTAGAAAATAAAGTAGCTACATGGTACTAGTCTCTCCCAATTGCTTCCATTTCTTCTTGGGAGCACTTCCCCCATACCTTCCTTCAGAAGTTTTCAGAAGATAAAACTCCTTCGATGCTCCTTATAGAGCTTAGTACTTTGAAATGTCAGAAGAAGGAGAAATTCAAAGAATTCAATCAACGTTTCACCACTATATTGAACAAATTCCCTCTAAACATGGCCCTATATGACTCCATTACCATTGAATACTACACAAGGGCCCTCCCGTGGGATATTGCCGTGTTCGTAAAGCGTGAAGCCAGATCTACCCTGGCAGTAAATTACACCACTACCCTCGCTATCGAAAATGACATGCTATCCATAGGTGCCATTGACCATGATATCTGGGATGATCCTAAGACGGTAATGAAGAGAGCCTATTCTTCAACTCATAAGGCTGGAGACAAAGACAAAGACCCTTTTGACTTCAAAAGTATCATGAAGTCCCTGAAGTTACTAACCAACGAAGTCTCCAATCTGAAGAGAAAGAACAATGACTCTATCTCAGGTGCTGAAACACAGAAACCTTTCCTTAGAAAGAGTAACCCTGCTGTCAATTGACCTTCATCAAACTCAAGTGCTGGCCTCAACATTGAAGAAATCAGCAAGGACAATTTTTGTTCTTTCCATCAAGCCTCCCACTCAGAGAAAACTTGCCCCTAGTGGATCAATAGGATGACCGTCGTGGTGAATCAACTTCTAGAAGACTAAACCCCTGGGGCTTTACAGTTGGAGGCTACTTCAGACGACGAGGATGCCACTTCCTGGGATGAAGATATGGGTTCCATTATCCTCACTTTTGAGGTCATCCGTGGGGAAATCCCCCCTTCCACAACTGAAATAAACTTGGCTGACGACCCTAAGTCCAAACCCCCTTGAAACTATGGCTTGAGAAGAAAAGGCATAATCCCTGAGCAGTCCTTTGAAGAAAAAATAAAAGCTTTCTTAATGAAAATCCTACCACCTAACACAGAGAACCAAACCAAGACTCCCAAGAAATTTAGCCCAACCAATCCCCGAGAAAGCCCAAAGGCTAAATATTCATCAGTTTCTCTGAAAACCACCACTGAAATTATCTCACATACAAACTCTGGGTATAATATTATCGAGGATATGAAGAAGACTTGGGCCAATATTTCTCTCTACGAACTCGCTCGCATTGCTAACTAGCGATATCTTATTCTCAAGACATTTGCCAATCTACTAGCGACTAAACCCGTGAGCACCACATCTGCCCAAGCTATTTCAAGTCCTCAGTCCATCATGAATGCCGTGAATGCCAACTCCAGGGGATTCACACCCCCTTTCCTTCTATCCTTTGAGATCTTCAACTTCAATGTCCATAATTGCCTCGTTGATTCTGGTGCATCCACGAATGTTATGCCCTTGTCTGTATGCAAGAAGTTAAACATCTGCCCCAAGAAAATTGATGCCAGGATCATTCAACTTCATAGATCTCAGGTTCTTGTAGTAGGTGAATTAAATAATGTCATTATCCGCCTATCCTACAATTCTAGGGTGCATCAGTGCATTGACATAGTAATCGTGGATATCCCCGAAGCCTATGGCCTTCTCTTGAGAAGATATTGGTCTAGCAAGATGCAAGGATACTTTGCCACTAATTTCTCCCACCTATGGCTCCCTTAAAAGGGAAGGAACAATAATATTTCGGTGAAAAGAGAGCCTTACATGAAACGCATGGTGACCAGCCTGGATGCAACTAACTAACTAGTCAGTTTCGCGCAAGAGGAGCTCAGTATTTGTTTCTTAGAATCCATTTTTGGGTGCTACCAAACTCCCTAATCTCCAGTCACTCAAGACGTCCAATCTGAGCTATTGTTGGTCATTGATAATCACTCTGCTTCAATGGAAGACCCATTAGAAACCGCTGTCCCGAGTTCATATCTTATGTGCTTGGATAGCCTTGTTAATTCAGAAGATGAAATGTGGACCTTGTACTACGATGGTTCCAAAACGCATGATGGGGCTAGCACATACATTCAGAAGATGAAATGTGGACCTTGTACTACGATGCTTGTATATCCTATTGGACCCTCAAAAGAAAAAGTTTCTAATTTCCTATCGGCTAGAGTTCTAGTGCACGAATAATACGATCGAGTATGAAGCATTACTGTTAGGGCTCAAAAAATCCATAGATATCAAAGTCTGTTGTTTAAATGTAATTAGAGACTGAGATTATCAGTCCTCAGGTATGTAACACGATCCATTGCTTGTCTCCACATATGAAAGGCTTCTAGCAAGAGGTATGGCATTTAATTCCTGGTTTTTACACTTTTGGTATTAAATCCGTACTTAGAATGCACAATGCAGCAGCAGATATACTTGCCAATGCTATTATTACACAACATTTTGTCACTATCCCTGAAATCCTCAACTCACACATTGGAGGGTCGTTTCTGTGACTAATGCACAGTGTCATGCTTTGCAAATTACATCCTTGCATCCCTTTTGATGAAGGAAAAATTATTCTTGTTGACATTTCCTTAAGCAGAGCTGTGAAAATCCCTATTTTTGCCTTGGCGCGAGTAGCACTTTACCTCCTCATGCCGACCTGAGAATTTTACACTAAGCCCGCGCCACTTGGTGCTCTGTCCTAGTGTAATGCCCACACCAAGCTATTTATGAAATGATTTTTAAAAATAGAGATGGAGGTTCCATTCCAACCACCTCGGCGATGATTCATTGGGAGTGGTTGAACTGAAACAACAACGGGCTCCCTCCTTTAGCTAGTATTTTCCACCTCCCTTGGAACACTCCTAAAGGATAGGCCTCCTTCCCACATTTGTAGGGATCCGAACCTCCTCCTTTCCCTCTATATAAACAAGCCTTCTCTCTTTATAAAAACTAGCTGAAGCTAAACAAAGATAATTATACAGCTGAAGTGTTGAACTTGAAAGACCAAGCTATAGTTGAATAACTGAGTTATTGAGAAGGTACAATGAGGGAGAAATCCATCAAGAGGGCCTTTATCTTGTCTGAATTCTCCAACGAGCTTTGAGACGTGCTTTACCCGAGCCCCGCAGGAGGAGACTGCAACATTAGAGAATGGTTGTATCTCTTCTTTCTACCTATTAATATAAGTGACTATTGTCTAGTTCCCGTCTTGTTTTTTATCTTTATGGAATGTGATATGATAGTCCTGTCTGGCTGACTAGTAGATTTTTGATGAAATTAGTATGCGGAATGTGGTTGTCATTTTATGATCTTTGTGCAGGTGTCCAAGTGCGATAAGCAAAGGAATTGTGATTTGCCTTCAATCAGGAGTGAGAGGTTCCCATCACCGCTACGATTGCCGAAGACAACATTGGACCACAAGTAGGCTATCTTATCGTGTCCTCTTTCATTCGAATATCTAGGATCCTACACCTTAGCATGATTCCTTGTTACTATACCCACCCTAGGGCTAGAGGGATCGTCTCTGTCCACAGAGAGGATTTACCTACATAACAAGTTGGCGACTCCACTTGGGAACAGTGTGAGTTGGTCTTTCATCTTGTTGGGTCGTTTTTGGGTTTTTGTCTTGTTGTTTACCTTTCTGGTTGTTTAACTATGCTTCAAACCCTTATTCAGCCCCAGAGTGTCAAAATTGACCTCTAATCTGTTAAGTTTTTCCCTTTTCATTGGTTAACTGGCTTGGTGCGGTTTTCCCCTAAATAGTCGCATCGATTGGCACATGTTGCCTTTGTAGCACTCGCGCCATCCCCTGTTTGGCACTGAATATCACCTCACAGTTGCACCAACCCTGGTGAGTTTTTGGGTGTGAGCGTTTCATGAGTTTTTGGTCAGCTGTCTTTTTTTCTAGGTTCTTCTTGAGAGTAATTGAAGTGTTTTGGACTGTCTTTGATTGCTGGAAGCTAATTTTCTTCAGTTGTTTGTCCATTTCTTATCAGTGTGACTTGAGGTCTTAGGGTTTCTGAGTGCCTTGGTGCACTGAACCTTCTGTTTGGAGATCAATTTTCTTGATAGTTTTCGAATTCATTCCCTGTTTAATTTCTCTTGGTCTCTTTGATCCTGTTGAGTGTGTTCATTGGTTGAATGATCATTGCCTTGCTTGTTTGATTTTTCTTCCTCTTATACCAAGCACCGATTACACTACTTGCATGGGTCATTTTAGAGATTTCTCTTTTATTTGAAAATTTTATAGCATTGGTTTGGGTCTTGTTGTGTTTGTTTTATGTTGGAGGAGTCATTCCGTTTCAAATTTCCCATTCGCTCTCTTAAACTAGTGTTTAGTTTTGTTTTTTATGTCATTTAGTGCATTGTTTTCTCTATTGCATTGAAAAAACAAAAATATTGCATTTCTTTTTGCTTTGAAAATGAAATGTTCTTTCACATAGCTAGCATTGCATCGGCTAGGAAAGAGTTTTTTGTTTTTTGTAAGATTGCATTAGATGCATTAGTGGATGTTTTCGCATGATTTCAGTATTCGCTATTTCTTGAAAGTTTTCTTTCCTTCTTGTAGATATCTTTCATTGAACAAAAATGGTATCCTTCTACATATAGTTTTTCATTTAGGAATATGTGAGATCCAACATATGTTAAGGCCTGAAAGTGAAAATTAATCCAAGATCAACGTTAAAATTTATTTCAATTAACCTAAATCAAAATTGAAACCTAATGAAATATTCTAGTGGTCTATGTTTGAGACGTGTTCCGAAATCTTAAAACCTATTAGATTTCGTTCACCATATGCTTTCAGACAATGTTAATATGAACTTGTGCTCCCCATACTGTTGAGTATATAAAGGGAGACCCCTCTAGGTTACAATCCTTTTATCCATAGGAAGCTGAGTCTATCGCCCTGTAACTGAGATACACCGAACACAACAGTTAGGGAGATTACCTGCAGATACGTAAAGTCTTTGGTCATTTATTTTTCATTTGATCAACAAGGTGTATGTGGTAGTTCACAGAAACCTAGCATACCCCCTTGCTTAGATTACATGATCAGTCATTTTTTATCTTTACTGACTCCTTAAATTTGAAAAGATCATCGAGCACTTGTCCTTTCATGCTCGTTCAAAATTGAAAGTGACTAGAGTCATATTTTATCTACTTCTTGACTCTTAAAACATGAAACATCAAATTTTGGTTTCAGTGTCATAAAATAAACTACCCACAATCACACACCCATTAAAATTTTCCACACTTTTCTTGTTTTTTTTTGCCTTGTTTTTTGTTTTAGTTTTTCTCGGAACTTTCTTTTTCCTTCCTGTTGAGAAGAAGTCACGATGGCAGAACCACTGGTTTCATCATCCTCTCTCCCTTATATAGGTATTCCTTTACCGGACAGTTCATTTGAAACTCCTCAATGCTCTAGGTCTGCCGAGATTTAGTAGTCTATTCTCCCATCAGTCTTACCCCTTGCTACCCAATCTCCCACTGACGAGCTAGTTGAGTTCAATTGGCCTCCCTCGGGTGCTTGGTCTAGTTTTTGGGATGAGGAATAATTCTCTCCTCTTACATTAGGATCACCATTTTTATCTGCAATTATACCACCTAGTCTTGGTAGTCTTTTCGAAGATCTTACGGAGGAGTCAGACATGGAAACATCATGTCCTATTGGAAATGATGGAATTCTTGTTTCTACAGAAGAGTATCAAATTTTCCTTGAAAACACCACTCAGGTGTCTGCTCAATCTTCACCATCGGTGTCACTTCCAACAGGATATAGGTCTTTGGGTCATATTATTGCTGGTGTTGCCTCCATGGCAACATCTACTTCGTCCAAGAGTCCAGTCCTTCCATAATTAGGATTTTCACCGACGACACCTTCTTCGTCAATTACAGCTACATATGTCCCAGTTAAACCTACTGTCTGTGCGGCTACGTCTATGTCGGTCACTCAGTCACCAGCAGACTCGACCATGATACCTGGTTGCCTCAATTTTTAAGAGTATCTATTGTCTATTCATCAACAAAACTCTCCTCCGCACCATTATGATGAATATGGTAATCCTGTTTATTTTCCCTATCTTACTCCTTTTCATTATGATGATATCGGTAACCCCATCTATGGGTTTCCTACTACCCATCATGATGATGAGCGTGGTGTTCCTGTTTATGACCCCTATAAAATTGTTCCTGAGATTGGGAGGACTTATCAGGTGCAAACCCCTAGCCCACAAGCACAGCCCTTTCAGGGACAACCTTCAGCTCAGTCGGAATTTGTATACGGTCCTCAGGGACAACCATACGGTCCACAGTGCCAACCTTTACAAGTACAACCCATGGTAAACCAAGGACCACCTCAAGGGCCTTTTGATTAACATTTGTATCACCCGAGACCTTCTTACGGTCCTGGGGGGGAAACATATTCGTCTCAGGGCCAGCCTTTTGTCCAACAACTGGTATCATATACTCAAACTGGTCCGAACGTTGGGAAACAAGGACAACCCTCTGGTCTTCCTCCGGGGCAACCTGGACCATCACAACCATCAGGCCAACCTGCTCAGCCGGGGAAACCTAGTGGCTCTCAACATATAGTTCAATTTTCTCTGTAGGGGAAACCTACTAAAATAGCCCAACAACTGGCTCAGTCTGCTCAACAAAATTTTTACTTTGCTTCATAGCAAGGTCCTACTTTTTAGCAACCTATTCAATCTGTTCAGCAGCCTATTTACCCTGTCTATTCAGCTCAACAGGGACCCACTTATCAACAACCAGCTCAACCCCAAGGCGTTTATTATCCTCGTGCTCAATATCGACCAGTATATAGTGCACCTCAAGGTTTTACTTATCATCCTCAATCTCAGTTACTGTATAATCAACCGCAAGGCCAAACTTACATTCCACTTAAAAATCCTCAAATATGACCTCGATGGTATGCTCAGAATCAGTATCCTCAATATCGATATAATTAGTCGACCTATCCCCCATATTGTATGAATCCTTCGAGACAGAACCCATGGGGGCAGGATTTTTCTTAAACAGGATGGAATGCAAGTTCGGGTTCTTATCAAGGACCTGTTATGCCTTTTAACCCTCAACTACCATTTCTCGCCAAGTTGGAGTTACCGGATGTGTCAAAGTTGACAAGTGATCCTATTCTTCACAACCCGTATTGGCCTCCGGTTTTGACTAAGATTCCTGATGATTGTCCCAAATTTGAGGGCAAGTATGGAGAAGACTTACCACTTGTGGTGTTCCTCTAACTCTGAGGTTGATTATTCCATTCAGCTTCGTCTCTTCCAACGGGCTCTTACTAGTGCTACTGCTAAGTGCTATATCGAGCTCTCTCGCAGTATCTTTCAAGATTTCAGCTCACTCTCTATGGAATTCCTTACTCATTTTCAGTTACCGGTTCATTATGAAGCCGTGACGCATCTCCTAACCTTCTTGAAACAGGACCAAACTACTCATATCTCAGACCATATTCATGAATAGAGACATCATCGTCACTTGATCAAGTTTGAAATTCCTTACCAGATTCTTACTGAATGGTTTACTACCTCCTTTGTCAATCAAATTACGAAATACATAGCCATGGGGGCATTTGTAACTGAGGAACAAGCCAATTCTTGTGCCCAGTACCTTGATCTCGTGTACTCTCAATCAGGCATATTGTATGATATTTTGACTGATGCCCCTCGACCTGGAACTTCTAAAGCACTGGGGACCCCATCCGTTGACGATATTATTGGTTCTGTGTCTCAAACTTCACGTAAGTCTTCTTCTTCTAACCCTTGGAAGCAATAGTCTAGTTCTTCCAATGATATTGCTCCTCAATCTGGTTCGAATACTAGTAAAACCTCGGAGGTCAATGTTGTTTAGGCCAATATTGTGGATAAGACTTCTAAAGGTAAAAATAAGGGTAAAGGAAAGACCAAGGCCGATGCCCTGAAACCATATTCGTCCAAATCGCGTGGTGATGATGGTTCACAGCGTAAGCCGAAGTATCCCTGTCTGATTTGTGATGAAGAGCATGACACCAAGGACTGTTCTCGATGAGCTGAAGTGAGTAAATTTCTCAAAGGCACTAAGGGAACTCCTGCTATTATTCAAGAACCTTTTCCCTCTTAGCAGACCAAAATGGTCAAAAAGCTTCAATCATCTGTTCCATATGGCTCTCAAGTGTTCATGATGAATGGTTATGCATCTATTTCCATTGCTACTCGGTCAAAATATTATGTAGGGTCGCACCAGGAAATGGGGAAGGAGATCGCTGATGGTCCTCCTCCCCACTTGTTTCCAATCCTCTTAATATTGAAAGGCCCAGTGCTGAACCCGTTGTGCAACCACCTTCTAAAGGTGTTCTCCGAAAATATTCTTATAATCCCAATGCCCATGCTGCTCAACATTACAGTATTGTTGAGGATTTAGCACATGCATCGTCCACGATGTCTGCATTATAAGTACTCTAGAGTTTTCCATCACAACGGAAAGCTTTATTATCTGTGATTGGTGGGGTTGATCCTGCTGATACTAGCCTTTTCACTTTCGATCTAGAGAATTTCATCCCACGACTTCTACACCAGATTTCGCTCATTATACAAGTTGTTGCTAATGGTCTTGACATCAATCAAGCCATTGTGGATGAAGGTGCATCAACCTGCGTCATGTCAGCTTCGTGCTGGAAGGCCATTGGCTTTACAACCCTGAATTCCTCGCCAAATGCCCTTGAAGCATTTTATGGAAGGGAATCAAAACCTTTGGGTGTTCTTGTAAGTTTGTTGATCACATTGAAAGGGAAGATAGTCAATGTTGAAGTAGAAGTCATTGATGCTAAACTCGATTACAATCGTCTACTCGGTCATAGTTGGATTCATGCTATGATTTGCATTTTGTGTACCCTCTTCCATGTTTTGAAATTTCCACATGAGGGAAAGATTGTTACTTTCGATAAATTGTCATTCTTCACCTCTTCTTCTGAGAACGACATTCCGTATGTGAATAAGATTCCTACTCCCTTAGAGAGCATTGGGCCGGGTCTCTTCAAGGATCCTTCCCTCATGGGTAGTTTTCCCCTTTCACCACCAAAGACTGTTCAAATTAATATGATCTCTCGATCTAATGACCTGTGGATTATTCCTTCGCCTGAACATGTCAATTCGTATGGAGATTCAATGCCTTTGAGTCCGATTGAATTTTTTTTTTGTGAACTCATTTCTACATCAAATACTCCACCTTCTAATGGTGATCCTTTGACCTTGTCCCTTGATGTGTATTCTCAGTCCCTGTGGCTCGGATATTCAAACTCACTTGATCCTTTGAAAGAAGTGCTTCCCTCCGACGAAGCCATCGTGGAAACTATGTCTCTCGAAGACCTGCCGTGGGACGATGGTCATCATCTTTCTTTGTTTATGCCTGACCTTGGGGCTATGTCTACCTGTCTTGAGCAGTTTGCATCTCAAGTTGCTTCTCCTCCTCTTAAAACACCAATTTTGACACATGAAGTCTTTAGAGAAGGTAACTTGAGCAATATCACATAGAAGATGCCTATTGACATTTCCGTGAAGACAGGAATCATCGAGAACATGCATGTGGGAGTCACTTGTTCTTCAGATGAAGTCCAATTTTACACTAGCATTTTCCATGAATTTTGTGATGTATTTGTGTGGTCCTATGAAGAAATGCCAGGAATTGATCCTAGTATAGTGGTACATGAAATCCCTACCTATCTCAGTTCAAAGCCTGTTCTCTAGTGTCTTCGTCCGGTGTACCCTAGAAAGGCTGCAGCCATTAAAAGTGAAGTTGAAAAACTTCTCAAGGTTGGTTTCATTTATACAATTCCCTTCACAGATTGGGTTTTGAACATCATTCCTATCAATAAGAAACAAGGGACTATCCATTTCTGTGTTGATTACCATGACATAAATAGGGCATGCAATAAGGATAATTATCCTACTCCCTTCATCGATCAGATCATTGACGACTGTGCTGGGAGTGAGATTTTTTCCCTTCTGGATGACTTTTCTGGGTATAATCATATTAATATTCTCCCAGTCGATCAAAATAAGATGGATTTTATCTGTCCTTGGGGTAAATTCTCATACAAGAAACTCTCTTTTTACCTGAAGAATGCCGAGGCCACTTTATAGCGGGCGATGTCCTACGCTTTTCATGACATTCGTCACATCATTCAGCCTTACCTGGATGACCTTCCGGCTCATTCAACTAAGCGTAGGGACCATCCGTACCATCTTCGTAAGATCGTTCTTCATTGTCAACACTACAACATTCGGCTTAATCTGCATTATTGATCTTCTGCATTGATTCTGGTAGACTTTTAAGGTTTATCGTATCTAAATACAAAATTCACCTCGATCCACTTAAGGTTGAGGCTGTTGTAAATCTCCCCTCTCCATCCTCATTACATTAATTGCAGAGTCTGCAAGGTAAGGTGAATTTTCTACGTCGTTTTATACCAAACTATGCTGAAGTAGCTAAAGGATACATGCGACTTTTGAAATAGGACGTCCCTTTCTGTTGTGATGAGATTTCTCAACAATGTTTTGACACCCTCAAGACATTTTTGGTCAATGCTCCTTTGTTACGTCCTCCGAATTATCATCGTGATTTTTCCCTCTATTTAGTCGCCGTTTTTAGTACAATTTCCATGGTTTTGGTTCAATATGATGATGACGGTCATGAACATGTTATTTATTGCTTGTATTGTAACCTTCTCAATCCTAAAACACGTTATGCTCATGTCGAGAAATTAGCACTAGCTATTGTCCAAGCTGTCCAACGTTTTTGTCATTATATCCTTGCGTACAGTGACTGTGATTTCCAATTGCAACCCATGACCTATATTTTGTCTCAATAATTTCTGGAGGGAAAATACTCAAATTTGATCGTTATCCTCCAAGAGTTCAATCTGGAATTTACTACTGCCAAATCAAAGAAATCACGTGTTTTTTCTGATTTGATTTGTTCCCTTCCTTCCGAATCCACCCTGTCTCATTCTGAAGACCGTATTCCGGATGATACACTTTTATTGATTAGCACCCTTGATCCATGGTACGGTGATATAATCATATATCTCCAGAATTCCACATTTTAGTGTGAGTTGACAGAATATGGCCTCCATCATATCCGGCATCACTCGCAACCTTATCGCATAGTCGGAGATATGCTCTATCGCAATGGAGTTGATTATGTACTCTGCCGATGTTTGACCCTAGAGGAAGCTGAGAAAGTGTTGAATGATTGTCACAGTGGTGCCTGTGGTGGTCACATGTCTAGTTATGTTACCGCACAAATAATACTTCGTACCAGGTATTTCTGGCCTTCCATTTTCAAAGATTGTATTGTCGCAGTTCATAAATGCCATGATTGCCAAATTTATCAATGCAAGATGCGTGCGCCACAAATTTCTCTTCACCCTATCAGTACCGTTGGTCCCTTTTCTAAATGGGGCATTGATTTTATGACATGTAACCCTCACTTGGCCGGTGGGCATGCTTATATCATCGTAGCTGTGGACTACTTCACCCAATGGGCCGAAGCAATGCCTACACTTGTCACTGATAGTAAGACAGCCACTCAGTTCATTTTCAATCATATTATTTCTAGGTTTGGTGTCCCTCAAGCCATTTTTACTAATCATGGTTCCCATTTTCGGCATTATATGGTGGCGGAGTTGACTTTCAAGTTGGGTCTGTGTCACGACAGCTCAAGGTCATACTACCCTCAAGCCAATGGTCAAGTTGAAGCTGTGAAAAAAATTCTTATTACAATGCTTCAATGTACGATTGGGATCCACAAATCAAACTAGCATCTCATGTTATTTTCAGCTCTTTGGGCATATCAAACCTCAGTGAAGAGTGTGATCGGATTCACTCTTTTTTAGTTGGTTTACGGTCTAGAAGCTACTCTCCTAATTGAATGTGAAATACCTTCACTCAAACTAGATGTGGAATTACTGTCTCACACTTCGCCGAAAGAAGAGCATCTCCTTTAATTATAGAGGTTAGATGAAACTCATCACATGGATTCTTTGGTCATCGAGGAACAAAATAAGCGAGTCAAAGCTCATTTTGATCAATCAGTTTCCCCTCGTTCTTTCGTTGAAGGAGATCTCGTCCTCCTATATGACCAAGCTCATGATAAGCTTGGTGTAGGTAAATTTAAACCTATGTGGCATGGGCCCTACATCGTTAAACATGTGTTGAAAAATGGGGCCTATGAGCTTGTTGACTACGAAGGCCATCCTCTTGATCAGCCTAGAAATGGGTTGTATCTCAAAAAATATTATGCATATGTCATTTGTGCATATCACGTGTACATATGTATTATCTTCATTTTTGTACATGTTTTTTCATTTGGTGTGCTTTGTGAGCGTTTTCCTGCTTATTGTGTATTGCTTATTATGCAGATGTCTATTACCCCTTATGTCGGTTTCGCGGATGGTGCTTCCCGCAGTACCAAGAATTTGTCTTCAGCAGCCTGGGTAATTTATAATACTGCTGGTGAGTTGATAGACCTGCAAGGTATTTGTCTAGGATGAACTACAAACAATGTTGTTGAATATAGTGCTGTCATTGAGCTATTAACTAAGGAATTCAACCTTTGAATACGTGTATTGCTTGTAAATCTAGATTCACAGCTTGTTGTTCTGCAACTCATTAATCATTATTCGGTTAGGAATCTGCACATTCTGAGATTTTATTTACGTATTCATTTGTTGGAAAGACATTTTGATTTCATTACTTATCAGCATATTCCTAGGTGAATGAACATGTTAACTGATATAGTGGCTAACATTGTATTAGATAGACATTTGCATAATTTGTAAACACATCATCATATGTAAAAATATCCATGTAAGGAAATATATGTATATATATATATATATATATATATATATATATGACATGTTTCCAACTGTGTGCATCATAACGTCAAAAAATATGTGTATGTTTCTGTTACATCTCGAGACATCATGTCTTACAAAATATGCAGATAAAATAAACCTAGATGTCTAATCAGCATGATGCTCATGATAACATGTCACGACCCGTAATAGCCGCCTCAGCAAGAGGTGGATTCGGCTGGGCACTCCTACAGTGTGTCTTTGATAGGCATGAGTAACATCATCAAAATGTGCATAATCTAGGACTCGTCGCGTGATCCCCTCTAGGTTGCGCACTATATCATCTTCCTCGCCGCCCTCACCTTGAGGGTTGGAATCACGAGGGATTTTCCTCGCTATTGGTGACATGTTGGCATGTCTCTCTGGGCTAACATATGCATCACATGGATTTAATGTCAGAACATACATAAACAAAAAAATCATAATACTCATAAAATTCAAAATTTGAGTCTTACCCAAATATTCATCCCAATCTTCTCCCTCCAGGAGTGGAAGGTCCAGGTCACCAGTAAATTTTGTGCCAGAGTAGGGCCAATCCTCCACGACAATCATTTTTCGACGAAGCCAATCAAAAATTTCTAGCCTCCAAGACATCTATTGGCTGTCCCTTGCCCTTGGCATCATTGCTGCCCATCGAGCCATCCATGGTTCTCTCGCTAGTGGATTTAGAACTATGAACTCTTGTCGCTGAAAAATTGGTAATTGTTCGAGGAAGATCGATACCAAGATGGATCCATAACCAAATTGTTTTAGTTTGGTCTTCTTTCATTTGGTTAATTGGTGCTTCATGTTTATGGTCACCGCCTCTGCCCAGTTGAAGAGTGTCGGAGCCATGCAGTCCACAACAAGAAGAAACTATGTCTTTGTTTCTTTGTGTGGTACTTGCAATCCTACAACACGTGTGATGGTATGCAATACCACGCATAGTGTCAAATCTAGGATAGTTTATATATCAACTTTCCCACTATCGGTTCCTTTCCGCACTCTTCAACATACCTTGTCTATCACCATGGACATGTTTTCCATGCAGGGCCGAGTGCCGGTTAGGATTCGTGTTCCACCTCTCCATGATAATCCTATGATGAGGTACATGTTAGAAACATCAATCTCAAGTTCTTGATCCCGTAAGATGAACTTCTCTTGATCTTCGTCCCATATACTGATAAGATATTGTAGCAATTTTGGTTGGGCTCGGAGACATGGTGTGAGGAATAATTTTTTCAAAACATAGTTCTTGATAGCTTGCATAACTCCCTTATTTTCCATGGCTAACTCATCTTCTTCACTATGTTCCCATTATTTCTATTCAATGACCATTTTTCTCTTTTCTATCTGCAAACACACACATACAAGTGGTATTAGTCAATATTTATCCTTGAATTTGTAAAAAATTGGGACATTTGGTATGTATTATTGCTTGAAATTGGTTTGCGCCGTTGGCGTGCCCTAATGTTAAAAATAGGGCGGTCGGCGTGACTCCGTGCCTGAAACCCACGCCGACCGCGCAGCCCTCAAATTTACAATTTCTCCCCCCAAATTCAAAATTGACAAATGCAGGAAGAAAGGAATAGCTTAAAATGACAAGAGGGATCTCAAATATTACCTGGAGTTGACGGATTTACGTTTGATGTACTGGATTGGCTGCTATCGTCGCTGTAAGATTGAAAGTAAATTGGGTAAAAATTGCTCCACAAGAGGTAAAAAGTGAAAATTAATTATTTTTAATATTTTTGGCATTTTAAAACTTTTTCACAACCCTAATAAGACATGTTTTTCGATTATTTTACTGTATTATTTTCGGAAAATGGGTTTTATACATGTCTCTTATGCAGCAATAGGTTTTCACATGACAAGGATGAAGTAATGAGTTATATTTTATACTTTTTCGGACTCGGTAAAAACACAAAAAAGTCACTGCTAGAGTCATCTTTCAGCTCTTTTTTGACTCTCTAAAATTGAAAAGATTTCCAAGACGCTTCTCGTTTTGAACTCGTTAAATGGCTGCGAAACCATATCTACCCAGTATACATTTAACCCCTTTTTGGGTTGGGATGGATTACTTATGAAAAAGGAATACCTTAGCCTATCGTGACTAAGAGGTTCTCTCAGACACAATTTTCTACCCTTTCGGATCCATGAGACTACCTACAAAAAGGGACTGCTAGAGTTTTCTTTTCTACCTTCTTTTAAAACTCTCTAAACATGAAAAGATGCTGAGTTTCCCTTTATCAGACTCGTTAAACCCTGATGACATCGGACCTCGTCACCATGACGTTATTTGAGTTTCTCCTTCCTAGGGCTTGTAAAATGTAGTAGGATGGATTTTTCCGAAGGACCAAATTATAATGCAAGCATATGTTATCCCCTTCAAGCTTGATTTCAAAAATAATTGGGCTACTTGCCAGAAATTGTGGGGGAAAATGGAACCAAATTTTAGTTGTGTCGACAGTTTGTCGCTCTTGAACATGGCACTTGTCTGCATTCGTGTCAGGTTGGGGACATCTCATTTCGTCATTTTTGCATCCATGGGTTTGGGTAATATTTTTTGACCTCTCATTTTATCTTTTCCACGTCATCATGACCTCAGATCCTTTGATGTTAAATACTGCCAAATCTAGTGTCGTGTTGCTGATATGTTCAAGAGAAGTTTGCCTCTGTAGTTTTCAACCTCCCTCTGATTCTCTGTTGGTCTCGATTCACAAACATCATATTCCTCTATCTCGTGTTGATGATGTGGAAAACATTATGGCCTTCATTTGACCAGGTCACTTCTTGTCGACTTCAGCTCATTATCTAGGAATTTGATCTAGAGACTCCCTTATGGTACCTTGGAGCCTGCATGCCTTAATGGCAGGTTCTTCACATTTGATGCAAGGTCCACATCATTGGCCTTCGATCGACTGACTCTGTGGGTGTTTGACAACACATCACTGTTCACCTTTCGTGGATTGTACCTTTCATACCTTGAGAGCCATTGTCATTATTGGTGGTTCCTCTTGCGTCTGTTAACAACTTTCATCATTGGCTAGTAATCAGACGATTTTCTTGCATGTTCAACTTCAGCTCATACATTTGCATGCTAGAAATTGTACTTATTTGGGTCGAGATGGAGCGCAAAACCCAATATTTTGTCTGATAAAATCTAGGCTACGAGTTCTTTGCGGATTATCATGACTTATTGCATGACTCTTTGATTGGATGGCTGCGACCATACCTGAGTCTATTTGTTGATCTCTACTACTGGATGCCTACATCCATACCTAGATCTCAGTTTTTATATACTCTATTATGGATGGTTGTGCCCATGCCACATGTTCATGTATCAGAGATATCAGTTTTATTTGTAATCGCAGGTTTTCCGACAGCGATGTTTGGTTCAAACACATTCTCACAAAGCATTTTTCCCCTCCCTCTCCCTCAGACCTCATAATTTAGGGGGCATCTATTACACAACATTTTGTCACTGTCCTTGCAATCCCTAACTCAGAAATTGGAGGGTCATTTCTGTGACCAATGCACAGTGTCATGCTTTGTAAATTACATCCTTGCATCCCTTTTGATGAAGGAAACATTCTTATTGTTGAAATTTCCTTAAGCAGAGATGTGAAAAACCCTATTTTTGCCTTGGCGCAAGTAGCCCTTTACCGCCTCACGCTGACCTGGGAATTTTAAAATAAGCTTGCGCCACTTGGAATTTGTCCCAGTGTAATGCCCGTGCCAAGCTATTTATGAAATTTCTTTTAAAAATAGAGGTGGAGGTTCTATTCCAACCACCTCGGGGATGAGTCATTAAGAGTGGTTGAACTGAAACAACCATGGGCTCCCTCCTTTAGCTAGTAGTTTCCACCTCCCTTGGAACACTCCTAAAGGATAGGCCTCACTCCCACCTTTGTAGGGATCCCAACCTCCTCATTTGCCTCTATATAAAGAAGCCTTCTCTCTTTATGAAAACTAGCTAAAGCTAAACAAAGAGAATTATACAGTTGAAGTGCTGAACTTGAAAGACCAAGCTATAGTTGAATAAATAAGTTATTGAGAAGGTAGAATGAGGGAGAAATCCATCGAGAGGGCCTTCATCTCATCTGAATTCCCCGACGAGCTTTGAGATGTGGTTCACCTGAGCCCCGCTAGAGGATACCGCAACATCGGAGCATGGTTGTGACGGTGATTTTCCTTTGATCAGGAGTGAGAGGTTCCCATCACCACTACGATTGTTGACAACAGCATTGGACCATAACTAGGCTATCTTATTGTGTCCTCTTTCATTCGAATATATAGGAACCTACACCTTAGCATGATTCCTTGTTACTAGACCCACCCTAGGACTAGAGGGATCAGCTCTGTCTGCAAGGAGGATTTACCTACATAAAAACTACTGCCAGGTTCACCCCACTTAGAGATGGATTTTCTATTGAAATTATTTACAAGCCATTCGTACCAGACAATTTCACTAATTTGCGTCTTTTTAAGGATGACCAATAGGCACTGGATTTCATTCTCAATACAAATGTGTTCAAAGATGTAGTTATAGAAGAAGAGTATCATGATCAAGTCATGCAGAAGGGATAAGGGGATTGTAAAGAAAACCCCATACCCAAAAGGATCATGTCACTCGAAAAGTTGTTTGAGTTACCCAACTGTTTTTGAGGGCCTCCCAACATGAAGGTGAAAATTTCCACATTAGCACACCGAAAAATAAATATCGAAATGAAAAAGGAGCCCAAGTTTGTCAATCTCGGTAATAAATGCACCCCTAAGGAGAGGAAATATTTCAATGAGTTATTAATAAATATTGAGATGTGTTTGCCTATACGTATGATGAGCTACGAACCTATGACACATGGATCATCCAACACGTGATACCCATGAAGGAAGCAGTGAAACCATTCCAGCAGAAACTGAGAAAAGTACACCCCACCTTAGAGCCCAATGATCGAAAAGGAGCTCAAGAAACTCTTGGATGCACGTATAATTTTCAAAGTCTGGCATTCAACCTGGGTGTCAAAATTGGTCCCATTTCATACAAAATCTGGTGAAATCCATTTGTGTGTAGACTTCTGAAGTTTGAACAAAGCTTTAGACAAGGACAACTACCCAGAGCCCCCTATGGAGAAAATCCTTCAAGCTGTATCAGGATCGGAGATGTTCTAATTATTGGATGGGTTTTTAGGTTATAATCAATTACTATTGGTTGAAACCGATTGTCTAAAAGCAACATTCATAACTAAATGGGGAACTTTCGCATTCAGACGCATGACCTTTGGCTTGATTAATGCTGGTGCAACCTTCGAAATATCCATGGACATCACCTTCAGAGGCCTCATTGGGAAAAGCATGGTAGTATACCTTGTTGACGTCACTGTGTTTTTAAAACATAGGTCTAACCACCTGCATCACCTAAAGCATATTTTTGAAAAGTGTCAAAAATACAGGATCTCGGTAAACCCGAAGAAAAACATTTTCGCCGCCTCCGAAGGAAACCTATTGGGGCACATAATAACTCAGGATGACATAGTAGTGGATCCAGAACATGTGAAAGTCATCGCTCAGATACCACCCCCAAGTGGTAAGAAGGTCATGCAGTCTTTCCTCGGTAGAATCAACTTCATGCAGAAATTTATATCAGATTTCACTCAAATTGTGAAACCGTTGCAAGGTATGATCAAGAAGAAATATAACTTCAAATGGAATCTTCCTGAGAAAGAAGCATTCAATAACATCAAGCAGGCCATCATGGAAGTGCCTACTCTTCATAGTTCTAATTTCAGCAAAGGATTTATCTTGTACACCTTTTCCTTAGATTCATCTTTGGCTACTGTCCTCACTCAGAAATATGACAAAAATGATGAGAGGCCCATATCATTCATCAGTGCTAGGTTGCAAGGTGCCCAGCTAAAGTATCCAGATATTGATAAGCAATCTTACACAGTGTACAAGGTAGTTAAGCACTTCAGGCCATATATTTTCAAGAGTCACATCACAGTATTCGTGCCTCACCCAGTTGTTCACTCACTTTTCGTACATCAAGAGATAGGTGAGAGACGAGGCAACTGTATGATGTGCCTTCAAGAATATGAATTGGAATTAAAGCCAGCACACACTATAAAAGGACAAGGACTATGTCGTATGGGCACGGAAGAAACAGAATCGTGAAGCAATGAAGAAGAGAGTTGGGAACACGAAATCGACATGTATCAAAATGATAGCATATCCCGACAAAATACCTCCTCATTGTACGTTGAACTCCAGCAATATCTGAGCCATGGTACCATGGGCCCCACTTTGACCACTCAGCATAAATGTGTGTTAATACTGAAAGATTTATCCTACCAACTAGTGCAGGGTAAGTTGTTCCGCAAACACCACAGTGGAGTCCTCCTACGTTGTTTGGAGTACGATGAGGCACAAAGAGTTTTGATGGAAATCCATGATGGTCCAGCACGAGGGCACTATGCAGGAGATACCATTGCTCAAAAAATCATGCGCGTTGATTTATATTGGCCTACTCTATTCAAAGATGCACATGCTTAGGTCTGGAAATGTCCACAATGCGAAAATTTCACCAATAGGGAAATAAGGCCTTCTGCCCCATTGTAGTCCGTCACAGTGGAAGAACCTTTTTAGTAGTGGGGGCTTGACGTGATCGGAGAGATCTTTCCATAGTCTTCCAAGAAACATAAATGCATCCTCACAGCCACGGACTACTTCAAAAGGTGGGTTGAAGCAATACCGTTGCGCCAAGTCAATGATCAAGAGGTAATAGCTTTCATCACCCAACACATCATGATCAGGTTTGGCATTCCAACCTCTGTTCTTTTTGATAATGCAACATATTTTTCATCTTTTAAATTATATGAGTTTTCTCTAGAAAATGGTATAGTGCTGAAACACTCTGCCAATTATTACCTCCAAGGAAATGGGTTAGCCGAGTCAAAAAATAAGAACCTCATCTGCATCATAAAAAATACTTTTCTATCCCAATAATGAAACTGGCATAACACACTCCATAATGCCCTATGGGCTGATCGGGTGACACCTAAGTCATCTTTGGGCACCTCCCCATTTTTCCTCCTGTACGACAAAGAGTCTATTCTTCCTCCCAACTTGTCTCTCCCAGCCCTTCAATTATCTCAGGAAACTCATGGCACTCCTTGCCCTGCCTTACAAGCCTGAATAGACACATTATTGAAGCTGGAGGAGGAAAGGCTGAAAAACTAGGAAAAATTCGCCATCCACCAAAGTAGAATAAAATGATGGTTTGGAAAGAAGTTGGCTTGAGGTTACTCCAACCTTTTCCATCAGGTCTCCAGGAATGAAAATGTGGTGGACCAACACCCTGGGACATGCAGATAAGTGGAGAAAATATGCAAGGGTCGAAGTTGCAAGTACTGGGACCCATGAATTGAAAGGATCACTAAGTTAAGCCTCCCCACTCCCCAAAAGATGAAGCACCGGTAGAGATCCTGGGCCCTACCAGTGAATCACCTTTTTTTGTAGCCGCTACAACACCCTCCAAAATTTTTCCCTTTTTAAAAATTTTTGAGCCCCTAACCTTTTGAAGATAGAGTCCATCCTAAGTCCTCCCATTCAAAATCTCAAGTCGCTAAGTCACAATTTTGGTCGACTTAGTTAATTTTTGACCATTCAAGCTCACGACCCCTTGGGTCATGGAGTAGCAAGGTCAAAGATAATCCCAAAACAAACAATTGCGACCTCACGACCCCTAGGTTGCAAGGTTGCAAAGTCATATATCTCATGAGTTCAACTCAATTGCGACCTTGCGACCACCATTTATGGACCACACGTGCGACCCCTTTATATATAGAAGGGTCGCATAGGTCACATTAAACCTGTGCAATGAAGAAAGAAAACTCCTTTGACAAGCCAGCTGGAGCGAGTTTTTCCTGGGGAACCTCGAAGCTAAGCTAGAGTGCATATCCATCTCGTCGGCCTGAAGTGATATGGGGCCTCTGGCAGTTCGCAAAAGGAACAAAAGAACTGAGATAGAAATCTCGGAGGAGGAAATACTTATTTCTCTTCCCCTTATCTATGGATACATAACCTGCACTTTTAGCACAGGGGACAGTATGACTTGGTATCAGGTGTACCAAGAACTTCCAAAACCTGAATTTCCAGAGGGCATCTGAGACCGACAGTTGTATGTGTAGGTTAAAATATCCAAGCTCCATTATGCAAGTACCCATCCACCTATATTCCCAAGTGAACAGATGATCGAGTGGATCCTGCAAAAGGTCGACCCCAAGATCTCAGTTATTCGAGATCATTCCAGGAAGACATTCGCAAACCTGAAGGGGAAAGATATAGAATTATATTATGCACTTTGCACCTGATAATAGATCTTCAACGATGAGTGGGCGACCACTCATGCAATTCACATCCTCGAAAACTTAAGAGGGTGGTGGGAAGACAAAGAAAAGTTCCAGCTCAAGAAGGACTAGGAATATTAGACGACAAGTCTCAAGAAGGTCTACAAGCTTGTAGCTGCAATGTTATGTAGGATGTATGGCCGCCCAGATGCAACCATTTTCAATGGTGCTTGGGTTTCTCTGATATGTGTTATTACTGTGTATGACACTCGCTTCAACTGGGCCAACTTGACAGTGGCGGCTCTGAGATCAAACATATCTACAGCACTAGCACCTGACGAAGGGTATGCATTAGAATTTTAAATGGCGTCTTACCTTTTGGATGCGGTATGCACAAGGTGTCATTTTAAGGGGTGGGCACACAACTGGGATCTGGAACACATTGATCCAATTCACAAATATTTAATGGTGTTCTAGGATTCTAGATATAGGTAAGACATGGATTCAATCACGTGCAGCTTCATCCCCGCTCTCTATGGGAAAATATTTGCAAAATACACCCCGTGCATGTCTAGGAAAGCCATGGATATGATAACAAAAGTAGCCCAATAGTTCCCTAACACAGATGGTACTTTCATCCAAGTTTTCAGGTCACTCAAGGCTCCTCAAGCACTACCCCAGTTCGTAACCAATAAACTCCTCCTCCAAGAAAAATGTTACCAGATGTCAGGGGGGTTTTCAAAAGTTATCACTAAGGGCAAGAAGAAGCCATGACCCACTCTACCACTCACTATCGGCACCTACACAGTGAAGGATTTCAAGGAAGTAGAGGCAGAAGCCGAGAAAGTCAGAGGATTCTGTCTACCTCCCTCGGCACACCAGAAGTATGATCCTAAGAGAATCATCCCCGCCCACTACAAGCGGGCCAAATTCAAATCGAGTTACCATCATAATGATTTCACAACAGAAGATAGATTCGAGAACTACTACAACAAAGACAGAGGGGCCACTCCAGAGGGATCAACTGATCAAGAAGATCAGGATAATCAAACTTTAGAGGAAACAATCCATACGCTGGGAGGAGCCTCATCCTCCAAAGCCAAGAAGCCAAGGACAAGCACAAGTCATAACTCTTCCACCCAACGAAGGGAAAAAGAGGCTAAATATCAACAAGAAGCCAAGGAAAAGACAAAGGAAGAGGAGGATAAATGAAAGAAGAAACTAAAAGAATAATAAAGAAAGAAGTGGGCAAAGGAAAATCGCAAGAAAAAGGAAGAGGAACAACGGAATAAAGAAGAGTAGGAAAAGCCAAACGTTGAGCACCAGATAAAGATAGAATAGGATAAGGTAGAAGTTGAATAACGGTTAAACGAAGAACATGATAAGGCAAAAGTTGAACGCTAGTTAAAGGAAGATCAGGATAAAGTAGAACCAGAGCACCCGCAAAAAGAAGAACAAGGAAAAGCAGAAGCAGAGAAAAAGAGGAGGGAGGAAGAAATTCGTAAGTCAAGGGAAGATTCCTCCAAGGGAGCTGAAGGAATCAAGACACCACCACCAGATACAGAGAAATAGACGAAGATACCACACATCGATGTACCCCAGACAATGCTTGCAACCAATGTGCGTTATT
This sequence comes from Pinus albicaulis, assembly GCA_034641835.2. NCBI lineage: Eukaryota > Viridiplantae > Streptophyta > Pinopsida > Pinales > Pinaceae > Pinus > Pinus albicaulis. The sequence continues at coordinate 1,246,690,639 of CM076581.1, read as the reverse complement.
CCCTCTCGAAATTGGGTACCTTCGAGGATTTAGATGAGGGAGTGCTTTATCTGACAAGAGTTACCTACAATTAGTTCACGCACAAGACCAGGAAGGAGAGGACAAGATGTTTGGCATGGGACTCTGCTGCACCCCTCATGGTCACCATAGAGAAGGATATAGTCTTTGATAGAAGGACCAATTCGGTTATGATCACGTCAGCTAGAACCACTTTCGCAATAGCTACCGAGTAGAACGTAAGCAGAATGAGTAGAGAAATTATGTTCCTGTAGAATATATTACATGCCTCCAAACAAAAGATAGCTAGATCGAAACAAGAAAAGAAGGTGCTACAAGAATAATTCCAACAGCTTCAGGATAGGAATTCCCCTACCAATGAAATAACACTCACTATTCAGGGAGAGCTGGCCACTTTGGAGGCCACCATGAAGCAGGTATATGAAAAACTATTCACAATAAAAAAAACCGTTCCACCACTACTAAAAGCACAGGATGAAACCAGGAGGAGGAACACATAGCTAAAGGAAGCTCTACTACCTTGGAAAGAATACTGGAGTGGTTGAACATGTATCCACAATCTCTGGATAATTTTCCTAGAAAAAATTGGATTGGCACCCAGAATGACAAGGTTCAACTCCGGATAAAGGTACAATCGAAGGAGAAACTCATCAAGGATTTGGAGAAAGTAATGTCCGCATATGAACATCTGATTAGCGGCATTGAATCAATGGTTGAAGTACACCAAATTCCTTCCTTGGGTGCACTTGCTGAAGATAAAACATGGGAAGAAGTCTCAAAAGATATCCAAGCATTTATGCAGCCCATAAGGCAATTCGCCGCCTCTCAAGACCTTTCGGCATCACAAGAAAACCTGGTTAAATTCATCACGACACAGGTCCGTATCTACACCAAACTGGCCTCCCTAGCAAATCAAATTACAATCAAGAGAGACACTTTGATTCCAAATTCTCTTGAGTGTCTTCACAGGTTGAGAGATGATACGCCTCAGGTCTCCCCAGTGGCCGCAAATTATTGGGCATGGCAAAGTTACCTCAAGGAATAGAAACAAGTATATTTCCCTTATCTCGCAATCACCCAACTGCTCCAATGACGAAGTCACATTTTGCAGCAAACAGAGGAGGTCGCAGGTTGCAGCCACAGCCAAGGTCACAAGTCGCAGATTCCCTCAAATCGCAGAGTAGGTCAACATTCAAGAAGGCAAAAAGTCAGGGATATCCAAGGGTCAATTTTTTCCTATAAATACTCCCTTCGGGGAATTGTAATGGATCTTTTTCTAGGACGCCAGAGGAGAAAAGAGAATTGTATAGCATTGAATGCACTTTTCTAAGATTGAATAAAAGAACTTGTTTTGATTCCACTCTTGGGTCTGATGAGGATTAATGTGTTAACACTATGAATATTTTTCTTATGTATCTGATATATTTATGATTAAGTAATCTTCTTTTTCTTCTTATATCATTCATACATTCTAGCTCACTAAATGTGTTAATGATGTTAGGCTTTTTATTTATAAGATGTTAGCAGCTCCATTACTAACATCTATCTTACCTCTTGAGACTGCTTAAGGAAGTGAAGGGTGATCCAACCATAAATAACTATTTCTTCTATGGTTTTTACAACTTTTATAAGTGTGACCCTAATGATGTGCTGGTAACAGCATTTCCTTTGGCTGTGTGCTTTAACTCATCTTGGTATTTGTAGTGTTTTATGTTCATTAAGGCTCATCAACCATTTGTCTTATACCATCTGAATATTCGTGTGTTCATTAGTTTGCAGGGCTTGTTTGTGTCTGAGAAAAGGAGTATTCATCGGTAGTCGAACCCACACCCTTGACAGGATCCCTATTATAAACAGTTTAGAGTCTAATTGGGACTTTTTACCAGGGAGATCCCTTACTGTTGGCCGGATATATTTTCACATCAACGGTAGCTCAAAACTAATTTAAAACTGAATACATGAAAAGTAGATATATGTTCGAAAATTGATCTAAAGCAATACCTCAGAAATTCAAATTCTTTATAGAAAAAAAAAGACATGCTTATTTTGAAAGCATACTGAATTAACTACGCATAAACTAGTGAATACCAGACATATCTGTGAAAGTAAAAAAATATTAATAAGTTCTATTCTATAATGATTTAATGAGAACAGATATAAATACTATGGTATTATAAATGCATAGTATGGTTATATGGAAACCAATATAACATTTATAAGAACCAATAATATTCCAGTATCATAGCTATTTTCAATACAGAAACAAACATTTCTGTTGGAAATAGTAGAGGAAATATAAAGATAGCCTCGATTTCCTTAATAGAAATGGTATATACGGAGTATAAAAACTGTATATAAATTATACCAGAAGATTAATTTACAGTTTTTGCAATGGTATGTTGGACTGAAGGTGAGTAGTAACAAAAGTAAGTTTATGTATTAAACTATCTATAGAAAATTATTATAAAACAAAATAATTAAAACAGTTCAATTCTTCGGTTACAAGCCCAAGATGAGTTTATGGATAATGTACATTAAATCTAAATCTAAGGATAATGACATTCAAGACTCTCGGTGTCACTGTAAGACAATATTATGCATCATCTGCAAAGTGGGCATGATGACCAGCGTAGAAGAAAAACTCAAGAATGATGGTATTAACCTGTTCAAATTAGAGTTCAATATCAAAAGAATAATGAGCTACTTGGTTAATTAAGTTCTTCAACATTAAGAGGAAGAATTGGTAGCCAATCTTACCTACATAAACCATATAAACAAATTAGAAACTATACAGTGGTGCAAACCTATAAGCTGAACAGAATGGGATTCATGAAAACTGAACCATATAAATTAAGATGAATTACCTCAAAGGGTTTGGCATGTATGGAAAACCATAGCTGCGAGGACATCAAATCGAGAACAGATGATAATTCGTAGCTATACTATGGGAAAAGAAATGTATTGCCAAATTATTAAAACCCTTATACCACAAACCTGAACGCATCAAGGTGGCCGCAGTTAGTCACACAAAGGGAAATAAAACTCGAAGCCATCTGTTTCCAACAAGAACCGTAAGAGTACTATGAACTGAATTGGAGACTAACACGACACATTTCTTCTTCTAAAACAAAATCGCAAATACTCAAAAACGTTGGGGATGCCACAATGAGAAATCTCCATTTTCCCAAACGCAGTGACAGTATCAATGGAAATAATTTTAAATCCTATTAACCATTTAAAATTTAAGCAAATACAGTTAAATGGATGCCGAAAAAAAATTCAACTCCGTTCCCATAAATTATGGGTGGAAAAACTTTATTATATTAACGGTTGTAGAGACAGAGATTACTCTCAACTCGGTAAGAGAAAAACGTCATGCAAGTTTGAAGGGAGCGCAATAATGCCGCACCCTTCAACAAGGGAGGCACATATTCAAACTTGTGGACATGGAAAATATAACCTGGATTTCCGAGTTAATTTACCCTAAACAATTAAACCTGAGATAGGAAAATAAACTCAACTAGTACATTAAGAAGGGGAAAATGACATACTGTGAATCCATAGTGAACGCCTATACATATGGCAAGACTGGTTCACAACAACTTTAAAGAAAATAGAGAGGAACTAAAATATTATAACCGACAAGAAAAGTGAAAACACAAAAAGAGAATAGCTCAAGGATGAGAAATGATTTACCTGGAGAGGAAGAAACACGAGGGATGGGGTTGTTGCGAAAATGTTCATCTCAACTACCCTCAAGAGGACTAGGAAGGAGACACAAGGAGCCAGCCCCAACGAAAACAAAATGGTAATGAAAAGGATGCATAAAACTTAAATTTCAATTGAAATACACTTTGAAGAAACCCTAAGTGTAAAATGAATCAACACCATCCACATGGCTGAAGATCAGAAAAGATACTTTGGGATCGATGACGAGGAGTTCATGAATCGAGTTTGAGTTCACATCAAAATTTGTAGAAAATGTCGAGGAGAAAATCCCAATCCTCAAATTAAATAATTAAGGTACAATGTGACATGGGTTGTACTGTAGAAATTTAATGAGTTCTGTTTCACTTGTGGTCTATTAACTACCAAATATGTGCAACGAAATGTCATAGTACGCGGTGGAGCAAGAGCATAAATGTGAAATGGTAAACCTGCATTTAAAATCTCCACCACCGATAGCATCTTGAATGGTGACCTATTATGTCGATAAGACAAATCGAAAAGCAATGAAACGTGTTTCATTTACATAGTTGTTGTGGTAGCGATTTGGTAAAAACGTAACTAGGTTATACCTCAGTTAGGGAAATTCCAATCATTACATAAAGAGATCATTTTCTTACTGATGAGATCAAATGTTAACGTAACGTGTGGAGAATGATTAAAGTTATTAAGGAGATTATATTTGTAGCCATAAAGTTGAATATTAACTTGGCCTTTGAATTATGATTAAGGTTATGTTGAAATAGCACAACTAATGTGTTATGATATGAAATAGGGAAGTAATACCAAGGTATTGTGTTAGCAATATATATACAATTAATAATTGAGGAGGCCTCATTATTATATAGGTAACAATTGTTTTAAATATTAATAAGGATATGAAATCTGTAAAGGAAGTGTATATAGGTCAATGTCATTATTTGTTGGGAGTTCATAAATTAAATTAATCCTAAGTGTAATAAGAATAGGATTAAATTTTAGGCTGGATTCTTATGATATGCCATGGAAGAATGTTTCCCTAAGAGACTATAGTATTTATAAAGGTTACAATCATATTTTATGTTGGAATTGAAACCCAGTACTAAGACATGTAAATTAAATAGTTAAGAAGGGAGATAGCGTATCTTCGAGTTATGATAAACATTTAAAATAATATAAGCACAAGTTACAATAATAGAAAGAAAAAAAAAAATTGTAGTGAGAGATATTACATATATGGCCTAAAGTTAACTGCAATGAAGGTATGAGTGAAATAATGAAATCATGGATGAAACAAAACAACAATTGGATGCAAAAATGGAATATTTACCTTGATGGATGTCCCACACATAGCAAGAAGTTAAAGAATTTTGTTATCGAACAATTCAATAAACGTATATGGGGAAAATAGTTGGGTAAAAGGAATAAGTATTATGCTTAGGAATTCAATCCCACTTGTGATCTCCAACAAAAATAGTGCATTGGATCTAGCATTCCACGGAGAGAAAAGATTCTTATTACTTAATTAAGAACTAACTCGCATCAACTTTGGTGCGAAATGGGTCGGTGGAAAATACATAAAGAAGCTTGGGAAAAATGGATGTGCACTTTTTTCACTTACGAGCAGTGGAATCCAAAAAACATTTCATTTTGGAATGTGACGCATTGAGATATATGAGAAACAATTACAACATTATATTAACATCAGTTTCGTGGCATTGTCTTTTCAGTGAAGGGACTCTTAGAAGGTTGGGTCACCAGACTAGAGACTCTTAGAAAGTTGGCTCAACTCGTCATTACTCACTTAGAAGGTTGGGTGAACTCATCGTTAATTTGAGTAAGGAAAATATCGAATTGAAAAAAGCCAAAATAAACGAGGCTCTAGGTCCCATAGACTATTTTTAGTTTAGTAGAAGTTAAAATTTCATTTATTTACTCATTCGATTTATTATTATTATTAAATTAAAACTTAAATTATTAATTTTTATCTTAAAATAATTAAATGATTAAAAAATATAAAAAAAATTAATTTTACTCTTGTATAAACACACTTATTATATATTTTAAATGAATTTAGCTCCTACTCAATTTAAAATAATTTTTTTTATTAATAATATTTTTAATTAAAATAAGTATAAATTTAAACTAAATTATTTATTATTGTTATTTTTAAATTAAAGAAAATTAAATTATTATTATTAATTATTAATTTTTATATTTACTTTATAAATCTCTTTATATTTAAAGAAAACTAAAAAAAAGGATTTTATGTAGGTGAACTGTATGGAAAAAATACCATTTTAATACCATGGGAAAAATATTATATTTCTAAAAGAGGTATAGTAATTATATAAATGTAATAGAGGTATGATGAGGTATGATAAATAAATAAAAAATATCAAATATGATTAGAAATCAACATCTAATTATATACCACGCTAGGAGGCAAATATCATGGTAAATAAAATAGGTATGTTAAATAAATAAAATATAAATAAACTAGAGGTATGGTAAATAAATTCAATTTAAATAATTTTGGACCTTGCAAGTTTGTATTTGAGTACACTACATGCATTGACTATCTCATGTAAAAACATAATTTTTAACATTTAACATTATCAAAAATCACTTCTCTCCCTACATATATACATTTAACACACAAAAAAAGTGTCAAATTGTGTTTGTGAGGAAGCATCTCTCTCACATAATGAAGAGGGAAATAATATTTGTGAGAAAGGATTTCAAGAGGTTTGTGAAGTGGAAAAGATTTCAGTTTGACTACTAAATGCAATTGATATTTAGGTTTGATTTTGATTTCTCTTGCATTTTATTTTTTTCTACTTTTTTGTTTTTACTTTTTCATCTACTGGATACGATGTGATTCTTGAATCAATCTTACCACCAAATTAGAATGATATAATTTCTGCCTTGGGTGAAACCTTGCCCTACTTTCAAGATTTTATTTCTAAATGTGTCAAAAGCCACTAAAAATCTATGTTAGCTCTAGATCTATCAAACGCAAAGAGAGATCAAATCACTTGACCAAATCTCTCGACCTGCAAACCTTTAATCAATTTCTGCAAATAGAAAATAGAAAATGGTTGGAGAACTAACTATTACTAATAAATAGTCAGAATAAAACTAACTTAAACTAAATCAAACAGTAACTTTACATAACTTTACAATAATAGAAATCGCTTAGGGGACATATCCTCTATATATCTAAATTGATCCTACAATTTGTATTTACAACCCATTTCTACTTCCAGGTTCAAAACGAAGCACGAGAGTCGGTCGGAGGCCAAACATATGCGAGGGTTCGAACTTGGCTGCAGTCAATCTATTGTAAACTCTCTGCAGGTACAATCCATGACAGTTGGTGAAGAGTGTAATATGTTTTCGATCGTGGCTATTTATGATCCATATAGCTGTAAGGGTTTTGTATTTGAGATTTCCCATAAATTTAACTATAGGGTTTTTGGCATATTGTAAAATACTCTAATGTTCACTATTTTGGGATATTTGAGCTTTTCCCTAACTTTGAGTTTTTAGTTTAGCATATTGTAAAATAGTCTCGTGTGCTTTTCCTAATTTAGACTTTAGGGATTTCGGATATTGTGAAATAGTTTACTGATCAAATCAGGTTCATTAATCGCAATTGTTTATATAAATGAGTTTTTCTCTTGCCTGTGGCTTGCCATTATTTGCATCTTCTTTGTGATTAGGAGTGTCAATATTTTCACTATTTGAAATTTTCCTCGATCTGCATACCTTGTGATAGTTATACCTAGTCACAGTTAGGCTTAAACTGTCTTCTTTAACGTCTTGGAGTAGGAAGGGAAAAAGATTCATTTTCTTTTAATAAATCTATCTTTCGCTCATGATATATTTATACAATATTGGAGAATATGAAATCCTTATATTTATTGTATTTTGGATGCGTAAGAGATCTCTGCTTCTCATTGACCTATCATTTAGCAGTGAGTTCTACATAAATCAGAAATATTTTAATACCCAAAGAAAAATAAATTTGCAATTTGGATATGGATGACAATGCATCTGACAAGAATTGAAAACTGAAAATAAGTGGATCAGATGATTACTCATCTCAATATTACGAATTAGTTAAATAGGATTACATTGGGAACATCAATAATAAATGACTGTAGTGTAACTGGACTAAACTCGACTAACTAAAACTGAACTAAGACACTTGTACGGATGGTTTTGACACCTAGCAAGTGGTTGGGATTACATTCTTTAATACTCCCCTTTAATTAAGACCACACAAAAATTTAATTCAGATACTTCCTGGTCTATGTCTCAACAAGGCTTACAATTTAAAACACTTGAATTCAACTAAATTTTATTTTCTTCTTCTCTTTTTCTAGATTCTCTAACCTCTGAATTGTTTCAGATTTTTTGCTCTGATGTATCCTTCAAATGTCAGTTTCTTGATTTGCTGGTGCAGGTATTTTACTATTCCAAGTTGTCTAAACATGTCTTGGACTTCTTCAAGAAATGTGGGTTGCTACCACATATTGTCTTCTGTAGTGTGTTTTTCATCATCCATCTGTTGCAACATAAGATTAGAATAATATATTATTTCTTCAAAAGTCCAATGAATGACAATTTCATTGATGTATTCATCATGCATATCATCTTCAACATTCATATCTGCAGCTTCTGTGTAAATCTCCTCCAGACATGGTGTTGCAAGCCATGTTTCAATAAACTTTAGCTCTTCGTCATAATCAATCTGTGTACTTGCACACTTGAAATCAATGTTAGAATTAAAAATACTTTCAGAATGACATTCGTTCTGGTCTTTTTTCTCTTCAGTGAGATTTTCATTTTTTTCTTTTGTGTTTATCTCTGTTTCTGCATTCTCTTTGCATACTTTTTTCTTTTCTTTTGTCTCTGCTTCTTTCTCTGTTTCTTCCTTCTTCTCTGCCTCTTTCTCTGTTTCTACTTTCTCTTTGCAGACTTCTTTCTTTTCATCTGCCTTTATCTCTATTTCTAGCTCTGTCTTTGTCCCTTCACTAACCTGTGCTAGTGCAATCAGGTTGTGTTCCACTAACTGAAGTTGGGTTATCTCACCAAATAACATCATGTTAATATCATGTTTTTGTTGCATCATCTGCAACCAGTCATCATTAGCCAAAATTTCATTATCTGCATTAACATTAATGCGAGACAGGTGCTTCATTACCTACATTAACAATATCATTCCCTGCCACTGGCTTCCATCAAGCAAACCGACGTGCCAGCATTGATAAGGTTGAAGAAATTCGTAGAAAATAACCCAGGCGGGATCTTGGATGGAAGGGCTTTAATGCACGAGACTTGTAGCTTCTAGCATGGCGTGACTTGTGTAGACGGGAGAGTAACAGAGTAAAGTCATTTGTGATAATGAAATGCATGAAGGTATTCTTTTCTTTCATCGTATTCAAAATAATTCAACGTGACTTTTAAAGGTTTCATCTTAATGTATTTAAAAAGAAGAGGAAGCTATTTTATATGAATGAAAGAATTTTTTTTTTAAAGTTTTTTTTTAATACAAAACTTCAATATTTGAAAAGCTGCTTTATGAAAGGAAAAAGGGGCTCGTAAAGGAAAGGATTTTAAAATCTTTATTTTAAGGTTTTTAAAAGGGAAGAAGCCCATTAAAAAAAGGGGGGGGGCGATTTTAATTATTTTTGCCATGAATTTTTAAAAGAGCTTGTATGAAAGGATTTTATGGCATGTCAAGAAATTTTATTTGGAGTTAAAAAAAAAAAAAAAAACTTAAAAATGTGAGTTTGAAAGCCTTGTAAAAGAGAATTTTTTAGAAGCAAGGTATTTGACGCATATATAGACTCGTCTGTTTGTGGAATCCAAGCAACAAGGTCATGGGAAAAGCTAAGAGGCTAAAGCAGAAACATAAGATATTCGAGATATTTTTAGATCTGAAAATAAAGAGGCAAAAAGATGCCTATGCATTAAAATGCATAAATGTTGAAAAATGAAAATAAGTGGAGCAGAGGATTACTCTTCTCAATATTACAAATTAGTTAAATAGGATTACATGGGACACATCAGTAATAAATAACTGAAGTTAAACTTGACTAAACTGGAGTAACTGAAAATGTACTGGACACTTGGACTAATGGTTTTGATACCTAGCAGGTAGTTGAGATTACATTCTTTAACAATCCCCTTTAATTACATCCACATAAAAAATTTATTCATAATCTTGTTGGTCTATGTCTCAGTGAGGCTTACAATTTAAAACACTTGACTTCAACCAGGTTTAGTTTTCTTCTTCTCTTTTTCTAGATTCTATAGCCTTTAAATTGTTTCAGAATTTTCGCTTTGTTGTATCCTTGAGAAATTTTTCTCTTCATTTGCTGGTGTAGGTCTTCTATTGTTCTAAACTGTCTAAGCATGTCCTGGACTTATTAAAAAATTGACTTGTATGTGGGTTGCTGTCACATATTGTCTTTTGTAGTGCGTTTTTCATCATCAATCTACTGCAACATAAGATTAGAATAATATCTTATTTTTTCAAAACTCCAATACCTGAAAATTTCATTTACATGTTCATCATGCATGCCATTTTCATCATTCATAGCTACATCTTCTGTGTAGATCTCATCTAGACATGGTGTTGCAAGCCATGTTTCAATAAAATTTAACTCTTCTTCTTAATCAATTTGTGTACCTGCACACTTGAAATCATTGTTAGAATTAAAAGTATTTTCAAAACGACATTGGTTCTAGTCTTTTTGCTCTGCAATAAGAGCTTTATCCAGTTCTGTTTCCTTATTTTCTTCTTTCTTTGTCTTTGTTTCTTCTTTCCCTTTGCAGACTTCTTTCTTTACTTTTGTCTTTGCTTCTTTCTCTATTTCTACTTTCTCTTTGCAGACTGCCTTTGTCTCTGTTTCTGTCTCTATCTTTTCTTCACTAACCTCTGCTGGTGCAATCAGGTTGTCTTCCACTAACTGAAGTTGGATTATCTCACCAAATAGCATCATGTCAATATCATGTTTTTGTTGCATCATCTGCAACGAGTCGTCATTAGCCAATAAATCTTGATCAAATTTTGTATCAACAATATTAGTCTCTAGATTTACGATATCATAAGCAAGCTCAGTTGTTGGAATCGCCATATCATCATCAGCAAGCTCTGTTGCTGGAATCATCATATCTTCGTCAGCAAGCCATGTTTCTAGTATCATAAATTCTTCATCAACAAGCTCCATTGTTGGAATCATCAAGGCTTTCACACTCACAATTTTAAGTTTTTTTTTTTTTTTTTTTAAACTCCAAAAAAAATTCTTCTCCTTTCACATGCCATAAAATCCTTTCCTTTTTAAATATACCTTGAAGCCTTTGGATTTTTTTTTTAACTTTAAAAAAAATATTATTATTCACACTTCCTTTTTTTCTTGTGTAACCAACTCCAAAAATAGAAGAAAAGAGATATCAATGCCTTAGAAATGAGCCACTTCGAGGGGGCAACCTCCAATACATTACATAAATGAACAATTCTTGGATGATCCAATTTACAAAACCTCCTTTCTATATATAGGAGTCCATAATGCTAATATAATCAAAAAGAAAATACAGTTAAAAATCCCAGCCTAATTCAACAACACATCATGTTGTCACAGTAATAAAAATGAAGTTATAAAGGGCAATAACAATAAATGAAGAGTAGTCATACCATCACAAGGTACTAAACAAAATATAGTGACCTAACATTTTGAGAATGTGTTGATCCCTTTTTAAAGCTCTTAAATAAGTGTCAGTAACCTTTATATAAAATAGGTTGAATGCTCTTTTTCATTAACTTATGGCCATTTTCTAAACACCGTCTCATTCAATATGAAAAAATGATTGCTACCTTAACTTTTAAAACCTTTAACGGCAAGTAACTTTCGGCGTATCGACCTTCGCGATCTTTCAACCATCAATTTTATAAGATGCTGCTTTTAATGATTTTAATGTTCGAAATCACCTTAACGCAGGAATGAACTTATCCCGCATTTAGCTTAATACATTCGATCCACGAGGCCCCGCTACCACTTGAATTAAGCAGCGGATTGACTTCAGCGGCTTCATTCTTGGTTCCGATACGTTGCAGCTTTAATGAGCATAGTGCAGAATTTAAAAATATATATATTAAAAAAAAATAAACTCTCTTCAATTGTCTTTTCTTGCTTCTTTGTTGATTTCAATTTTTTTTTTTAATCTCTGCATCTTCACTTCGCTCACGCATTCACGTTGTTGCTTGGAAGTCTTATACAACGTCTCTTCGATCTTTGTTTCTCTCATGGAGTCTTACACAGGCTCATCTTTCCTCTCTATTGCTCCAACTTGGCTCTGTTGCTGCTCTCAGGGGAGGCTTATGCAAGCTAGCTCCGATACCATTACAAGAATTGAAAATTGAAAATAAGTGGAGCATAGGATTGTTTATCTCAATATTATGAATTAATTAAATAGGATTACATTGGGAACATCAACAATAAATGACTGTAGTGTAACTGGACTAAACTCAACTAAGTGAAACTGAACTAAGACACTTGTACGGATGGTTTTGACACCTAGCAGGTAGTTAGGATTACATTCTTTAACAACATCAGTGTTTGAGAAGCCAAGGAGGAAACCATTGTCTCAAACTAATACAGCAACCGAGTTTCAAGCAAACAATGAGGCTAGCGTGAAGGGAGAAGTAAGAATATTGGAAAATATGACATCCTTATATTTTATTGTATTTTGGATGCTTAACAGATCTCTGCTTCTCACTGACCTATATTTGAATACCCAAAGAAATATAAATTTGGAATTTGGATATGGATGAAAATGCTTCAGAGTGTGAGAAGACAGTGAGGAAACCATCATCTCAAACTAATCCAGCAACCGAGTTTCAAGCAAACAATGAGGCCGGAGTGAAGGGAGCAGTAAAGATGGCCAAATCATCAAAAAAGAGGCAGAAGAAGAATGGGAATTCTGAGAAGAAAGGTGACAGGGCCAGCTCTAGGTCAAGTGGTCGTCCAGAATGTTCATCACCTTCTAAAATATAGGAGTAATATGGAGCTTTGAGGCGTGATTATTTTATTCTAGAGGAACAGCACACAACTTTGACTAATGAGGTGATACAGGCAGAAAGGAACATCGAAATGATGGAAGCGGAGAAGAATGCACTTTTTCATAAGCTAGTCGTGTTAGAGGGCTTGGCTGAAGATCCAGATTTCGAATGTCCCACTTAAAAGGCATTTAATCAGAATATCGTCACAATTGATGCTTTAATGTTTAGAGCTATGTGCGGATTGGTCAGGTGACTGATACAATTATTTTTCATTTGTGATTTAATATATCTGCGTTTGATGTTAGATGGTGATTGGTGACATGGGTCACACTGCTATTAACCTTGTTAAAACCTATGTTATGCGCTGACATTATTATTATGACTTTATTTTATCAATTGCGCAAATTGATTGGTCATTTTAGAATACGGACTTGTATTCATTTTAGAATAAATAATGAATATTATTTTAAAAAATCGTAATTAAGTAATAGATTTTCAACTTACATTTTTTTGTTTTACCACTAACCCTAATGAACAATGAGATAGTTTCTAGTTTATCATTAATTTTATTATTTTAGGTTGGGCATTAAAATATTCGTGGAGAGCGCATATTTCACACATAATTGAAAACATCATATTCATTATAGAAAGTCCAATAGTTTATCATTATTTTTATAAATTTAGTTTGCCCATTAAAACATCCCTGGAGTACATATTTCACACATACTTGAAAACTTCATATTCATCCTAGAAAGTCCTAAAAAGAACAACCTTGAAAGTGCTCTGGTCAAATATCATTATAATGCATTTTTAGAAAAGCTCCTAAATAATAGGAGGATCCAAAAATAAAGTTTTGTCATGAATATCTCAAAAAAAAATCTAGTTTTAGTCTTTCTAATAAAAATAACTATCAGAAAAATAACTCGAGCTTATGTAATGATTTTCAATACAAATTATAAAAAAAACCTAGTCTATATGATTGAACAAATTTATTTTTTCCTGTGCCAAGCCACTTTGGAATTTGAAAAAATGTTTTTTATCTAACTATAAAACACACTCCCCTACATTCACCATCTATTTAAGAAGCATTGTCAAAGTATGCCAAAGTGTCTTCTATGATTACATGGTTTTGGGGTAATCAAATCTCCTAATTGATAATGGGCAGAAGATTTCTAAACTTTTTAGGATAAACATTTTCCCAAGAGTATTTCCATACTCAAAATACACGATATACACTACCATATTAGATTCAAAGATAGAAAGAGCCCGACATTGTTCCACATAGCAGTGATAAAGGCATACTCCAAAAAGAGATGGGTAGTTATTTATTCTCCGACTTTTAATAGAGGGAACTAGCTCCTACCAAGGAAACATCTATTTTTTACTTCTCCGACTTTACATAGAAGGCACTAGTTCCTACCAAGGAAACATCTATTTTTTAAGTTCACTTGTAGGAAGCTTATTTTCGAGAATACAGAATTGAAGGAGATGTTATCTTATACCACCACCAAGCTAACTCTCAAGGTTCCTTGTTTTCAATAAGTAAGCAATTTTGGGAGTAATTCCCCATGCGTGGAATGGGCCCAATGCAAAATGTGGAATGTTTGACATGAAATTATTTGAGTCATGGCCAAAATTATTTGGAATAATTACTTGATAATTTATTTACCATTTTTTTTTATGTCTTTAAGTTTGTATGAGTTAGAAATAATTAATTCCTACTTGTCTATGGTTGTAATTCTCCATTTGAGGAGTTTGTTCCTACATAATAGGAAATAGCTAGAATATAGTTTTTCCTAGTTTAGTGTGTGGTTGAGAGAATCTCTCAACCACTCTACTGTACGTCTAAGATATAATTCCTATCTTGATATTTTTTCTTGTATAAATATGTGTAATTTCCTTGATTAATAATATAAAATATATTGAGTGTGTGTGTGCTATTTTATCTTGGTATCGGAGCTTCAGAGCCCGTAAGGGCCTGGGCCTTGGCCCTGGCCCCTCCTGGGCTGAGTAAAATATTTGAGCGTATTTATATTTATATTTGTTTGTCCATTTTGAAGATTGAGGAGGCCGAAGGTCTGAGTGCTTGAGGGCGCAGTTTTGTTTTGTTTAGAAAGCGAGTTGCGGAGACTCAGTCCGAGAGAGAGATGAATATTCCGACAGCAATATTGGGCAGCAGATTGAAGACTGTGGGTGCTACGGATCAGAGCTGTGGTGACTGCGTTTCGAAGGAGGCGTGGGCCTGGAGAGGGCTCGTGGAGGCAGAGGAGAGACACTACCAACGGAGGTCATGACTCTATTGATTGCAGCTTTCGCCTGGCTGGAAGGACGTTGCTGTTAGTGAAATTGGCGTCTTGGTTTTAATAGGATTTGCTGTAAAGTGTCCTGCTGAAAAAAAGAAGAAGGAAAGCCTAGCGATCTCAATTATCTCTCATTTACATGTAGGTTTCAAATCCAAAGGCTTCATAAACTAAGAATCAATGTGCCATGTGAATTAAAATGTTTCACAGATCTTCCTGTGGTATATACCAGATATTACAAGTTTTTATAGCAATGACATCCTATAACGATCACCACCTTTATGTACTAGTCCTGTCAGCGGAGACGTCTTTGTGTTCGCGTTTTCCCTCGATCATACCGTTGTAAGAGGGAAGGGATTCATCCGCTCATTCATTTTCCTTGAGTAATTAGTTGAGGGATTGTATGGTAGCAGAAACAGTAATCCTGATGCCATTTTCATGCCCCAGAAGTCATTAAATACAAAAGGCTGTGGAAATTGCAAAGGGATTTGCAGAATCAGAAGAAAAGGGAGAGATAGATGGGTTCGAGGCAGGGGTCCTCGGATGAAGACCAGGGAGCTCCAGATTCGTGGGAGCTAGAGGACTTGGATGACAGCATGAGGAGATTGATGGTCTCCTCCTCCAAGGCTTCTGAAAACGAGTGTGATGTTCGCTCTGAGACGTCCGCAGGGCCGACTGCAGTCACTTCTTTTTCCGCCGAGAAAGAAGCTGGAGGGAAATTTGTTCTGGCTGTTGGATGGAGTCGAGATGGAAGTCGTCTTGCATGTAGCACAATGGACGGGACGATAGCAATATTTGATGTGACACCTGGCAAATTCCTGTACAATTTGGAGGGTCATTACATGCCTGTGAGATCCCTTGCTTTTTCTCCTACTGATTCTCGGATCTTATTCTCTGCTTCAGATGAGAAGCATATTCATATGTATGATGTTGACAACAAGAGCCTTATCTGTGCTATGTCTGGGCATGCAAGTTGGGTTCTGAGTATCGACGTCAGCCCAGATGGTTTAGCTGTTGCCACAGGATCCAGTGATATATCAGTTAGGCTTTGGGACCTCTCTATGAGGGCATCTGTCCAAACAATGACCAATCATAATGAAAAAGTATGGGGTGTGGCATTTCGTCCAACTAGGTCTTCCGGTTCTAGATCAGGTAGGCTTGCAGAGTTTTCTGATGAAGAATATTTTTTAAATGGACAAGCTCGTTGAACAAGAAGGAGGTAGAGTACATGGAGAATGTTGTCAAGTAGTTGTGGATTCATATGAAGTAGAGAGATAGAGATGGGGAGAATCATTCCCCCAACTCCTTTTTTTGATCTCTTGGGCACAGCTATAACGATGACAATGACAACCATCATGGAATACAGGGAGAAGTGGAAAAGTTTATGCTATTGTGAAATGTTTTTTTAAATTCTCTGATGATGTTTTAAATGTATTGATTAACTGTCATGACAATGAAATTGGTTGTAATTTAAGTGACACTAGTATGATCAACTATTGTCACAATTCTGAGTGTGTGTTGGAACTGGTCATTCCAACACTAAGCAAATTTGCAGGGAATGATGAACACATGACAGTGAAAACGACATCAATTGAAGCTACATCAGATATTGGAGGATGATCGAGATCGTGTTGCAGATTGTCAGCGAGCATGAGGCAGCATGCTTGAGAGCATTAACTAGCCTTGATACTGTGAGTATGGGAAGTGGCATTATGTTGCGATGCCGGGAGAATTGGATACTGAAATGCGATGGAGGATTAGACCGTGGAGTCCTGGATTAATGTTCTTGAAGGGAAAATTGTGTTCTCTTCGTGTGGCTGTGAGTGCCTATGTTTCAGTGTCTTTATTAGTGGACCCCTTAGAGGTATCATTGGAATGGTCACTAGTATGCTTGGAAAAATAATCATCTATGGGCAGAGATAGAGAAACTAAATTTGAAGAGTTTATGTTGTGTTTTCTTGGAATCATGTTTTAATATTATTGAGCCTTATTGAGCCTAGCTAACTCAATGTAGGCAAATTTATTTTGTTAGAAATTTCAAATCTAATGAATGACAGGTGAAACATGGAGTTCCAAGAAGTTATTTGAACAGACAAAGATGCCCAAGATGTGAACAATGAACAGATGAGGTAATGAAGCAGCGACAACGTTTATGGTGGACAGCAAAATAGATGTCTGTTTGAGTTAGTGTGGTTTGTGGAATAGACTCCCTAGCATGTTATAAGCAAGTCCAGTTTTTGTAATGGTCATTGTATGTACCCAGAAACTCCAAATGTTGAAATATGGAATGTAAGCCTGGTAAAGGCATTTGAAAGTTCGTGGTGATCTTAAAACCACTTTGTAATGGTTTATGGTCAGCCTGAAACCATCTTTTGTCACTGTAAAGTGATGGTCCAGAAACCACATACAGAGCCTTAGTGGCTACAGGATTTGCCCGGTGGTGGCACATTTAAGTTCCGGATTTTCCCGGTGGTGGTAGATCGGACTTGCCCGGTGGTGGCATATTGAAGTTGGCGGATTTTCCCAGTGGTGGCAGATCGGACTTGCCCGGTGGTGGCATATTGAAGTTGGCGGATTTGCCCGGAGGTGGCAGATCGGACTTGCCCGGTGGTGGCATATTGCCTGAGTGGCTAACGTGTACACGGGAGCTTTGTGCTCGCAGGAGCAGGTGGACTGCAGTAACACCTGGCTCACAGTCTCATATGATTCATTGATCTCTGAGAAGAAGGGGGTTGGTGTGCTTTCTTAGCTGACAGTTGTGCTGAGAAGTACAATTGGCGCGACTGTTCAGTACATACTCGTGCCAACGCACCAAATCACGGGAATGGCGCGGAAGCGCACGATTATTTTTTATTCAGGAAGACGCCAACTCAAATTCATGGGGATCTGTGGGAATCCTCATCTTCGTTTGACGATTTGCGGAGAAGCAGATCAGAGAAGTTGCGGATCTGTCCGAGAGAGGCAGATTGTGTTTTTGGAGGTTCTGCACATGCAATTCACCTGATGGTGGTGGATTTGCAGGTACATATATGCAGTGATAACAGTCAACAGAATCATGTATGCGAAGGACATCCTACAGGACTAGCGGTTGCAGCGGTTGGTACCCATGTATTCCGGTAGATGGTTGCTCTTTTATACGGACGTCGACATATTCTTTGTTATGTTTGACCACAACCAGACTTTGTGAATCACTATCATGACAAGTAGTCATTAAGCGGGGGAGTTAGAAATAATTAATTCCTACTTGTCTATGGTTGTAATTCTCCATTTGAGGAGTTTGTTCCTACATAATAGGAAATAGCTAGAATATAGTTTCTCCTAGACTGTACGTCTAAGATAGAATTCGTATCTTGAGACTTTTGCTTGTATAAATATGTGTAATTTCCTTTATTAATAATATAAAATATATTGAGTGTGTGTGTGCTATTTTATCTGTATGGTTTATGCAATTGTTTTATTTGTAGATTTCATTTTCAAAATTTAACCATTATGTGATTCTTATTATGAATACTCTCCATTCATTGTTTCATTTATCAATGTTAAGATTGTATATCACAATGAGCATCAACTACTTATATTATGTCCTTTTTGTTACAAGTCGCACCAATATTTTGCACAATTTTATTTATATCAGAAATTGCATGAAAATTTTAAATAAAATCTTATCTATTATTTTACGAATTATCTTCTACATCAAAATTTTTCATAACTAAATTCATACATTTTAAGTATGAGATTGTTTTTTTCACTTGAAATGACCAACTACAATTAACTCTTCTCTCTAATGAAAAACAATCAAACACCTATATATTGAATCTTCAATTACAAAACATTTTCTCCGACATATGGCATATATATACAATTACAAAAAATTCAGAAAAAACATAGGGCAATCTAAAACTTTTCTACCCATTTCTTGAATACAATGCTCATACAAATAACAATATCCCCTACATTTGAATTTTTTTATATACTCCACATTAATAGGTGACTTAAAATAGAATAAATTCTTTTTTATTTCTAATTGTGACTATGCATGGCTTATTCCACTACACTATATTTAGCTTGATAGGTCTTCTCTTTTGAATCATTTCTTTTGTTTTTCCTCAGTCAATTCATTGTTGTAAAGACACATGTCACTAGTGACTCATGTATGCAAAAAAGTTGTCAACAGTTAGTTGCCTGATCTAACAACATTTCCCTATTTTTTTAGGAATTTCTATTGATAACTAATTCTTTTGGCAATAGAATCAAGAATCTTTCCAAAATTTATTTTATAGAAAGTAGCCCTAAACTTCTATGTTGCCTAATTTAAGTTCAGAGGTTCCATATAAATATGTTATTTTATTACTTCTTTTTCCATCTAAATTTTAAAATTTTGGTTGCACAAGAAAGGCCGGCTCCTCGTGCACTAGTTCGCAGTCCTCCTCAAAAGTTTGTTAATCAAAATACATATTTGTACTGGATCTTATGCACATGTTTATCTTCCTATGTGGAAAGGAAATTGCTTCATGTTGAAAATTTCATGGTTCATTTTCACAATGTGTTTTGAGCATTCTAACCTTGTTTTATTTGAATCTGCTACCTTGTTTTGTATTTTAGATTGCAAGTAATTATGTGGATTCTATTTTCTTTTGTTTCTGTGAAGCTTGTTTGTTTTGTAGAAATAATTTACACGCAAATATCTCGCTTACCAGTTGAGGGAATTTCTAACTGAAGTGATCGTTCTTTTCTATACACACGGTTCTTTAAATTATTTCCTTTTAACGTACTGCAATATGCTCGATTTCTTTTCTCTATATTATAGAAAATTACTGAAATTATATTGATGCTTACAATTTTGATTAACCCTTTGCCTTTTTAAATAGTGTAGTGTTTTCAACTTATTTTTTGCTGTCATAAAGGAAATCACTAGAATTATACTGATGACAATTACAAACTTTAGTCAACCTTTTCAAATAAGTTGCAAGTATTTGATGAAATTTATGTTGTTCATTGGGTTGGAAATTTAAGAACCACTAATATAAGTGCAAATCAGGGAGATAATTTATGTCATTGAATATTTTTAGGCCGATAAGCTTTTGCTTTTGAATCAATTTTTTTTTCGTCAACCAATTCATTGTTGTAATGACACATGTTTTTTTCAAGCGAGCCTGATTTGGTGTTTTGCCTAGCGAGACAGCGTTTTATCAGTCATGGAGACACTATGGAACTCACCCTTTTGTTAGCCTTTTTTCATTTCAGTTTTCTTTTATTTCTTTATTATCATGAATATGATGTTGCTGTATTTTCTCTGTTGGCTCTTTTCTATGTATACAGGGATGATCTCGTGGGTATGTTTTATACTACCTGTTATGTTGTTGGCCATGAACATCGAATAACTTCTCTTCAAAAGTTCATTCTGGATGTATTTGGTATATGGGGATTTCTCGCTGTTTTAATTAACAGTTTGAGATGGTATCGATGATCATGTACTGTCATATATTTCTTTTAATATATACAACGTTTTTTTCCTTCTGAAAAAAAAAATGACACATGTTTGCAAAAAAGTGGTCAAACAATTAGTTACTAGGTCTAACAGTAGGAAGATCACACATTTCCCAAATTTTTTAAGAATTTCTATTGATAACTAATTCTTCTGGCAATAAAATCAGGAATCTTTCAAAAATTTCAAAGTAGCCCTAAACTTCTAAATTGCCCAATTTAAACTGGGAGGTTTCCATATAAATATGTTATTTGATTACTCGTTCTTCAGTCTAAATTTTAAAATTTTAGTTACAGGCTCGTGAAGCACCTCGTGCACCAGCTCGCAATCCTCCTCAGAAGTTAGTTAATCAAACTCCATATTTGCAGTGGATCTTATGCACGTGTTTATTTCCGTATGTGGAAAGGAAATTGCTAGATGTTGAAAATTTCATGGTTCATTTTCACAATGTGTTTTGCGCATTCTAACCTTGTTTCATTTGAATGCGCTACCTTGTTTTGTATTTTAGATTGTAATTAATTATGTGGATGCTATTTTCTTTTGTTTCTGTAAATCTTGTTCGTTTTGTAGAAATAATTTACACGCAAATATCTCAATTACTCGTTGACAGAATTTATGACTGAAGTGATTGTTCTTTTCTATTTAACTTAGTGCAGTATGCTCAATTTCTTTTCTCTGTATTATGGGAAAATAAATTACTGAAAGTATATTGATGCTTGCAATTTTGATCAACCTTTTGCCTTTTTACATAGTGCAGTATTTTCGCCTTATTTTTTCTATCATAAAGGAAATCACTGAAATTATACTGATGACGCTTACAAACTTTAATCAAGCTTTTCAGATAAGTTATGTGTTGCCAGTATCTGATGAAAATTATGTTGTTCATTGGGTCTGAAATTTATGAACCACTAATATAAGTGCAAATCATGGAGATAATTTATGTCATAGAATATTTAGCAACGTGCTTCTCACAATATTTTTGTAGGGTATAGTAGGTTCTCGCAATTCACATGTATTTGCTGCATATTAATTGCTTACCTGTTATGGATTTATTCCATTAATAGATTTCACAAAAATATTTTTCATGTGGCACCAGTCTTGTGGGTTTTAAAGTTGCTGGCTGCTAAGTAGCTATTTACATCTGATAGGTTAACTCATTGAGTTTTTCAGAATTTGAAGAAATACATGCTTTGTAAACTTTTTTCAATCTAAATACTTAAATTAGGATAAGTTTCTAACAAATTTGTGTTATCTATTAGTTTAGAGTCTAGATGACTGAAGAGTCCATCTTGACATTGTTAACATTCTGTTAAATTTCTCTTGACTTAATTTTTCAAAACATGGACCTTTTAAATAGAAATTTTGATGGTACTACATAAAAGATTGTGTTGAAACAAATATTATCAAAATATTTGAAAGGAGAACATTTCTTCAGATTATCTGAAAAAACAATTGAAAATTGTCATATTTCTTTCAATAGTGTGAAACCATTTTACAAAATAAATATATATGTAAAACTGTCGAAATAAGCTTCACCGAATCTCACGCACTTCAGTACAAAATAAAGTTATTATATTTAATAATATATCACATAATACTTATTTATATAACACAAATTATGCAGGGAGAAGTGTAGCCATAAATGCAATATATGCTTCAGATCCAACAACATATATGTCATGATCTGATCTGAAACATATATATTGTTGGATCTGAAGCATATATGCAATCTTGCTTTTGCTTTATACAATAATATATATGGTAAGAAACATATGTTTCTAGATTTATAACATATATATTGTTGGATTTATTGATATATTATATTTATTTATATATTTCTCTTTTCATAATTTATGTTGAATAAATACATTAGCAGTGTGTTTAAATAATGTACTATTAAATTTAATATATTGTTATTGTTATTGGATTTGAAACATTTTATTATGTATAATTTTATATATATTTTATATGATATATCATTATTTTTTAATGATCTTTTTGTAGATAATCTATTGATATATATAACTGAAACACAAATATTTAAGCGCCAACAATATACCTTTTAATATATTAAATAATTAATAACTTTAATATTAATCATATTTTATTATACATCATTGAATCCAAGCCATTTTGTTAAAAAAAAATGTATATCTTACATATATATTTCACTCTGTTTTATATTTTAAATTTTATTACGAAGACCTCTGACACATCAATCTAGCTGCCCAATCAGAAATCTCTAATACTAATATCTTTCTAAACTTTTGTCATCCTTTGTAAAATTTCTGAATTTTTCAATCTAAATACCTTAAATTAGAACAAGCTGCTAACAAATTTGTGTCATCTATTAATTTAGAGTCGAGTGAAGATTTCACCGAGTTCATCTTGACATTGTTAACATGTTGTTTTCAATCTAAATACTTTAAATTAGAACAAGTTGCTAACAAATTTGTGTCATCTATTAATTTAGAGTCGAGTGAAGATTTCATCGAGTTCATCTTGACATTGTTAACATGCTGTTAAATTTCTCTGGACTTAATTTCTATAGATTATTTGAAAAAACAATTGAAAATTATCATATTTCTTTCAATAGTGTGAAACCATTTTACAAAAGAACTATATGGAAAACTGTCTTTTACGGAAACTTGGAAATAAGCTTGACCCAATCTCACGCACCTCAGTGCAGAGTAGGGTTATTATATTTAATAGTATACCACATAATACTTATTTATGTGAGAATAATCTAGAAATAGATTTAGTTTTGGTTTGTTGAACGAGAGTGTGTATTTAGAAATCAGTTCCATCTATTCAGGTTTGTTTCCTCTTCTTCAGGAAGATTAGGTGAGTGAGTTTCCTATATAAGTGTGATGTAATTGAGCAATTGAATTCATTGATTTGTGTGAGCTTTGTCTCACGTTTCTGAGTGATTCTGCTGTGCATTTTTTGTTAATTTGCCTTCAGGAAATCACTGGAATGCTGCAAAGAAAGTTCTCCGATACTTAAAGGGAACAGTGAATTTAGGTATTATGTATACTCATAAATCTGATGTTGCACTGACAGGTTTTTCTGATTCAGATTGGGCAGGAAATCCAGATGACAGACGATCTACCTCTGGCTATGCATTTCATATTGGATCAGGGGTCGTATCTTGGAGTAGTAAGAAACAGCCAACTGTTTCTTTATCATCAACAAAATCAGAGTACAAAGCTTTGACCAATGCCACCTGTGAAGCTATTTGGTTGCGGAGAATTCTTGCAGATCTTGAAGAGGCGCAAAGTGGTTCGACATGTATCAATTGTGATAATCAGAGTGCTATCAAATTAGCACATAATCCAATTTACCATGCTAGAACAAAACACGTTGAGTTACAGTACCACTTTAGTCGAATGAAATTGAATTGATATTTTGTAACACCAAGGATAATGTGGTTGATATATTTACTAAGCCCCTTGGTAAAATTAAATTTGAAGTTTTTAGAAGTCAGTTAGGCATTGTAGAAAATCCATTTCTCCATTAAGGGAGGATGTGAGAATAATCTAGAAATAGATTTAGTTTTGGTTTGTTGAACGAGAGTGTGTATTTAGAAATCAGTTCCATCTATTCAGGTTTGTTTCCTCTTCTTCATGAAGATTAGGTGAGTGAGTTTCCTATATAAGTGTGATGTAATTGAGCAATTGAATTCATTGATTTGTGTGAGCTTTGTCTCACGTTTCTGAGTGATTCTGCTGTGCATTTTTTGTTAATTATTTATACAACATAAATTATGCATGGAGCAGTGCAGCCATAAATGCAATATATGCTTCAGATCCAACAACATATATGTCAGAGTCTGAAACATATATAGTTGGATCTGAAGCATTTATGCAATATTGCTTCATACAATATTATATATGGTAAAATACATATGTTTTTGGATGCATTTCTTTTTTATTATTTATTAAGTAAGGAATTAAACTATTATTTAATTTCTTCATGATATTGCATATTATAAATTAAAAAAAAAAAAAAAATACACAAAACAATATAAATTTAATATAATGTTTATTGTTCCAAATCAAATTATAATTACTTTCAAGTAAATACTTCAACATCATACTTCTATCTGCCTCTCTTTGCAAATTGAGCAACGGCCAGTAAGTACTCAATTACTGCCAAATGAATCAAGTTCGCCAACAGATCTACATTCTCCATCTGCTTGCGTGTAAAAAGAGAGAATGGCTTCACGCTCCTTGAAGCTGATTTGTAGCTATTTTCCATATTCTTCACTGTACAGTCACACAGTTCTGTACGCAAATTGCTTTCCCGCAGTTCGATCTGAAGTTCAACTTTCACTCATTCTAATGTCGCTTTCATTCTCTCTGTCCAACTGCTAGTGATTCCATAACGTCCTTGACGGCTTTTATATTGATTTCAAATTTCGTGACAATGACAAAACAATATCCTGCTGCGAGTCAGGAACAACCTTCTTCGTGGCTCTTGATCCAAGAGTTGTTCATCAAAACTGCTCTCAACTTAGTTATCGAATCCTTTAACTCTGTGATTTTGGTACACATTTCTATGGAAAAGGAAATCTTAAAGCAATGACTTTTAACTGATCTGCTGGCATTTTCATCAAGCGATTGGAATTTGAATGAATTCTAATCAGATCCACACTTCATTCTCACAATTTCAGAAGCTGTTGAAGTAAATTTGTTCGCAATGTGGTCATTACAAAATATAATATAAAGAAATATATTTTAGGAGAAAACATCTTTTTATATTTCGAATGAAGAAAATATAGTTTAAGATGAATGATGTGTAATATTTACGATTGTGAAATAGATTTATTTTTCCATATTTTAGGAATTTAGTGCATTCTATGCCTTAATGTTGGCAACCATTTCTCTTCCATGGCAGGTTGCTTATTAATGGATTGGTTTCTTTTTGATATTGGATTGTTTCTAGTCTATTGTATTTCCTACTCCAAGTATCAAAATCATACAAGTGAAAGCCAATACTGTTTCTTAAAGCCAATGAGTGTTTTCTAACCAACCGGCCTTTTGAAGCACATGCCTTTTAAAACACATATGGAATACTTTTCTTCGGGCAACACATTTGAAAACTATTGGGAAATTATTTTTATTGAAGAAAACTGGATTTCTCATGGAAAAATAAAGAATTTCTCAATGTAAAAGTTTATACATGTAATCAATAGCCATGAATGAAGTGCTTTGGAGTTAATGTGAAGTTTCCCATCTTATCTTGAATTAATTTTCCAAAGTTAATGTTATGACAAGGCCCTCATTGTAAAAAGACCATCATTCATCTATCATTTATTATTAAATATGTATAAACAAACTTATAATTATTTCACATTCAATTTTGGTTTAACATTTGGTATCAAAGTTGCATGTAGGTTATATATCTACATTCATGGCACATCCAATATGAACTCTTCATACATCACAAGCATGTATAGCCACCACCACTCGATTTTACTTTGTTGTCACACTCCTTGTCTAATACCATCATTGTTCACAACCATTGTTACTCCTTTCCAATACAACAATCTTCCTTTAAGGCCATTGTTTAGTTCATAGTTTTTATTTCTCTACTTCAAAATTTTATGACGGATATCTATTTTTCATGTTTGTCATTTAAGTTGATGGGCTCGTCAATAGGTATATTATAAGACCATTTTTCCATCCTCGAACCTTTAAATTCTTCTTTTCCCAAATTAATCAAAATTTGTTTGGTTATAATGTGGTTAGCAAGAAGACTAAAGGGTGTTTATCATACTTAGTGGCCTCATGTTGTTAATGTGCACGAAAAAATGTAGTTTTGAGTGCACTTACTATGCAGAGGCACATTGGACACATCTACAGAAGATGCGCGAGGTTTTTCCCCTGTATTTACTCTCCTTCAACTCAACTTGATCGATAGAATCATTCATCAAAATATCACGGTCTACTAGCAACCAATGAACTCAAGTAATTACAAGGATATAGGATTGAGGTCTATTGGAAGCCAAACCTATGAACTCGATTAATTGCAGGGATCTTCGGGAGCTAGATACACTTTTCTCAAGATTTTGGAGGGAAGGAGTACTATTTCTAAGGAGGTTTCCCCTCAGTCATCTTTTTATAAATCAACAAGTCCAAGGGCTCACTAGGATTCAAAATTTTGGTCGAAGGAGAGCTACTAAGAGCCAAGTGCTAGATATTTCCATTTTCATTTTCATTTGCATAATTTATTTGAACTCCATTTTAAGCTAATGAAAGGTCTATTTTTTTTCATATCTGAGTTTTTTTGAGAGGGCTGAGTCCCCTTGGTTTAGGGACCAACCTAGAGTCTCTAGTATCACTTTATGCATTTTATTTATGCATTATTTTAGAGCAACATTTCTTTGCTTGTTTTAGTAAAAGATTTCTTACCATAAAAATTGTGATAGCAGAACTCATTACCACTTGGTGTGGGAAGTGTGGTTGAGGAGTCTACAAAAATAAGGAAAAAATATGTGGTTTCCTTACTTTGAAGATTGCTAGGATTTAGCTCATTGTTCTCTTGCATACTCTATTTCTACAATCTAGGATTTAAAATCATCTCTCTCTCAAGATTTCATGTATGTAGGGTAGATGCATGTTGCAAGGTGGATTGGTTCTTAATGAAATAAAATTATAATCATCCTTCTATGTTTGATTTGATAAAAAATGACTCATCCTTTCTTGCTTAGTTTTTTCTATTGCAATTTGATCATTGGTTTGGCATTATTTTCAAGAACAAGAAGGGATTTATTGTTGGTAAACATGTACTACCATTGGCGTGTTGGGATTTCACACTCATCCTACATATCTGTTGTCACCATCAATAGCTTCCTCATGACTCACATTTCCCTCAAAATTATGCCACCGAGACCACATTTCTGGGTTATTGAAGGATACTGCAAGCATTTTCTTTTCTGACAGATGTGCCTTGTGGGGTGCTAAGCTTGGAAAATGCCTCACATATTCTTCATGCATCTTCATATACATTTATCCACCTTTAGAAAACTTCTTTTACCCTGAAGATGCTCACGAATCCAATCCTGTAGCAAACCAAGGCAATATTATAACATTTTGTAGCAATCTTGTAGTAGTCCTATAACATTATGTAGCATTGTCCAAAATTGACCATATTTTCTCTAGGAGCTTTATTTTTTCCTTTTGCAATTGAATAATGACACCTAAGCTCTGAATCCATGATTGGGAAGGACCAATGGTCACTCTAGACCCACCTCTCCGTCACTGCAAATTTGCAATTAGAATCAAAATACATTTCAACATTTGAGTATCAATGAATGTTTTCCGATGAAATCTAAATTGATTTTATTTCTAAGGGTAATTTTCCTTGAACAAAATGATAAAAAAGTTGATTCACCAATGCAAAATATATTAGACCTGATTCTTGAATTTATGCTTTCTTAGGATTTTAGCCACATGCATTGTTGTTGAAAAGATTAAATTTCCTTTTCCAAAGAAAATTTCCACATTCTGAAAGTAGACTAGCACTCTTCATTTCTACAATTAGGATACTATTTACATTCCTAGAACTAGTGTCAATCTTTACATTTGGATTAATAACAAATTCATTTCTACAATTATAATAATGTTTTCATTCCTACAAATACAGTAGAACTAGCTATATTTTTCCCTAAATGCACTAATTGGCATCCCAGAAATTATTTCCCACTGAAAACCATAGAGGTCTTCTCTATATATGAGGAAAACCATGCAATCGATAATGTCCCCCTCTTCCAGAACTAAATGTTGTATGCAAAGGAATAGAGAATTTCTTGGAAAAAATTTGTTTCATCACCAAGAGGATTCCCCAAGGTCCTCGGCCATATCAAGAGGGAATGCAAGGTGCATAGTATCTTCACAATTCAAATCAAAATGCACATTTTAGCCTTCATACCCTCCAACTCATCCATTGTGATCGATGACATTTCCTTGGTCCTATGCTCCTTAATATCTCCCTCATTTTGTCGATCCACATTTCCATCCACATCAACCGCACCCTCCTCAATGGGGAAACCATTCACAAGGATGGAGGCCTCATATAACCCAATCTCCTCCCTTAATGTGTCCTCCTCAACCTCAGGCACAAATATCTCACAACAAGCCACCTAAGCATCCTCAAATAGTTTCCCAACACAATCTAAACCCAAATAATAAGCAGAAACAACAAGTTTAAAGTGGGGAAACATGTTATCTTACTTATGTTGTGGAGATAGAAGAGATAAAAATTTAGTCTAAGAAGGTACTCTTGATTTCTCACCCACCTTCTCCACCTAAAGATCTTGAAGAATGGAAGGAAGATTGTACCCTTCAAGCCAATGTGCATCCTTATCCTAAGAGGTTGATCGAACCTAAATATCACACCTCGAAAGAGGCTGAACTTATGGGAGAATTGAAGAACTTGTGTGTTAACATACCCTTTCTGTTGAAAAAATCATTAGGTGCCAAGCTACAAAAGGATTCATCTGTCCTTTGCTTGAAATCAACATCCTTTTTTGATTGACAAAATTTGAGAACACCCACTGGCGAATTTTCTGACGATGATAGCCCACTCACTGATGATGTTGATGATGTCAAAAACAACCCATTGTCAATTTTTTTGATGTTGTCTGACATAGCTCATTGTTGAGGCCCACTGGCTTCTTGGATGTTTGAACACCCACTGGCTACTAAAGATGCCCATTGGCTTCTTGGATGATGTTTTCAATGCTTTCAATCTGAAAACCACCATTAATTTCATTGACATTTCCCCCCATTTTTCAACTTAAATGAGAGACAACTAGAGTTGCACTGGTGTAGGAGATTTGCATTGGTGTACTCCCCCGTTCAACTGTACAAGAGTACTTTCTTCTATTGACTCTCGGTTGCACTAGGTGTGATTGAATCTGATTGTAAAACTTATACAATATTTTGACTATGGACGACCATTCCCAAGGATCAATCCATTCACAATTGAGCTTCAATTTGGCTGGTTGGTTGTGGTTCCAACGTTTCTTTGATGAATGATTTGGCTTGCCGTAATGGATCAAAACAATGATCTTACATATGACATGTTCTTTAACAATGTGAACATTTTGTTTTGACTGCAACTTCGATTTGCGTGCATGTTGATTTGTGCCTTCACATAAATTGTTGATGGGATTTGTTCAATAAAGCATGCACTAACGAACTTCATGGGCTTTGAATAGTCTAGGATATGTAAGTTGTACTCAACTTTAACATATCCTAATCCTTGTCGATTTATGTTACTTTTGATTTCTTCCCATGGCTTGATGATTGATTTGGAAGAAAGTCGAACTTGAACAATTTCGACACTTGAAGTTGTTTGGATGAATGGCTTAGAATCAGTGTTATATATATGGTTCAAATACTTGGAAGCATCATTGTGCTCTTGAAACTAATTTTTATGTAGTTGTGACTTGAGTTGAAGGAACTCAATCGTTTCATTTGTCAATTGTAGATGCCGTGAAATACCAGCAAGAGTTTCTTTGTTGATTTGCACCATGTCTTCAGCACTTGATAGGATAAAAATATGAGGAACTTGTAACAAATGGATGTGTTGCACCATGTGAACTCACTCATTTGAATTCAGGCTCACTTTTATTGAACTTTCTTAGTTGATGACACGCTCTCTTGCTTTCAAATTTTCTTAATCTCTTGGTCGGTGAAACTTGTTTTTCTTGTTTCATGTTTACTAGACCTCATGCTCCCTTTCTATGATTGTAGATTTCAACTTGATTGAGTGTTTTTTGAATATTATAATTAATTGTGCTAGAGTTGAACTCACTCGCTTTATTTGTTGCTTGAATAGCCCACTTTCTTGTACCAGCTCGCTTGATTGAGTTTATCACACTCGCTTGGTTCGAAATTGGCTTGATTGTGCTTTTTGTAAAAGTGGTATATGCACGGTTCATATACCCCATTTAAAATAGTGAATGGGTGTCCTTTATTTTCATAATACCCAAAAATATGGGAAGTGGATAATTTGAGTTAATTATAGAGAACCTAACAAGGCTATAAAGAAGGACCATTTCCCATTGCCTTTCACTGATCAAGTCCTAGATGGCCTTGCATGGAAGAACTCATTTTCCTTCTTAAATTGATTTAGTAGGTATAACCAAATTGAAATCAACCGTAATGACCAAGATAAGAAAACATTCACATGCTCACGAAGGACCTTTTCATATAGGTTCATTCTACTTTGTTTGTGTAATTCTCTTCTTACTTTCGAGAGGGAAGTATCGAGTATATTTTTTGACCTTGTGCATGACACTATTTATATATACATGGATGATTTCACCCCTCATTGGAGTTTTTTTCGAGGAGCCATTTATAATTTATGTAAATTATTGATATAATGTAATGTTATAAATACTTCATTGAGTCTTGATAAATGTGAATTTATAATGAATGCAGGGATCCATGTTGAGCCCAACAAAGTCCCATCATTAGAAAGGTCCCTAGCCATAAAAAATAAAGGGATATCAAAAGCTTCGCTGGGCTGGTTGTATATTACAAAATATTCATCAAGGACTTTAGTAAGTTAGCCTCACCCATGTTCGTATTTTTTGGTAGAGATTCAGACTTTTGTTGGAGAAATAAGTGCCAGGAGGCATTTGAAATGCTGAAAGAAAAATTGACCACTACACTCATCCTTAGAGGATCTAATTGGGAATTTCCTTTCCACATCCACATAGATGCATGAGATACATTTGTAGGAGTAGCCTTCAGAAAAGTGGAAGAAAAATTTCCATATGCAATATACTTCATTAGTAAGAACCTTTCCAAAGTTGAACTCAACTATATAGTCACTGAAAAGGAGCTCCTAGCTGTGGTGAACTCTTTGAATAAGTTTACGTAATATATCACTAGATGTAAAGTATTTGTTCATATTGATCATGAAACCATTAAATATTTATCGAATAAACATGATGTCAATGTTAGAATCATTATATGTTTGTTATTATTACAACGATTTAATATAACTATTGTTGACAACCCAGGAAAGGAGAATGTGGTTGCATATTATTTTCAAGACTAACCTTTCCTATAGGAAATGAGGAGATTGTAGACGATCAACTTCGAGAAGAATACCTTTTTTCCATCTTAGTGATATCTCCTTAGTTTGTTGATATAGAAAATTAGTTGGTTTCTAGGAGGCTACCTCCTAATATATACTCTAGGGAGAAGAGAAAGATTGTTAGGAAGAGGGCCCATTGATCACTCATGTGGGAAAAAGAGGTATATCATTGTGTCCATCATTTAATTGACCAAGTGGGATGAATAAAAGGTAATAAATGTATAAACCATGAATAAAGTGGTTGAAATCATAAGGAAAAACATATTTTACAAGTATGGATTTCTGAGTGAGTTTATCATTGATCAAGGGATGGAGTTCACCTAAAATTGGACTCAGGACATAATGGATAAGAACCACACAAAAAATAGTAAATCCAATTCCTATAACCATCAGGAAAATGGGAAAGTGGATGTCACAAATACATCCTTGGAGAAACTTTTGACCAAGGTTGTTAGCAGCAACAAAAGGGATTGGGCAGATCCAATGGTAGAGGCCACTTGGTCCTATAATTACACTTGGAAAACCACCACTAGATTTACCCCATTTCAATTTTTTAATGGAAATAAAGCCCTATTTTCCATTGATTTTAAATACAATACCTTCAGGATGGCATCAGAATTTGATTTATACCTCACTGCAGAACAACAAGAATGACTTATCCAACTCAATGGTTTAGATGAGTTGAAATTACGAGCTCTCATGCACACTAAAGTAGTCAAATTGCAGAGGAAGGTTTGACATGAAAAACAAATTAGGGAGATATACTTCAAAGAGGGTGACTAGGCCCTCGTGCATGATTTAAGGTTCAATTATTTCAAAAGGAAATTTATGACAAGGTGGTTGGGCACATGTCTAGTGGAAAAATGCTATGAAAATCGGTTTGTCCAAATGAGAACAATTGATGAGAAAATTATTTTATTGCTTTTCAATGCTTATTATTTGAATTTATATAAGAATCCTTTGTCAAAAGAGGATTTTACTAGTTCAATAAGTAAGGAGATAAATGTAATTTTGGGCCTCACAACCCTCTGTTCATCCATCCTCTAATTCAAAAAAGAAGGAAAAGAAAAATTAAAACAAAAAAAGAGAAAAAAAAAATATAAAAAGAAATAATAAAAATTCTAGGTCAAAACCTCAATGAGCAACATAAGGTCAACTCTAGGGTTGAAAACCTCCAAGATGCGACCCAAGAAAAAAAAATGAGGAAACATAAAAAAAATTCCCCAGGTGAAAACCTCCTTTGAGGCACCTCAGAGAGGCATCCCAAGAGAAAAAAAAAGGGAGCAAAAATAAAATAAAAAATCCCCAGGTGAAAACCTCCTTTAAGGCACCTGGGGTAGGCCTACAGAATGAAAACCTCTTTAGAGGTAGCCTGAAGGTCCCAAAAAAACAAGGAGAGAAAGAAACGATAAAAGAGGAGAAAACAACACAGAGGTAAAGGAACCCTTACACTAGTTCATCTAGCAAATCTTTGCAGGTTTCTAGCCACAATTAAATAACAACATCAAAGGGAATCAGGGGGTCCACATTTAACTTTTCCACTTACCAAGCTAGCCTCTTGCAGATCATTCATCACTCCATCCATCTCTCTACATTACTCCATTATTAGGCACCCCATCTTACTCATTTTTTCCTCAATCCTGCAGTTGCTATATGATTGTAATGAACTACTATAAGATTGACCAGAATTACTATAGGATTGAGATCAACATAGGAAAATGGTAATATGTAATTTTTCTATTGGGGAAATGAATGGATAGGTTCAGAAAAAACCCCATCATCTTCCATCTACATTACTTATCCATTCTTTCCATCCAAAACTTCACCATTATTCATGAAAAAACTCTATTTTTTCCACTTCTTCACAAGTTCTCACCACCATCATAGTTTCCAGTTCTTTTCAATAGACTCACCACAAATTATACATGACTATGATTGTATTCCACAATGGAGAGTGTGATTTTGTAAGGGTCTATGTGACTGCTATAGGAAAAAGTCCAATCTTGTAGCAGCCTACACAACCCCTATATAACTATAGCCAAAGACACCTGGAAGCTCTTAAATGAAAAATTTTCAATCCAGAAGCATTGAGAGACCATGCTTAAGATATTGGGAAGAAAAAACACTCTTGAGGAGAAGATACAAGGGCATTTATCACCTTTAGCAACAGAAAATCAATCCCTGAAGAAATTGTATCAAAATACTTCACTCAGTAATACACACAATAAAGAATTATTATAAATAAATTATATTTTTTGTGCATAAAATGACTAGTATGAGAGATAAAACCTTCATAAGCCAGAATATGGACCACTAAAGTATCATGCATGCATTAAAACTAGATTGAAATCACGAGGTAGTCTCGGGTATGAAAATCCTCGCCTCTTCCTTTAAGCGAATAATGGTTCAAAAGCATTTTTATGGAGGAGGGATGAATATTATAGGATGGAGGTTGCTAGTAAAATTGGCCACTCTCAGGTAGTTAAAGTGTAGTTCACTCAACTTTCATGAAATGTGGAAAATTCAAATGAAAGGAGGGTGATGATTACGTGGAGTGTGGGCAAAGGGTTCGAAAAATGAAATATGTGTATGAAAGGTAGGGGTCCACTCACAAAGCGCGTTGATCCCAATACCACAAGAGGAAATAAAAAGGGACATGCCTGATGTAGGAAATTATAGGGTAAGTTCCTTAGATCAAACAGCAAAGGTCACTGCTCACAAACAAATCGCAAATCAATACACTAGTATATCATCTGATTAAAACCCTCGAAGAGGGAAAAATTCCACGGCCTGAGACAACGTGGCCACTTTAGGAAATTTATTAAGATAAAAAGAAAGTTTACATATGTTTCTGTCATAAACGGTTACCGGAAAAATGACCCTCCATGCTCTTTAAATAGAGATCTTGGACCAATCGGGTGGTAAGCCACGGATAAAGTGTCGTTAGTACCTGGGAGAGAGTCAATCGTTGAATCACTACAAATCGTGACCGTCAGATTATAAGTTACAAATGTACATGGTAAAGAAATACACTTTACCAAACTCTACACTAGACCAACTTATACTTAACTATTTCCTATGTGTCGACTATCCTAACATCCACCCTCAAGAACAAATTGCAATAGGATTGAACGATTTATAAAGGTGACACAAAAGGAGCCTATTTCCTCTGTGTCAAAATATCGTAAAATCCCCCCTTAAGAACAACTTGGGATAGGATTGAAGGATTTACAAAGGTGACATAATAGGAGAAGGAAGGAGGCACTATAGACTTCCCCCCCTTAATGATAACTTTCCTGAACTCCAAGCATCGATCAAATTTTGGTAAACTTTGCTTCTATGAGAGCCTTTGTAAACATATTGACAACTTGATCATTGGTTGAAAAATACTATACTTCAAGAACACGATAATGAATGAGATTTCTGATGAAGTATATATGAATCTCTATGTGTTTCATATGCTAATGTTGAACTAGATCTGTGCATATTTGAATGCCACTAATTATCACACCAAAGTCTAGTTGGATGCTGCTCATGAAGACCAAATTCAGACAGAATCTGACGAAGCCACATGGCTTCCTTGCTGGCTTCAACAACACCACGATACTATGCTTCTGATAAAGAAACAGATATGACACTTTGTTTCTTATACGACCAAGAAATAGGTCATGAACCAAGAGTGAATACATATCCTATAGTAGACTTTCGATCATCAGGGTCACCAACCGAATCAAAATCAGTGAAGCCAATCAACAATGGAGATGCTCCTACACTGTAATGAATCTCAAACTGAACTATACCTCGAATATATAGAAGTATTATTTTTTCTTCTTTCTAGTGACTTTCATGATGTTGGTGCATAAACGGAGAAACAAGACCAACGTCAAAGGAAAGGTTAGGACGTGTATGGGTTAGATACATAATTTTACCAACAAGTTGACGGTATAAGGTAGCATCAACTCCAGGGGTATTACAAGTGACTGAAAGCTTGACTCCAGACTGAAAAGGAAAAGTGGCTGGGTTACAGTCTTCCATGTGAAAGTGACGTAGAATATCACAAGCATACCTGGACTGACAAAGGGTAATACCTTCTTTGGATTGCAAGACTTGCAGGTGAAGGAAATAACACAATTTCCCTCAGCCTATCATTTCAAACTTATTTTTGAGGCTAGACTTCACATGTTTTATATGGTTGCGATCACTACTAGTAAGGATAAGATCATCAACATAAAGAACAAGGATGGTGAAGGACTTACCCACTTTCTTTGTGTAGATAGTGTTCTGAGAATAACACCTAGAAAAGCCATTATCTAATAGAAATCTATACATTTTGGCATACAAAGCCCGAGGAGCTTGTTTGGGACCATAGAGAGACATCCAAAGGTGAAAAACAAGGCTAGAGTCATTTTTCATAAAGCCAGGGGGTTGTTCCATGTATATTTCCTCATGCAAACCTCCATGTCAGAATCTGGATTTAACATCCATATGATGGAATTCCCATTTAAAGGAGGCAAAAAGGGAAAGAACAAGGTAGGTAGAATTCATTTTGGAAATAAGGGAGAAGGTTTCAGTGTAGTCAATGCCTTCAACTTGTGAAAATCCTTTAGAAAAAAGACAAGCTTTATGTCTATCCACTTTTTCACCTGATTGAACATTTATTTTGTAAACCCATTTACATCTGACAAGTTTTCTTCCTTTTGGAAGAAGAACAAGATCCCAAGTATCATTTTCTAATAGGGAACGATATTCTTCATTCATAGCTTCATCCCAATATGGATAACTAGAAGCTTATTCAAAGGTGTCTGGATCAATATGTTTTGGAACTTGAGTCAATAAGGAAGGGTCTCTTTCGAATTGAGAACGTGTACATCATCGATCTGTAGGGTCACCTGCAAGAGAACCTGCTGCATCCCGTGTAGAGTGGACCCATGTTGGAAGTTGTTGAGCTAAAGGAATATCTTCAAGAGGTGGAGGAGGATTTTCATTCTCGCTGTCATCATTTGAACTAAAAGGAATGCTATAAAAAATAATAGAGATAGAGAAAGGTGGCACATATGCAGAATGAGGCTCACAGGACAAAGGTGGCACACCCGCCGAACTGGGCTCACAGGACGATATATTTTCATCAAATTTTACATCTCTTCTAATGATGATATTTTTGGATTTTGTTTTAAGAATTATATATCCTTTGACATCTTCAGAATATCCAACAAAAATGCATTTTTCACTATTAGGTTTTAAGGTTTTGTGTTTCGCATCTGGAATATGGGCCCAAGCATCACTTCCAAAAATATGAAAGTGACTTACATATGGTTTGATTGAGCTTGGGGATTCTTTTAGAGTTATATTCCTTAAAAAATTAGTAGTAGTTCGATTTACTATGTAATTTTCACAGTTAATTAATTCTGCCCAAAAATTGAGAATAAGTCCTTTAGATTGAAGCATACAATTAGCCATTTATTTTAAGGTGCGATTCTTCCTTTAAGCTACACCATTTTTTTGAGTATATGGAACATTATGTTGCAATTGAATGCCATGCTCAGTGAAAAATTTGATAAATTCATTGTTAACATATTGTCCTCCATTGTCTGATATTAACTTAAGAAAATGTTAAAAAATTCACTCTAGAGTTTTAATAAGTACACCCAAGTGCATTTGGAGAAATCATCAATGAAAGCTAATAAGTACTTGTAACCAAAGAAAGAAAAAACAGGAAGCAGACCACATAAGTCACTGTGCACAAGCTGCAAAGTGGCTGAAGTGTGCCAAGAGGCACGTTTGTCAAAACTATCTCGATGATGTTTTCCGAGTACACATCCGGAACAAACACCATCTCGGCAAGATACCATAGGAAGGTCTGTCACCATGTTTTCTTTACATATAGTTTGAAGAGAGCGATAGTTTAAGTGACCAAATCGCTCATGAAAAAGTTTGTTCACTTCATTATTATGAGCAACAAAAATGAAGGGAAGACATGATGACCCAAAGTTTTCAAACTTATAAAACCTTGTGGAATCATCAGCAATATGAGTAGCTAAAATATTTATAGGATATTTGAGGTCCTTGATTACAACATCATGAGGTGATAATTCTACTATTTTCCCTTCACTTCAATGAGTTATCTGATAAACAGAAAGAAGGTTGCATGACAAGGTAGGAACACATAGTACATCATTAAAATTTCCATTATCTAGATGAATGGTTCCATATCATACAACACAAAGAGATCTATCATCACCAACATAAATATTTTTGGTGTTACAATCATTTAAGGAAGAAAACATGGGTTTATTTTTGGCCATGTTGTAAGAAGCTCCAAAATCAATGAGCCACTCATGAGAATGAGAAGAAGAAGACACATTTAGTGCATAACCAGAGGCTTGAAAACAAAAAGCAGAAATTTCCATTCGTGAAGATGAAGTTGAAGAGTTCTCCAAATTGATGTGGTGCTTCTTCATTGCAACTTCTAAGGCTTCCATATTCTGAAAACATTTGGATTCTACATGGCCATCATGATTACAAAAGTTGCAATGTCTATCTGTTTTCTTCCATTTTTTTTTATTTTCCTTATCAGTTTGGTGAGTTTCTCTTTTAGTTTGTGGCTAAAATATCTTAAGATCCTTGTTTGGTTTAGAAACATACTTTTTAGGATACTGCTTCTTGGGATTATTTTGATATGGTTGTTGGTGGGCTTCTAATGCTTTCTTAGAAGTGTTTCCAGTATTGATAAGACCAAGGTGTAATATTTTTTCTTGTTATCATATAAAAGAATCAGAAAAGGCATCAAAAGAGGGGTTCTTATAGGTTGTTCCTTGAGAAATGATAGCTTCTCTAGTGGAAGAGAAGGTGGAAACAAATACAGAGTATGAAGGGCCAAGCTTAGCAAGAATGGAATAGATAAGGCTACCATCTTCCTTTTTGACCTTACAACATCCTAAAAGAAGTCTAATGGTCCTGAATTTGGAAAAGAAATCTTCAATAGAGGAGAAATTATTGGGGTCCAAAGTAAGCAACTCATTTTCAAGCTGGTGGGCCCTGATTCAATTTTGAATGCCAAAAACAGTATTTAGCTTTTTCGAGGTTACATTAGGGGTGTCAATTTCTAGGATATGAAATTGAATATCTTGAGAAATTGACATTCCGATCAACCCTCATGCTTCATATTGTTTATTTTCATATTTAGCGTCTTTATCTCCATCAGTAGGTTTAGTTTCTTGTCCTGTGGCTATTCTATAAAGCCCTTTACTTCTAATTAAATCTACCATGTGGGGTAGTCATTAGAAATAATTGTTAATGTTAAGAATAACTAGGCATACACTTTCCATTATATTTTAAAAACAATGAAGCTGAAAAGGTTGAAACTAACTCCTCCAATGGAAAGATCTCAAAAAACTAGGCTGATTAAAAAAAACGGCTCGGAAAATGACTTCCAGAAAAAGAAGTTATGCCTTTTTGAAAAAAAGAGTTGTATATGCCCAATAGTTACGAGAACAGTTTGAAATTTGATGATGAGGTTCTACTTAAAAAAAAAATCCCCCGCACCGCTTTAACAAAAACCTTTTTAGAAAAATAAGCTTGAGAAAGAGACTTGAACCCAAGACCTCTATTCTCATAAACTAACTTTACAACAAGTGAGCTAGCAAAAGGATTCTGTAATTGTTTGAAAGGAGAAAGGTGTTTTTTTTTTTTTTTTAATTATGGTTTTTGTTTTTTTAGTCTTCTATGTGCGTGCTTTTTCCTGCAAAATAAACACAAATCTGAGCACAAAAAAAAATGAGATGCAGGCCTCAAGGAAGAAGATTAGATTTTCAGCTAGCCTTACTAGCAACTATCATTTTTTCCACTATTTCTGCTTTCCTGTGATCG
This sequence comes from Pinus albicaulis, assembly GCA_034641835.2. NCBI lineage: Eukaryota > Viridiplantae > Streptophyta > Pinopsida > Pinales > Pinaceae > Pinus > Pinus albicaulis. The sequence continues at coordinate 1,246,651,074 of CM076581.1, read as the reverse complement.
CACAAAGATGCGGGGAAAGAGCACACGTAGCAAAAATAATTCCCTTCTTCCTATTTCTAATTTTTCGAGATTGTACACAGCGCAGAGAAAAGAGCATACACAGAGAAGAGGGTATAGATTCAGTAATATATATATATATATATATATATAAACAAAAATAAACAGAGGGAACTGAAATAAGAAGAACGATTAATAAATATAACTACCCAAAATATACTTTATACCACCGATCTAAAATGACATTACTTGGGCAACCAAAAACCTTTTCTCATGAAACAAAAGGGGTTCCTCACTATAACAGATGCTTTGGACACAATAGAGTAGTTCTCCCAGCCCGAAAGTGATCAAAAATAGTGAATCTGGAAAATTCCAGTCGCATGCAGTCAAACTGGCTTCGGATTTGGATGAACAATTGATGCAACCCTCAAAATGGATCTTATACCATGTAGGAAATTACAGAGTAAGTTCCTTAGATGAAACACCAAAGGTCACCTCTCACAAATAGATCAAAAATCAATACACCAATATCTCATGTGGTTAAAACCCTTGAAGAGGGAAACAGTCCACGGCGTGAGCCAACGTGACCACGTCAAGAAATTTATTAATATAAAAATAAATTTTACATATGTTTCTCTCATAAATTGGTACCAGACAAATGACCATCCATGCTCTTTCAATAGAGATCAGGGACCAATCGGGTGTTAAGCAACAAATCAAGTGTCATTAATACCGAGGAGATAGTAAGCCGTCAGATCACTAGACCAAGTTATACTAGATCACATAGTAAAGAAACACACTTTACCTAACTCTACACTAGACCAAGTTATACTTAACTATTTCCTATGTGTCGGAATATCCTAACACCTGACATTAGTCGTACCAAGGATCTAATTCCAAAAATTATTGGAGAGGCCACTAAGGCATCGAGAGGTGAGCTAACTATGACTAGGGGTCCCTAGGGTGTTACATAGAAGCTACAAGGTCAGCTATGATGTGTTACAAGTTCAGAAGAAAGTGGTACACGATCATAGGAATTTGCTACAAGATTGTAGAATAATGACTACAGGATAAGGCCAAGAAAGGAAAGATGGTTGTAATTGAATTTTTTTTTCCTCAAAATACCCACAGTAATGAGTAAATAACCTCAGGAAGAGTAAGTAGTGCCTTTCTCACCACCTTTCATTATCAAAAGGATTTAATTGAAATTTTGCCGATGTAGACATCGTGTAGAAAATCCCTATAGATTTTCTTTTTTGTTTGTAAGCTTGGCAAGACTAAATCTTCAACATGTCCAACGTATCACCCTAGTCATGGTGGGGAATTGCACTAGTGACTTCACATAAAGGAGTTCCTTAACATAGCACTCGATCACCATCTATGTAAGATACCATGGACAAATCCCTGTAGAATTGATTTTCTTTCAAACAAAATATCTATGAGGCAAGGTGACTTCAGAGATATTCTACTTGAAAATTTTCCTGTAATTCTCCTTCCTCTAACCGGAAGCATAATTCCAACCTTCTCATCCCTTCCTTGAAACCCTAGGCTTCTCAAAAAACAACCTCCATAAAAACATTCTTTGTGAATTTTGAGGAAACAATTGTAGGAAACATGGGAGGGGGTTTCAATATAAGGGATCCCATAGACACTCAAAAAATCCATAAACCTCCTCCTTTCATATATATCTTCCTAGGGCACCAATGGATGGGGTGATTTTAAATATTGAAAGTGATGATGATGAGATAACCCATGAATTTTCCATGACCCTTCACTCTCAAGGGGTAGACAACACTACCACTTTTTTTAGGGGACTTTCCATCCATGTGAATGTAGATATCATTAGCATAGTAACCACCATACCAGTAGTGGTAAAATGGGTCAAGTAAGATAGAATAGAAGCCATCACAACTAAGAAAAATGTCCTCATCCCTGAGGAGAAGTATTTTGGAGAAAAAAATGGAGTAATAAGGGAGAGTCTCCCTTACCCTTGGGATGAAGTGGACTATGACATCCTTAAGTACATATATTGCGAAGTGAGTTTGAGTGTTATATATGCCTATAAAATTATGATAATATATGATATAAGGTTCGAAATAGAATTTCCCATTCCTATCAGGCTCAGTGTACTGCATTTCCTCCATTCAATGATTGAAATGATCTAGAGGGCGAGGGAACAAAAGAACTAGTACATTGTGCATCATGGCCTCATAAGGCTCATTTTTTTTAATTCCTTAAGCCACCTTAGTAGCCTTGTGTTGTGGTCTTATTTTGTGGACATGGATAGGGAGACCTTCATGGAAACACAAACCCAAAGCCTAACACAACATGAAGAGACTACAAAATATAGTGTTAGAAGTAAGCAAGAAGAAGAAGAAGATTTTGAAGAACAAGAAGAAGAAGCTGAAGAGAAAGAAGAATAACGTGAGGAAGAGGATGATACGAAGGAAGAATAGGTTGAAGGAGGATATGGAGAAGGGAGGAAAGAAGAAATAGGGAAACAAAAGGCAACATCGAAACCCTTGGAGAGCCCTCTAGACATCATAAGAAGGGAAAACAAAATTAAGAAGAAAGCCTCTTAGAAGGAAATATAGAACAAGAGGTGACTATTGCTTTGGAAACCCTTCGTGTATCTTTAAAATTCAAGAGTAGGAAGCCCAAACAAGGCCCTTAGATTTTAAAAGAAGAATTAGTACTAGGATCAAACAAGGGAAGCCTCATCCTCCTTCAACATACACAATCACAATTGATAAATCAGCTAGCCACTGAGAAGGATAATTTGGATGAGGTGAAGGGAATATTGAGGAGGAAACCTCTCTCAAATACCAGGGAAAGAAGCCTTTGACACATATGAGAAGGCCAACCACTAAGGGAGTCACAGATAAAAAACTCAAAACATAAAATGCACTTCTACGGGAAATAAAAGAATTTCTATAGGATGAGAAAAAAGTGCCACAGTAAGGGAAAAAACAGCACAAGAGGTGGGAGAAGGTCAACCAGAACTAGAAGAGCTTGATCCATCATATGATCTTGGGTCCTGTTACAAGTTTGTTTAAGTAGGAGGAATTATACCTAAAAAATTTGCAATCCCCCCCCCCTATCTGAGTTACCAAAAAGAGAATTAGAACTCACAATTGGATGTAGATTGAAAAATAAAATAAAGTAGAGGATGTGGGATTCATGGAGGAAAGAATGAAACAAATGAATAAGGAAATTGTTGACTTTAGGATAAACAAATCAATCATGACGTAGAAACTATAGTTAGAATATAAGAGGCTGAGAGAGAAACTATGGGAAAGGGAGGCACAACTTTCTACCATGGAAAGCTTGTCCATGGAGTCCATCCAATGTATCCAACCATCCAAATCATATGCCATTTTCCTAGAAAAATAATGGCTGTAATTCCAAATAAAGACATTGGGACAATATGGATCTCTACCATTTCTAAATTATATTAGGTTCATTGACTTCTGCCGGTAGATAAGCATTGGGGATAGGGCCCACCTATATAAATTTTATTTGCACAACTGATGGAACTGGCCTCTTGGATGACTCGCGAGGAAATAAGGGTCGAGGGGGTAAATAAGGTTATGAATAAAGAAGAAAGTGATCCCCTTAACATCAGAGCAGAATTAATAAGCCCCAATGTTGTCATAAGTAACCACAACATTATCTCTCTGAATCCCAAATTGGCCCCTCACTACCTGGAAAAACAAGAAAAAGTCGTAATCCATTTTGAATACACCTTTAAGTTATTGGGGATTGAGCATTTGCAGGTATTTCAAAGAAGATGTCATGTTCGACACCAAAGTCTAAAAATCAGGGAGTATCACTCACCTAAAAGGTTAAGGAATTACCTAGATAGGACCCCATTTTACAAAAAAATATATAAATATTGAAATTCAATTGGATATGGCTAAAACTAAGTCTTTCCTTGCTACTAGGACTACAAGAGACAATATATCAAGTAGAGGAACAAATGGAGTGGATAAACATAGATGACAATGCATGCTTCTATCCACAAGAAGGAACACCTTTTATGATGGCTTGGGATGTCAGAGAGGCCACTAGGGCCATGCATGAACTAAAAATTAGTGAGTATGTTTCTTAGAGTGTGAGAAACAATTTCAGTAGGGGGAAATAATGGACCTCATCAATAGGTATATTATAAGGAATTTTTTCTATCCTCTAACCTATAAATTATTCTTTTCTCACATTAATCAACATCTATTTAGCTATAATTTACTTAGTAGGAAGAATAAAAGGTGTTTGTCATACTTCATGGCCTAATGTGGTTTATATACAGGAAAAAGAGAGGTTTTTAGTGCATTTACTGTGCATGTTGGAGGAATATATATGATATGTAGGAGGCTTGTCCCCTACATTTAATATCCTTCAACTCGACGTGATCCCTAGAATCACTCATAAAAAAGTAAAGGTATACCAGCAGACAATGAACTAAAGTAATTGAAAGGATCTAGTGGAGATAGCTAAAGGTCTGCTGGTAGCAAATTAACTCAAGTAATTTCAAGGATATAGGGGATATAGATCCACTTTTTTTGAGAATTTTTAAGGAAGCATTCCTCTTTCAAAGGAGGCTTCCCCTCAGCAATATTTGTATAAATCAACAAGCCTATGGGCTTACTAGGATTAGAAATTTTAGAGTAAGTAGGGCTACTGAGAGGAAAGTCCTAGAGACCATCATCTTCATTTTCATTTGCATGATTTTTATTAACTCTAGTTTATGTTAATAAAAGGTATATTTTTGTATCACATCTGAGTTTTTTTTAGAGGGTTGGGTCCTCTTAGGTTACGGCCCAACCCAGAGGCTCCATTAACCTTTTATGTCTCTTATTTATGCAGCTTTATCTTAATAGAAGTTTACTTTCCATAAAAATTATGGTTGAAGACCTGATTACAACATCTTTTGTGTGAAGTGTGGTTGACGAGTGTACAAAAACAAGCTAAAAATATGTGGTTTCCTTATTTGCAAATTTATAGACTATAGAAAATTTATAGACTATAGCTTATTATTATCTTGCATACTTTGTTTCTGCAATATAGGAGTTAAAATCATTTCTCTCTCAAGACTTCATATATGCAGGTTAGATGCATGTTGTAAGGTGGATTCGTTCTTAATGAAATAAAATTTAATTCATCCTTCTCTATTATATTTCATAAAATTTGACTCTTCCTTTCTTACTTAGTTTGTTCCACTTCAATTTTGTTATTGGTTTGGAATTCGTTTCAAGTACAAGAAGGGATTAATTTTTTGTATACGTATAATACAGGTGGATTGAAGGTTTGGAACAATCATTCTACATCTCTTTTTTCACCATCAACCTCTTCCTTCACCACTGACATTTCCCCGAAAATATTTCCGCCAAGACTTCATTTCTGGGTCATTTAAGGACACCATGAGAATTTTCTTTTGTGCAATATTGGCCTCTAAGGGGTGATAAGTTTGGAAAATGACTCACATAGCCTTAATACACGTTCATCTACCTTCCTCCACCGTAAGAACAAATTTTCTACCCTTAGGATTCTCATGGATCCAATCTTGTAGCAAAATAGGGAAATCCTATAGTATCCTATAGAAATCATGCAATAGTATTGTAGAACCTTGTAGAACTGTCCAAACTTGACCATATTTTCTGTAGGAGATTAATTTTTTCCTCTTGCGATTAAATAATGACCCTCAAGCTTTGAATACATGATTGAGGAGAACCAAAGGACACTCTAAACCCACTTTTCCTTCAATGCAAGTAGAAATATGCAATTATAATTAGAAGAAAAATTTTAAAATTTGAATACAAATGAATTTTTTTTTATGAAATTTACCTGGATTTTATTACTAATGCTAAGCTTCCATGAAAAAAGTGATAAAAAGGGCGATTCACTAATGCAAAGCATATTAGACATGGTCCTTGAATTTATGCTTTCATAGGATTTTAGTCACATGCATTGTTGTTGGAAATATAAATTTCCTTCTTCAAAGAAAATTTCCACATTATGGAAGTAGAGTATTGATTTACATTCTGCAAGTATACTAGCACTTTTCATTTCTACAATTAGCATAATCTTTACATTCCTGAAACTATATTTTGTCTTTACATTTGGGTGAACAACACTTTCATTTATGCAATTATAATAATGTTTTCACTCCTACAAATAGCTTAGAACTCTCCTTTTTCATCCAATTTATTTCTCTCAGCTAGTTGGAGTGGTATATCTATGCCTTGATCTGTTCCATTGAATTTAGGTGGCATGAGTAGAACTTGACCTACTGTGAATATATAACTATCAGCTTTAAGTTTGTACGAACCCTAGGTTGGTAGTTTAAGCTGGTAGTCTTACGAATCTCAACATTTTTCTAAGATAGTGAGGCTCATCATATGTTTTATGCTGATGCACAAGTCTCAAAACTTTATTTTATTATATGCGAGTTCTGGATAACAAGATTTCCACACTTCTCAATTTTTCTCCAATTTCCCTACAATATTTTGATGATGATAACCATCCAGATCCCACTCAAAAAACTTGACAACATGTAATCCATAAATGAAACACTTGAACATTGTTCCAAAAGTACAAAGATCACTTATGTGCAGTCTATTGTCACCAATGGGGGATCCCCCGCCATAGGTTCGGCCTCCCCATTCACATATGTGTTCAGTCTTGTTCATGTTTCTATTTTTCCCCATCCCTAGTCGAGCACATACACCTATAATTATGTTTTAATTTCCTATTTTGTTGTTTTAGATCCATTTTAGATGGTAGGATTTTAGATTTTTTTCTAATATCATTAGTGGAAGCATGATCCTAATCTAGGTGTATGGATCAGTTTTTGGTGAAGAATTAAAGAAGTTTTTTCAGAATGATTTGATGGTTCTTGTAGCCATGTACTGTATTATTTGAGAAGGGAGACAATTGTAGGATTTTCCAAGCTAGAGTATTACTCCATTGTTAGAAACTCTACCATTACCTTGTTGTTGAGGCTAGATGGGGGTGCCTCATGATTTAGGAACCTATGAGGCTCATCCTCCTGTAAGGATATAATGTGGGGTAAAGTTCCTTATCCATAATATATGCCATAATACAATCCTAGACCTTACTTTTTTCAATAATAGCAATAATTGATGGCCATGGAGGTAAACCTAACATAGGTAAATGAACTGTTTTTTCTACTTCAATATTTTCTGTACTTTAATTTGGGGCAGTGATTTGTAGATTCAATGGTTTTTGGCCCAATTATAATAATATACGTCAGTGGGTTTTTACAACTTGGAACACAAACTATGACATATACATATTCTCAAAAGGTTTATTCATGTTTTAGTTTGATACCCATGAAGATTTTCAGAGAGTATTGAAATAAGGGTTGTGGTTTTGGGGTAATGTGGGGATTTTCGTTAACCCTTAGTTTCAAAATTTTAATGCCATAATAATCTTTCTCACAAAAATGTCACTATGGGTGAGTATATGAAATATTACCCTTCCGTTCTGGCATCACAAGGTCCTTGAAAAAATTGGAAACACCCTTGGGTCATTAAAAGAGATGGATTCCAAGAGAAAAGAGAAATGGTTATTTACCTTCGCTAGAATCTGTGTAGAAACATATCTAAGTAAAGGTCTACCTAATCGCATTCATATGGAACATAAAAAATTCCAATGGAACTAGCTAATACATTATGAAAATACAACATTCAAATGCCATTTTCTCTACCAATGAAGGGACTTGCGAGACATGCCCTCATGCAAAAAAGCACCTAAAAATTAAAAAAGGGTAGGTCTGTTGAATTTGGGCAGCTCAAAAGGTATATATAAATGGATAAAACACAAGAAAGGGATTTTTTTGGAAATATGCCCAATATTTTGGTTTTCCACCCAAATTTTCGTGCTTAGAACCCAAAATAATGATTTTATATTATGATTTGTTGTTGAGGGGTTATGTGAGGGTTTCCTTAAGGAAAAAGAATATGCCCAAGACACTCACAATAAGAGTTATAAATATAAGCCCAATGGAAAGTCCTATTCAAAACTTTGATAGGAACATTGAACCTATGGAGAGAGGAGGCTAAAGTACTTAGTCGTAGAGGGCTGAGTTTTTTCCCTAGGAGGAGGATGAGTTCAGCTAGTCTATTAAGGGAGGTCAATTCTATTGGTTAGAATATTGAAGAGAGGTCACAAGTGCCAAAAACTAGGTAGTGTTGATTAGCCATGGCCTAAAAGGACATTATACCTACATAGAAGCAGGTCAAGAGCCTTAGAAGTTGTAATTAAAGAGGCCAAAGCCAACTATAAAAGATCTGGACAAGCTGAAAGTATCAAGTATAAAGGAGCAAGGTGGAGCGTATGTCTAGAGATTGAAATTGGCCAAGGTTAGTCTAGTTGGAGGCATATGTTAGAAAGGATTAAGGAAAACCTAATGGAGGTAGAGATATAATCAAGGGTTGGTTAGGTTTTGTATAATATTTACCACATGGAATTAAAGAAGGCCAAGTGTGGTTAAAGAGTTGTTGTATCAGCTCACTAGTGTAATAAAGAAGGCCGCACGCTAGGAAAATAAAGCCACGTGACTATAACAAGAATCTAAGATAGGAAAAAGATAAATAAGGCTTGGTTAGGGTATATCTCAAGCTTAACAAGGGATGGCAATGACGTGTGTGGAATCCAAGTGTCTAAGTAATAAAAAGAAGAGTCTATTGCATAAAAAAATGTAAGCCTAAATATCCATGATTAATTGCACAACAAGCCAAGGATTTTTCCAAGTGTGCAGCAAGGGCGACAATTGTAAAAAGGAGCTTACTATACGCAAAATAAATTATAGTAGGAAAAGGAGTTGGGATGCATGAATGAAAATACAATACTAAGCTAAGTGGGATAAAGGTATCAACCTAGGTGGGTGGGTATTTTGTTGATTGTATTTTCTATTTGTATTTGGGAAAAAATAAGATCTAAAGGAATTGGCCTCAACCTGAAGTTTTCATTCAAAGTATAGAGTGTGTATTATAACTTTGTATTAGGGTTTGTAAATTCCCATGATCCCTACCTTGAGAGCACTAAGGTTTTCTAAGTTATGGAATAATACAAAACGTGATTTGGGCCATATTTACTATGTACTATTGTTGATATGTTTTTTTTTTTTATATTTCGCTGTGAAAATTACATTATTTTTGGTAATATTTATTGTTTATTTGTTACTAGCTAGGGCATAAACAGAAAATAAGATTAGAGAAATTTTGAGGTAAAAAATGGGCCTCAAAGAAAAGATTTATAACCAAAATAAATTTTATCTGAATAAATAGGATTCAAAATGATGATGTCAACCATGGTATATGATTCAGCGTTTTTGGAGTAAAAAAGTAAAAGAAAAAAAAAAAACGTTTTCAACTCGTATTTCAACTTATTACCCTACAATTTTACTCAAATTTCTACAAACGGCATTCATTGGATGAAAATTTTAATTCCTCATCCAATGAGTACCCTTGTTGCATACTTTCGTTGGACCTTACTATAGGAAAAATGAGAAATACATGAAAAACGTGATTGCAATCGTGTTTTTCCCTATACTAGTATCCATCAAAGGTATGCATCATGGGTACTCCTTAGATGGGGAATTAAATTTTGTATCCAAAAAGTGTTTCCACTCAAAATTTGACTAAAACTATAGGGAATCAAGTTGAAAATGTGAGTTGAAAAAGTATTTTTTTTGTTGTTTCCCTCCAAAATTTGATGATGTAATATTTTTTTGTTTTTTTTTAAGTCAAAATTCTATTCATTCGGAAAAACAGATGTACATACGGAGTAAAAAAATAAGGTGGTGTCACCCTAATCAAGTTTGTTGACCACCATTTATAGCATATGACAAAAATACAAAAAGGATACTAAGGATGTCATCCATAACCAAGAAGGCCAACACTGAAAGATAAGTAACACAAAAGAACACCTATAGTTATGTCAGTCATATGACGTGATGGAAGCATGGTTTCCAGGGTTGTCCCTGGAGGAAGTATAGGATGGAAGGCACATTGGACATGCCCTTCGAAGTGAGCCATTCATGACTCCAACTTCTCTAGATTCTCTAAAAGTAGGTTCTGGCCATGCCAGACCACCAACACTTGTTCATAAACATGGCATTGGAAGTAGTGCATCATATCCAAGGTGGCTACCATTTGATCATGCTCCTCCCTTCAGATCCTAATCCGGGTGGCTCTAGACACACTCATAAGTCCAAGAGGATTCAGAATAGGTCAAAATTCAAGGTGTTCATATTACTCTGGAAATAGGTCTAGATCAAAGTGCTCGTCGCCTTGATCCCAATGGTGCAAAGAGAAGTCCAATCCAAGTTTGTATGGAGAAGTTAGAGATGGTAATTTTTTTTTGTCAAAGTGGGCATGCGGGCTAGGATTAATGGTCCTACAAATTGACCAAGACCTGATGCACAAAATATGGCCACTAGAATGGGTGAAATTGTTCCCTACTTTATTTTCCCTATATCCTTTATTTTCAGCAAAAATCAAAATGGCATATTTATTTTTAAAACCGAAAAAAATATTAAAATAGGGGTGGGTCAGGCCTATCTGACCCACCCACACACCCCACCAATCACATTGTATCAAAAAAATTATATGTGATTTATTGGCGAGCGTTCAAACCCCACCAACCCCAAAGATTAACATCGACCATTAAACAACCCACCAATATATATATGTATGGTATGTGGAGCCATCATGAGTTGGACCCACCTGAAAAATGTGGTTTGAACCCTAATGAGTGACCCCCTAATATGTGCAACTAACCACGTAAGAAAAACACAAACACTAATATATTTTTTACCAAATTCCAACCAAACCGTGCCATAATAAAACATTTAACTACTAGTTTGTTATACCCGTTAGGCCCAAATGCGGTTTGATTTAAAAATAATGTGGCGTGAGTGGGGTTTTACCCCAGGCCTAACACTCCCAAGTGGGAAATTACACCAATGGCCCAACAACCAATTCGTTGTAATATACGTCCATGAATTTCTACATAAACCTTAAAATTTTCCATTCGACACAATGGGGAGTTCTAAGTGGATTGGAAGACCACAGAACAAGAAGTGGAAGTAAGGAATGGGGGAGTAAAATGTTGAGTGTCCAGCCAGGTATGGAACCAAGATCCAACGGAACCGTGACAGAGTGGAACCTTCCAGGAAAAAAAGTTGTGGAACCCTGAACTTCGAGAATTTTTTCGAGGAGGTAAAAATTTCACTTTGTTAGATTGATATCAAGTTTATATTCAAATTTGACAGAATTTCGCAGGGAGCGCGATGGTGAGGTCAGAATCATCATCTGAGCAGCAAAATTACATGTGCCTTGCAGTGCAAAATATTTCAAGAACCATGTGGAATCTAAAGGATTCCTAAAGGCTAAGATTACGATTTCATATTTGGACAAGTTGGTAGTAGATTTGACACTACTCGACGCGAAAAATTCAGTGTTTTAGTCAGTTTGAGCAGCCAGAATCTCCATGTTTTGGCATATTTGGACATGGAGGTACATGATTCAGTCATGATATGTTTCCATTTTATTATTGCTGAGATGATCTATTATTCTTGAGATCCATGTTTGACACTATGTTGAGGGATTATTGTTATCACATTATTGTGAGATTATATTGCTTGTTTCAACATTATTTTGATATTGTATGAACTTGTCATGATGAAGGGAATCCCTTCTTGAGTGAGAGCTCCTATAGAGAAAATGTGTCGTGGAGAGACAAGCCACTTTTTTTTAGGGTGTACGTTCATGTTTCCTAATGTTTAATGATGCACAGGTGCACTTTTATGCTCTTTTAAATGAAATTCTAAAAACATAATAGCAGTAAAATCTTGGATAATTGTGGTGGCTGAATGGACCTTGATGAGATCCTCTCAGCCATTTCCAATCATTCAAGCAAGGATTGAATTAACGATATCGACCTAGGTGGGTGGGTATTTCGTTGATTGTATTTTTTATTTGTATTTGGGAAAAAATAATATCTAAAGGAATTGGCCTCAACCTTAAGGTTTCATTCAAAGTATAGACTGTGTATTATAACTTTGTATTAGGGTTTGTAAATTCCCATGATCCCTACCACGAGAGCGCTAAGGTTTTCTTAGTTATGGAATAATATAAAACATGCTTTGGGCCATATTTACTATGTACTATTGTTGATATGTTTTTTTTTTTATATTCTGCTGCGAAAATTACATTATTTTTGGTAATATTTAGTGTTTTTTTGTTACTAGCTAGGGCATAAAATGAAAATAAGATTAGAGAATTTTTTAGCTAAAAAATGGGCCTCAAAGAAAAAATGTATAACCAAAATAAACTTTATCAGAATAAATAGGATTCAAAATGATGATGTCAACCATGGTGGATGATTCACCATTTTTGGAGTAAAATAACATTACTTTGTTGGACCTTACTATAGGAAAAATGAGAAATACATGAAAAATGTGATTGCAATCACGTTTTTCCCTATACTAGCATCCATCAAAAGTATGCATCATGGGTACTCCTTAGATGGGGAATTAAATTTTGCATCCAAAGAGTGTTTCCACTCGAAATTTGAGTAAAATATATGAAATTAAGTTGAAAATATGAGTTGAAAAAACATATTTTTTCTTGTTTCCCTCAAATTTTATTTATTTCTGAATAATGCTAATTCTATTTATATAACATACTGGTACAAAAATACCTCAGCGTTAGCTGTGTGAGCCTGAAAGCTGGGCTTGATAGCCAGGATTAACAAAAAAACTGGACTACCATGAGTGGGAAACCAGTCCTTTAGGAAGAATTCTAGCCGCCCTTGAAAGGGAAACCAGCCTATTGTCCATACAATTTGACAAAGCAGAAATAGACATACAATAATAGCATTCAGCTCTTTCAGCTGAAGAGTAATACAAAGAAACAAAAAATCTCCCAAGATGATTGAGCAACAGTACCAATGTAGGCCGAGGGTCGCTAGGTTCACTGGTCATGAGCTAGGGATGGAGGCTACTCCACAATTCTGCAACAGTACTCGTCCCTTCTGTCATCATTTTCTTCAGTGGGTGCACTATCCTTATTGAATACATCCACCTGCATGTGTTCCTTTCACTGGTTTGAACGCACGGTCCCTGCCGACACGTCATAGTTCAAAGCTTCGTCCTTAACCAGAGTGGGATGAGGGCAGGGGGAAGGGGAGGGAATAGGGCTGACCAACTCTTCTCTGAGGGTGGCAGTGAAAAAAATGGTGATGACAGGCCTATCCAGAGAGCATTCAAAGCGAAATTTCACTCTCTGGGAAGATTGAAGAAGGGGAAGGCTGGCAGATGCACGGGAGGTAGGGGAAACGACAGGCATGGGAGGTTCAACAATGGGAGGCGGGGTGGATTGGGTAAAGTGCACATGCCCAGCTTGACGAGCTCAGCCTATCAAACTGCAAGTTTCTAGGTAATGAGCCCAAGAGACGTCCTCAAAGGAGGAGTCGGAGTCAGAGCTGGTAGAAGGCCGAGAGCGGGTCACACGACCCCTGCAAGCACCGCGATGGCACCTCATCCTGTGGCGGAGACGCGGTATGGACGCAGAGGCGAGCTGGTAAGGACGAAGACGAGGAGAGCAGGTAGAATTCAAAGGCGACCAACATGATTCGACAGATTGAGCATAGTAATGGGGATTCAAACAGCAAAAAGCACTTTGGGAGAAGTGATGGACCGACAACATCTCCAGACAACAAAGAACCATGCAATGGCAAACTGTTTGAGTGCGAGTGCTCAGCTCAGCACAAGTAGGATGACAAGCACCACAGAGTGGTGGAGGAGAGTTGCAAGCGGCACAGGAGGAATCCGAGTAATCATGAACAAACACCATCGCAAACTAGACAAGCAGAGTAAGGTGGTGAAAAAGCCGGGCAAGCAAAGTTAATGGCATGCAGGTTGGCGGATTAAGCACCGTGTTAATGGAGTTGTAGGTGGCCATATGGCCACCCCACGCGAAATTCATCCGGAGTCGCCAAGGGACTGACGTCCCATCACCCTTAATAACCATCCACATCTAGAATTGTGCTATCTTTGTGCACCAGCATGGTGCAATTCTGCAAAATGGCTCTCTCATAGATAATGTTAAGGGGGGCATGATTGAGAGTGTTGATACTATCTACTCCAATATTGGCCAAGAGATCTACAACTTTGTTACCTTCCCGCTTGACATGGGTGAAAGAGACTGCCTAGTTATTTTTTAACCAGTTTCCTATCAGATCAATTCGAGGAGCCATACACCAGCTAGTGGCCACCTTAGCTGTGTTGGTGCCCCAAAGGATTTGATTGGCCATGTTGATGAGAATCTATGAATCCCCTTCAATTATGATGGGGGAAAAATTTTAGTGTTGAATTAGATGTAATCCTTGCCAAAGCCCTTCTAGCTCAGTCGAATTATTAGTGTTCCATCCTATTGAGCCATAATAGATAGCCTGGGTGTCACCCTTAGAGTTCCTGAAGATGCCTCCAAACCTTGCTTGTCCATGATTGCCTCTTGAAGCTTCGTCGAAATTTAATTTTACTAGCCCTGTCGGTGGAGGAGACCAATGTTGAGGAATTTCAGGAGTATTCCTGCTTTTGGAGGTGGGAGTAGGCATGATTTTAAGTTGCCAGCTCTCCCAAATAGTGATTTCCTTTGGCTGTTTGGGGGGGTCTTCTTCCTGCCAGGAATGGAGAGCAAGGGATCCTTGGAGATTATTGCTAAAGATGCTCCAAATATTTTCCAGAGGAGTGGTTTGGCTTTTGAATATTCTCTTATTTCTCTCCTTCCAAAGAGAGCATAGGAGTAGACCTGGGATGAGTTGCCAAAGGGTGTTGAGAAGGGCACTGCTATAAGGATGCTTGGGCCAGTTGCAAATGATATTATTTATGTCCCCAGCTGGTTTACTTCTTTGGCAACGAAAAATAATTTTCTCCTAGAGAGAATTGGCCAGAGAACAGGAGACCATAAGGTGTTGAATAGTTTCATTTCTTTGGTTACAGTTGTGACACTGGGAGGGTCCGAAGAACCCTATTTTAATCAAGTTGTCCTATGTGAGGATTCTTCTGTGACTAAGTAACCAAAGGAAGGTGGAGAATTTTGGCCAAATACCTGGAGCCCAAATTAGATGTCAAAGTGGATCACGGGGGAGAGGCATCAGATGCATCAGAGCATAGGCCTCTTTAGTTGAGAACATTCCTCTTATCGTATATCCCCATATAAGAATGTCTAGATCCTCCGCGATTCTAATTTTCCTGCGTTGGAGCTCTTCGCTGAGGGCTTCCCAAGTGGCTTCCTGAGCTTACAGGGCTATATGAGGTGAGTGCTTCCATTGCCTAAGCTCATTGCAACTTGTGGGAAGCCAAAAATGACTTACCTTGTCTTCCACGTAATTGGTTATATTAGCGATGTTAAATTGGGTGAGAGTGTCAGCTAGTTTTGGGTTCTTCTACCAAGAGTCCATCCATAATATAGCCATATTTCCATTACGAACTTCCCAGAAGCCGTGTTGTTGAATTAGCGCAGAGTGTTGTTTGGCCGCATTCCAGACTAGTGAGCCTATGTTCTCGGGGGAGAGCCTTATCAGATCCTCAGGAGGTCTGTTGTTGGCGTATTTAGCTGTCCATAATTTTGCCCATGGCGTGTGTGGATTCGATAGCCATTTCCGCCATATACGAGCTCCCATGAATTCATTGCTGTGAGTTGGGTTTCTGAGTCCAAGTCCCCCCGGTTCTTTTGGAGTGTAGACCGTGTTCCAGTTGACCAGTGCCCATTTTCGATTCTGACCAGAGGATCCCTAAAGGAAATTGCTTTGCAAAGTTTTTATTTGTTTGAGGACCCATTTCGGAGCAGCTAGAACCGAGAAGAGATAAAGGGGCATGGATTGCATCACTGCTTTGATGAGAGTTAGCCTACTCGCTAAATTGAGAGCCCTAAAGGTCCAGGAGGAGAGCTGGGCCTCCAACTTTTTAAGAAAAAGGTTCCAAGAAGAGTACTTAATGGCAGAGTCAATGAGGGGTGCACCCAGGTACTTAGCCAGAAGAGACACAATGGAGAACCGCAGAATATATGCAATGTTTGCTTGGGTTTGGGGGGGGGGGAGTATTGAAAAATAAAATCTGGGATTTTGTGTCATTGATGGACATACCAGAGGCTTTATAGAAGAAGTTCAAGATGGCCTTGAAGGAACGAGCTTCTTGGACATATGGGTGGCCAAAGATCATATTATCATCCACGAATTGCTGGTGGGTGGTAGAAGGGGAGTCATGAAGAGAGATGCCTCACAATTTTTGGGTGTGGATGGCATTATGAATCAACCTACCGAGGCCTTCAGCCATGAGTACAAAGAGGAAAGGGGAAAGAGGGTCCCCTTTCCTAATACCTCTTAAAGGAGATAATGGAGGAGAGGGAACCCCGTTGACCAGGATAGAAAAAAGGTGGAAGTTATCAGATTCATTATCCATCTTATCCACATCTGATCAAAGCGAAAGCACCCAGAATCTGCTGAATGTAATTCCAACTTAATTTGTCGAAGGACTTCGAAAGATCAATTTTTAGGAGCATACCTGCCTTCTTTCCTACCTTTAAAGAGTGAATGACCTCGTGAGTTAAGATTATACCATCCAATATTTGACAGCCTTCCACAAAGCCAGTTTGTTCGGGTGAGATTAGAAGCAGAAGCAGAGGCTTGATTCAGTTGGCTATGACCTTAGAAATAACTTTATAGATCACATTGCAAAGAGAAATGGGTCGGTACTTTTATGGTGTGCTTGGTTTCTCTTCTTTTGGTACCAGCGCAATGAAAGTTGTGTTAAGAGAAGGGAGTAGCAAGTGTGTTGATCTGGATTCCTCCACTAGTTGCTAGACTTCTATCTTGATGAGATCCCAAAAGTGGTGAAAGAAGTTAGAAGTAAAGCCATCTGGGCCTGGAGCTTTACCATACTTAGATTGTGCCATTGCTATTTCGACCTCCAAAAGGGTAACTGGGCACAATAGCATCTGATTATGCTTGACCGTTACCAACTTGGGAATCAGCTGAGTTATTTTGTCGATGGCCGGTTGTCTGTCTATTGGGAGCTCTTGTTGGATGCCTTTAAAGTGTTCCAAAAGAACATAATCAATATCTTCATGTTTCTCCAATGCTCTCCCTGCTGATTGGTGATGTGATTGATGCGATTCTGCATTCTTCTTTGTACCGTTGAGCTGTGAAAGAACTTTGTATTCCTTTGGCCCTCCTTTAGCCTGCGAATTCTTGATTTTTTCCTCCAAATAATTTCCTCCTGTTCTCGTATCTTTCATCCAGCTACTTCTGTATGTCATGTTACTTACATGCAAGGAGTTCTGTTCTTCCCTCATTGATGATTTCCTATTGTACTTCTTCCATTTAGTGCTCAAGGACCTTTTTCTCCTTAAATATGTTCCCAAAAACTGAGTGGTTCCAAGCTTTGATTTCGTATTTGAGATGCTTGAGCTTCTGCTGGAACTGGTACATTTTTGAACCTTTGGGCGGGATGAAGCTCTTCCAAGAAGAATAGACCATGGATTTGAAGGAGGGGTGGCTAAGCTAGAAGGCCTCAAATCTAAAAGTTCATTTCAGATGGGTGCCAAGGCTTTGCCACTGAAGCAAAATGGGCCAATGATCCAAACCCGCCAGAGGTAGTATGGAAGCAGAGAGCCCCCCCCCCCCCCCATATGTATGGAATTATCTGAGATGACAAATCGATCCAATTTCGAAGCTATCTGCTGTCCTCCAGTTCTTCTATTGTTCCAATTATATATGCCATTTGAAAAAGGTAGGTGAATGAGCCCGCTATTGTTGATGAAATATTTAAAGTGGGAGAATTTAGGTTCCAACCTTGGCCTTCCTCCTGTTTTTTCTTCCGGCCTGGTAATCATGTGGAAGTCCCCTCCAATTATCCAAAGGGGGTGAGTCTTGTTAGAGTTTAGAACTTCCATGGTGTTTAAGAGCGCTATCTTGCTGGCTAGATCCTGGGGAAAGTAGAAATTAAATAGGTGCCCATGTATATTGGTTCCTATGGGATGGAAGGTGGCTTGAATGATATTGTGCGCAACATGGAAGTTTGCTAGAATTATAGACCGAGTATCCCAAGCTATTGCAAGGCCTCCCGAAGAGCCTGAGGCATCAAATGCGATTGAATGACAGCTAGGCGAAGCTTTGGATAAGATTGTGCCCAGTGTCGTACTATTACATTTGGTTTCTTGAGGAAAGAGGATTTGTGGTCTTTCTTTCTGAATCATATTTTTGATCATCCTGTATTTCCCAGGGCTATTAAGCCCTCTAAAATTCCATGAGATGAGCTTCATGGAGAACTATTTGTAAGCGATTTGAAGAACCGAGTTAACTTGGGGTATTGTCCTGACTCCACCAACATCTCCCATAAAGTGATGGTGTGCTGCCAATCTGGTTTTCGACCTTATTTCTTGGACTCTTTTATAAATTTCAGACTATCCCAATGGCTGCATGGTTGGATGCCCAAATACTTTTGTTGTTGAACTTTGGTGAGGACAACTTCGAGTGTGTCAATCTGTCAAGGATTGATTTTATCATATTCCTTTCGTCTGCAGGCATCCTATAATCCCTGAAGATCAAGCTACCTAAGATCTATGCATTCTGAATCTTCTTCCATGAGGCTTGGTTGACTGCTTTCTGGGTTTTCATTGCTGGCAAGATTAGGGTTAGTCATCGGTCCATCAATATCCATGATGATGGGTTTCCAGGTAACAAGCTTTGTTGCTGAGGCAGGCTTGGGATCAAAAGACTCTACATTTTTCACCTCACTCCGAATCGAATTAAGGTTGGGTGGGTTGGGAATGCTCGAGGGAGTAGAGGATTTGAGAGTGGGATCAGGGGAAATTGGGGGAACATCAGTCAAGGGATCAGACTAGGATAGGAGGGCAAAGCTATTTTTGGTAGACGGGGTATTAGCAGTTGGATTGGGTTTTTTCCCTGAAGAAGAGGGTTTCTTACTATTCCCTCTGCGAGGAGGGACTTTGGTGAACCCATCTGCTTCCGTCTTGCCTTCTGCCTCTTTATTCAGGGACTGAGAATTGAGAGGGTAGTGTCTGAACAGATGCCCATGGGCATGGCATCTACAAAAGCTGAATGGGACATGTTCATAATCTAAAGGTTGAATCCATTCAAAATCATCATGAAAAAGACTTACCACATCTGGTAGGGCCTTGTCCAAATGCATGTATACACAGATCCTCACATAAGAGGTATATCTTGGGAGCTTGGTCTCTTCCACTATCTTGATGAACTCTCCCAGTCCCCTACCAATATCCTGAAGTGATTCCTTATGCCAATATTTGAGCGACAATGAATATAAGCGTATCTAGACTGGAGCCAAGTTGAAATTTTCTTTGTCTGGATTGAATCTTTCAATCCAGTTCCCGAGATATAACCCAGCAGAGTTGAAAAAATAGGGTCCTCCATCCATTACTATATTTCGATCCTCTATGCAGTTGAATATGGTGGTGAGGAAGTCTTTCGGCCCAAGCTAGAGTGTGACATGTCCCTTGGGCTTCCATTTGGAAGGAATCTACCCTTGGAGTGCTTTCTCAGTTGGCCAGAAGCCAATGAATTTTTTGATGAGTGCATGGTCTTCATATACTAGATCCGAGCGTTTATACGATGGGTCGGCAAATCGATCTTGGGTATTTTAGGTGTGATGGGTTTGCGTGTGGAAGAAGTGGCAGCAAGGTCATTCGGAATTTTCTTTGAGGCCGATTTCTGAGATGATTCATTCCCCTGCTCCTTGTCAGCATGTAATTTACTCTGGTCAGAGGTCGTGTTGATCCCTTTCTCATTTGTAGGGGGAGGCTGACTTCCCCCCCGTTACTGTTGCCATACCTGAGCGCAAAACCCCATTGTGTGCCTTGGATAGGTGCAAACAGGGCTTATAAATGCTTCAAAGGCTGTTAGGGTTTCTCCGTTGCAGTCGTAAATCAAACCCTAGTAGAGTAGTTTCTCCTCCTTTGCGTGCTTCCCTCCAAAATTTGATGATGTAATCTTTTTTTTGTTTTTTGTTTTAAGTCAAAATTCTATTCATTCGGAAAAATAGATGTACATACAGAGTACAAAATGCAGGTGGTGTAACCTTGATAAAATTTGTGGACCACCATTTATAACATATGACAAAAATACAAAAAGGATACTAAGGATATCATCCATAACCGAGAAGTCCAACACCAAAATACAAGTAAAAAAAAAGAACACTTATAGTTATGTCAGTCATATGACGTGATGGAAGCATTGTTTCTAGGGTTGTCCCTAGAGGAGGCGGAGGATGGAAGGAACATTGGACATGGCCTTCAAATTGAGCTATCCACGACTCCAGCTTCTCCAGCTTCTCTAAAAGTAGGTTGTGGCCATGCTAGACCACCAACGATTGTTCATAAACATGGCATTGGAAGTAGCGTATCATATCCAATGTGGCTACCATTTTGATCATGCTCTTCCATTTGGATCCTGATCAAGGTGGGTCCAGACACACTCATAAGTCCAAGAGGATTCAGAATAGGTTAAAATTCAAGGTGGTCATATTACTCTGGAACTAGGTCCAGATCAAAGTGCTCGTCGCCTTGATCCCATGGTGCAAATGGAAGTCAAATCCAAGGTCATATGGAGAATTTAGAGATGGTAAATTTTTTTCCAAAGTGGGCATGTGGGCTAGGATTAATGGTTCTACAAATTGACTAAGACCTGCTCCACAAAATCTGGCCACTAGAATGGGTGAAATTGTTCCCTACTTAATTTTCCCTATATCCTTTATTTTCAGCAAAAATCAAAATGGCATATTTATTTTTAAAACCGAAAAAAAATATTAAAATAGGGGTTGGTCATGCTTGTCAGACCCACCCACCCCACCGATCACATCATATCAAAAAAATAATATGTGATTGCTCGGCGAGGGTTCAAAGCCCACCAACCTCAAAGCTTAACACCTACCATTAAACAACCCACTAATATACATATGTATGGTATGTGGAGCCATCAGGAGTTGGACCCGCCCGACCAATGTGGGCCGGCCCCCAATCAGTGACCCCCTAATACGTGCAACTAACTACGTATAAAAAACACAAACAGTAATATATTTGTTACAAAATTCCAACCAAACCGTTCCATAATAAAACATTTAACTTTCGGTTAGTTATACCCGTCAGACCCAAATGCGGCAACTCTTACGTGAAATTTTACGGAAAGCGGGAGCTCTTGTTAACCTTTGAGGTGAATACACACTTTAAAACAAAGGCCTAGCGGAATTTCAAAATCAACATTTTTTAAGATGATATTACTAGAAGATGTTTGAGACTTTTATAGCTCCCACTCGCTCAATTTTGGTATAGATTTCAAGGTGGCTTCATGCTGACTTTGAGGGCCTTTTCTAGCATTTTGGGTCCTCTATTCAAGGTAGATTTGATGGTATCAATACAAGAGTGGGTGGCATAGGATGTGAGCTACAACAACTCTGAAATGTGCACTTTCCAAGGAAATATAAGCATCCTCCTTGGGTGAATACCAGACAGAGTAAGGGTGCATTGATGATGGCTGTTACAGGCTACAACCTATTCTGAAAAAAGGATTTCATAAGTATGTCAGCTTTTATGATAGAACTAGGGTACAATCCTGTATCAGCTAGAAAGGCATAGCTTCTGTTAGTTTTTAATCCTATTTTGGGCAGCATCTTAACAAAGTTATATGACAGTCTATGACAACTGATTTGAAAATCTGTTTGAGGTGTTGATTTTAGTAGGTTATGGCAGTCTGGGGGCTGCCAGTATGATAGTAGTCTAGCCGCAATTTATTTCAATCTTTCATGTTGACTTCATGCCTTCATGATGACAGTTAAATGCTTTATTCTTGACTAGATTGGAGGGCGCATTCCTCTAGAGTTATATTCACCCTTCACTCACCTATTTTAGGCATTGGCATCCTGTCAAATTTGGTAGAAATATTGCAGCCAACTAATAGAGCTGATCTGCAACTATTATGACAACATTCTGCCAGTTAGTGAGTCATTGAGAAATAGTGAGACATTTTTTTCATCATTTTCCCTTTGATCTTTTTTTGAACTCTTTCAACACTTCTTCGTCCCCACTCATTATTCTAGAGACATTGCATCCATCATAGGAGAGTGATATTTTATGAGTCTCAAAGAATTGATGGCAAATAGATGTCTCAAATGTGAGACAACTCTCAAATGTGCACTTTCCAAGGAAATATAAGCATCCTCCTTGGGTGAATACCGAACAGAGTAAGGGTGCATTGATGATGGATGTTACAGGCTACAACCTATTCTGAAAAAGGATTTCATAAGTATGTCAGCTTTTATGATAGCACTAGGGTACAATCCTGTATCAGCTAGAAAGGCATAGCTTCTGTTAGTTTTTAATCCTATTTTGGGCAATATCTTAACAAAGTTATATAACAGTCTATGACAGCTGATTTGAAAATCTGTTTGACGTGTTGATTTTAGTAGGTTATGGCAGTCTGGGGGCTGCCAGTATGATAGTAGTCTAGCCACAATTTCTTTCAATTTTTCATGTTGACTTCATGCCTTCATGATGACAGTTAAATGCTTTATTCTTGACTAGATTGGAGGGCGCATTCCTCTAGAGTTATATTCACCCTTCACTCACCTATTTTAGGCATTGGCATCCTGTCAGATTTGGTAGAAATATTGCAGCCAACTAATAGAGCTAATCTGAAATTATTATGACAACATTCTGCCAGTTAGTGAGTCATTGAGAAATAGTGAGACATTTTTTTCATCATTTTCCCTTTGATCTTTTTTTGAACTCTTTCAACACTTCTTCATCCCCACTCATTATTCTAGAGAAATTGCATCCATCATAGGAGAGTGATATTTTATGAGTTTCAAAGAATTGATGGAAAATAGATGTCTATTGTTGGTTCTCATAATTAATCTTCTATGTGGAATTGCTAGATAAATTAGATAGCTTTTCAGTTTTTTAATATTTCTTCAAAGAAATCTGTAGTGTCTTAGTGTATTTTTTCTGCCCCTTAGGGTTTCAAACATGAAAAAAATATTGCACCAATATCACAGTAGTCCTTATAATTTTCCACGAAGTAATTAAAATGCAGCAGTGATAAGTATCATCAACATGCATCAGTTGTAGGCAAGCTATAGATAAATATAATTAAAACTTTAGTAACTTATATTGGTTCCACAACAGTTTACTAGGGTTGTTACACCTAACAAATTAATCCTAACCGATTCAACAATTGCTACTATTACCCTACATTATCATACATCATCATACATCATCAACTTCAATCAAGAAATTATCCCATACAATTTTTATAAATTCAGAATAATTGGCTAATAAAAATGTTATATTGGTGTTGCCCTAACTGGGCTAGGTATCTTGCTGCCCTAACAGACTTCCTTTCGAGACCAGCTTGCTTATTGTTTACTGCTATGATCAAACTTCTCTGCCCTAACTGGCTTGTGTTGAATTTCCACAAAAATTCTGCAACTGCTATGATGGACAATCTGAAACTAATGGCAACAATTGAAACTAAAAATTCTTTCCACTAAGACACAAAATTTCTGAACACACATAAGCAGTGGAATAATCATAGAAATAAAGAACACAGTCACAGAAGAGACACAATTATTTTTCTAGGGAAACACAATTGGGAAAACCCTCTCTTTGTTGCAGTCTTCTTTATTGATAGACACTGAGCAATCTGATTTTTTTACAAGGAAAATAGTGACCCAAAGAAAACACTTGTCCTCACTATACTACTTGGACACAACCTGAAAACACTTGAGCTCTGCTCACCTTCTTCCTTACGCTAAGATAGGTCTGATTTCCTTCGACATATGCTGCATATTTCCCATTTCTCGTTGGTACATCACGGGTAGCAACTGCAACCTCAAACTCAGCACAACACTGCACTCCAAGTACATACACCTCTCATAATTTGCAAGAAGCGTCCATGTGCTCATTCTAGATAGTAAAGTGTGCTTGTGCTGTCCAAAATGGGAAAGAAACTGTTTTGGATATCAATCTAAAAAAAAGAGAAAATGTTGTCATCATAATTGTCATATTCTATTTCTTCTTTGTACATCTAAGGGAGTCATCTGTTTTAGTACCACGTTTCCCACGTGCAGAACATGGATTTCTAAGGAGACATGGATTTATTGTGCCCTTTTTATTATTGCATTTAATTAGAAATCTAAGTGTTCATTATGAACAAATCTATTAGATAACGATTACAAAAATGCTAATTTATGCTTTGCTTACAATTTATTTAATGCATTAATATCTCTTCCAATGCATTAAAATAAATTGCAGGTATTACCATTGCAAATTAAAAATTTGCACTTTTCTACCGTGATGGAGCCGATTTTGACCGAGAATGCCATCCCCAAATTGCTAAATGGTTCGACTGAGATGCAACCTCTACTGCAAGTAGTGAACATCGGATCTGTCTAGTCATCAAAAACCAGTGCTTCCCACTACCACATCACTCTCTCTGATGGCACATATCAACACAGGACTTTGCTCCCATTTGCTTATGGTGCACAAGTTGCATCTGAAGACATTCAGATCGGTTCAATCATTTCACTTACAAAATCAACTTGCACAGTGTCCCAAAACTCTACGTAAGATTAGGCTTCGTTTTAAACTTTTCCCTTTAGCTTTTTGGATTATTCCTGAATAAAAAAGAGTTGAACATTCATTTTAATTTTAAATAATTTCTTCATCCATTTCAGATCCATTCGAATCCTGGAACTTGAGGTTGTCTACCGTAGCAGACCTTTGGTTAAGGACTTGTCATTGCTATTGCATGCACAGGCAAGCGAATCTCATTCAAGTTCTTCATCAGCACAAAATATTCTTCCAAATACTTCGACTCCAACAAGCACACCTACAACATCGCTTGTATCATTTACATCACTCCATTCGTACCGAAAGTACTGGTCGATTCAAGGTAGAGTATTATCAAAAACACCCTTGAAGAACTACAACACTGCACGTGGGTCAGGAAAAGTTTTCGGCTTTGACCTCATTGGTCATGAAAAAGATGAAATCCATCTTTCTGCATTTGCTGATCTAGCTGAATCTCTATACAATCTCATTGAAGTTGGGCAACTATATATTGTCTCCAATGGAACAATAAAGCAAACAAACCCAAACTACAACCATTTAAACAACAAATGGGAGATTTACTTGCTTGCTACATCAACTATGACACCATGTTTAGAAGATGATCCAAGCTTTCCTTACCAAAGCTTTCATTTCAGGACTATTGCTAAAGTGAAATCCACAGACCCAAATACGCTTGTCGATGTTCTTGGTGTCGTTATCTCCACCTCCCCTTCTTCTACAATAAGAAGAAGAGATGGAACTGAAATATTAAAAAAAACAATAACATTGAAGGACAAGTCAGGTTTCAGCATTGATTTAACAATATGGGGAGATCAATGTATCTCTATAGGAAAGGACCTTGTTGGAGTCCACTCTTCTGACAACCCACCAATCCTTTGTGTGAAAGGCGGTCGGATAACTGAATTTAATGGAATCACTATTGGGACAATTTCCACTACCGCTCTTCTTATAAATCCAGACATTGAAGAAACTAAACGACTCCAAACTTGGTTCCGTGATACAGGCTACAGCTCTTCGTCTCCTTCATTGAGTAGAAATTATACTCTGTCTTCCAAGCGAGCTTTACCACAAAAGACCATTCAGGAAATATCTAGCATGGAAATCCTAGAGAAAGCAGTATGGGTTTCGGTTTGTGCCACAATAACTCGTCTACGCATGGACGATTTCTATTTTCTTGCTTGTCCATTGGATTACAATGGGAAACAATGCATGAAAAAAGTAAGCCACCATTCTAACAATCTCTAGCATTGTACAAAGTGCAACGGTGAATTTCCAGAATGCGACTACCGTTACAAACTGAAACTCGAATTGCATGACCACACTGGCCAGCTTCAAAATGTCACTGTCTTCAATGATGTGGGAAATGAGCTCATGGGCATCACAGCTAAAGACTTGTTCCTCCTTTCCATTGAACCAGCTGACCTTCAGAAAATATGTAGCCGTATATCAGGGCATCACTTCTCTCTATCACTTTCCATTAAAAAAGAGTACTACAATGGTGTTGAGCATCTCCAACCTATTTTGCTAAGTTCAGAAGAAATTCAATATGATGATGCATGCACAGAAATCCTAAAAGACATCGCCGCACTTACCATTTCACAGCCCTCTGTTGCTCGTCACCTTTGACCTCAGTTCTTATATGTACACCTTTTTATTTCTCTAGATAGAAAATAACATCCCTGTATAGTTCCTTTCTCCCTACCATTGTAAAATACAACCATGTTGTTGTAATGCACAGTTACTTTTACAGTAACATTTTTTAAATGACTACAAGTATGTATGTTTACCATTTCACATTTCAATAATATAAATTCCATGTATAGTTCCTTTCTCCCTACCATTGTAAAATACAACCTTGTTGTTGTAATGCACAGTTACTTTTACAGTAACATTTTTTTAATGACTCCAAATATGTATATTTACCATTTCAAATTTCAATAATATAAATACTTATGCTTGGCACTACAAAAAAAGGTTTATACCAACATCTATTTGAAATTGATTTTAAACTCTTTCTATCACTTATTAATAGTTATCTAGAAATTTCAGGTTTCAACACAATGTTATACATTTCATATGCATTCATACCTCAATTTGTAATTTGTAAATCTCACACCTCATCCCTAACATAGAATTATTTGTACTTTGTTAGATATGTCATCAAACAATGAATATGCAGAAAAAAAAGCACGACGTCGCCTCCTTTATGCTCAAAACAAAGAAGAAATAAATGCACGACGACAACTTCTTTATAAAAAGCGAAAAGAGAGTCCCTCTTCCCAAAACCTATATAGCCCCCCCGTCAATGAAGAACACCATCGCTTTAGGCAAAGAATAGATAACCTTTCTCCATTGCATTTTTGCACAATATGCAAAGAATCATATCCAGGCATGAAGACAAAATGTTCGCATGGTACCCTCTCTTGCTCCCGATGTGCAACATCAAAAAATTCAAACCGTTTCACTCATGCCAACAACATGGATCCTGGCGAACAACCATATGTCCTTCAGAATTTAACACAGATTGAAGAAATGCTGATCGCACGTGTAAATCCGATTCTACAAGTAACACATGCTCGTGGTGGTCAATACAAATATAGCGGCCATACAATCAGCTTCCCTCAAGACATTACTACCATTGCGAAATATCTACCTCGCCTTGTTTCTGAATTAGACATCCTCATTGTTAGAAGGCAAAATCCTTCTCAATCATCTTATGAATTCATCGTTTCTAAATCACGTGTTCTAGCAGCACTAGAATACAAACTCACTCATGATCCCTACTACAAAGATGTTGAACTCAACCCATCTGCAATTTCCGCTCTTCCGGATCAACCTACTGATATTTCTAATCTTGTTCATAATGTAACCACGTCTTCATATATACCCCATGAAAACATAGTCGATTCTACTCATCATCTTGATGCCATTCTACCTTCATTAGATATCCAACCTTCTTCATTTGTTCCAATTCTTCCAAACTCCTATAATGAACTTGATCGCATTCATGCTTACTTGCACTCCACAAATTCCAAATCAACAAATTCAATTGATTGGCCTACAATATCTCTATCGCCTATCAATGAATACACTACTGAGGGCCTCTTCTCTATGGCATTTCCCACACTTTTCCCAACAGGCATTGCCATGATTGCACAACCAAGAATTACAAAAGTCGAGCTACACAAGTATGCCTGTCACCTGTTATGCTACCATGATAATCGCTTCGGCCGACATCCAAGATTCCATTACTACATATATAACATGCTGATGCACCACTGTAGCCAATCAAATGCCAATGTTTTTGTCAAAAAAAATATTGAAAACAATTTGCCAACAACTGTATCAGATTTGAAGCAATGTCTTCAAGACTTTCCAAATTCAAAAATTCCAGAAATGGTCATGCACTTTGGCTCATCCCTACGAGGTACACGCTCTTTTTGGAACAAGCGTCGTAATGAGCTAACTGACATGATCACACAGCTTGGGAGCCCAACGTTTTTATTCATTCTAAGTACTGCTGATACCAAATGGCCTAACCTGGACAATATTATGCTTGCCGAGGTGCCCTCCAATACATATGCTCATTACAGGTGGAGAATTGAAAATATAATTACCAATCCCCATTTAACATCCCAATACATGCATTGCAGATTTACAATTTTCCTTGAGGAAGTCTTACAAAAAGGCCTCCATGAAATCGACTATTGGTGCAGGTACTTTTCATTACCATTACTTTTAAAACAAAATATTACACTTCAGTAGAATTAAACAATAATATTTTTCGAAATTGCATACAGATACGAATGGCAACATCGAGGATCTGCACACATACATGGATTCCTTTGGTTGAAAGATGCACCAAATATGGATTCCCTGAATTGGAACAATGAGATAGAAGTTCTCAATGCTCAAAAATATTTTGACCATTATGTAACTGCTTGGAACCCACGACAACTCCAACATTGCGCAGCTTTACTCCACCAATCAGCAGAGCAGGACCCATGCCTTCTCAACACACAATCAATATTTGCATCAACACAGACAGATGACTATGAAGAGCTTGTCAATTGTGTCCAGCGCCATACAAAGTGCCATGAATCTTCTTGTCTTCGCAAAAAAAACAACGTTCTCACATGTCGCTACGGAGTACCATGGGAGTTAAATCCCACATCTTTACTGCTGGTGGACAACAAAGGTCAGAAAATCTACAAGCCTGCACGTAACGATGATAGATTGAACATTCATAATGCTGATCTACTTTCCATCTGGAGAGCAAATGTTGATTGTCAACCAGTGCTTTCACGCCATGCCGTGTTAGCTTATATTTCTAAATATGCATCCAAAGAAGAAACAAAGTCAGAAAGATATAGCCAAATGTTATTCCGCCTCTTGAACAACGTCGCTCCAAAAGCACCTACTACCACTGTTGTTCGGAAACTCCTTACAGAAAGCATAGCAGAAAGGGATATTGGAGCGTAGGAAATATGCCATATGTTGCAAAAATTACCTCTCACACTCTGTAGTCGTACATTTGTATCTCTAAATGTTAATAGAACTATATTCAGACGTCTTCTAGATGGTTCTGAAAATCCACCCTCAACACCACCATTTATTATTGCATACATGAATAGGCCTTCTTCATTAGATCCATTGCCCCTCATAGAAGCTGCACGCTCTTGGTCATTTTCTCCTCGTCGTCAACAAAACCAATGGAAACAGATTTCTCCTCCCATAGTTCTCCATATCTTGCCACGATACACCACAATCCCTTCCCCTACTGATCCAAACTACACCAACTTCTGCTGGGCTGAATTAATATTGTATTTCCCCTTCCGTACACTCCCCAATGACATTGGATGCAGCAATGAGGAAATCATTGCACATTGGGAACAAAAGAAAGGAACATATACAACATGGCATGTTCACCGTGAAAATGAAAACCCACAATCTCCACAATCAGAAGATGAATCTACTCATGTATCTACCCCTCCTGACATCCCCCTTGACCCTGTTCAAATGAATGAATGGGAAATCATCACTCACCTTCACCCAAGCGAGAACATCGAAATTGATGCCCTTGAAATCATTGGCAATCGTGACTTTGACCTCAACCATCATTGGTCTCATACTTCCCTACCTCTCCACTTGCAAGAAACTGCCATCAATTTCATTGAATATAATCGCTCATCTATTCAAAATCAACATCATCCCTCTTCAAACCTTCCCGTAAATCAAATATTATCTCCTACCCAACAAAAAGCTTTCACACATATTACTTCTCATTTCAAAAATCCTCTTCCAAAACCCCCAACTAGAACCATTATACAAGGGACAGCCGGAACGGGCAAATCTACTCTAATAAAATCTCTACAACGTGCATTCATCGAACTCTCCTCACCAAATATAAGCCCATTGTTGGTACTTGCACCTACCGGTGTTGCAGCTTTCAACATAGATGCACTTACAATTCATTCTGCCCTTCACATCCCTATCCAAACAATGCATCCTCTTGAAGGACAACCACTCCTCCACCTCCAAGAACAACTCCGCCATATTCAATACATACTCATTGATGAAATGAGTTTTATCGGGCCAAAAATGCTTTCCCGTATTGATGATCGCTTACGAGAGGCCTTTCCCCTCCATCGAAATACACCATTTGGTAATCGATCCATTATCCTTGTTGGGGATTTAGGCCAGCTACCACCTGTAAAAGACATTCCTATGTATGCTGGCACATCACGTGGTACTGCACTTTGGCGTAGCTTTGATACATTCATTACGCTCACAACTATTTTTCGCCAGCAAGGTGCTGATCCTTCCCAGATTGCCTTCCGCAACATTCTCACAAATCTCAGGGATGGGAACTCTACAATCGAAGATTGGAAGCTACTAATGTCAAGAACAGATTCCTCTATTCCGCATGAAGATAAAAAAATATTTGAGGACTCCATGCAATTATATGCAACAAAAAATGCAGTTGCCTTGCATAACAAATCAATGTTGAAAAAATTACACAAGCCAGTGGCTGTGTGCTCAACGGAGAAACATGTGGACCACACATTCACTACATCTGAAGAAGAACAACTAGACAGAACGCTTATGTTATGCAATGGACAAAAAGTTATGCTGACCTGCAATTTATGGGTACATGCAGGGCTTGTAAATGGCTCACTAGGCACAGTCATTTCAATATGCTATGCACCTGACTCAAAGCCTCCAGAATTTCCATCCTTCGTGGTCGTTGATTTCAAACAATACAGAGGAACAACATGGGACATTGCACACCCCACATATGTGCCCATTTCTCCTATCACAAGGGGCACACGTCGACAGATACCCCTTCGAATGGCATGGGCTTTAACAATACACAAGTCACAAGGAATGACGTTAGATAAAGCAACAGTTGACATTGGCCCCAAAGAACGCCAAGGCCTAACATTCACCGCCATTTCAAGAGTTAGATCTCTAACAGACCTTCGAATCCATCCAGCATTTCCATTCTCATGCATTTCACGCATGAAAGAAAATCCACATCTACAACGCAGAAATCAAGAAGAGTCGTTGCTCACATCGAAATCTATATAGACAAATACAATCTATCCAACAATACACTCTTCATTGCATCTTCACCAAGAGGTAAACAAACCCTCACCTTATACAAATTGAATATACAATTACTTATTTTTACATTTATTCTAATACTCATTATGTTCCTAATGTTTAAAAGAATTTTATGATTCCTTTAGTTATTTTTGAACTCTATAATTAGTTTACTTTTACCATCTATTAACACTAACAATAACTTTTTACCTTCTTTCATGTTAAACAGATATGGATTCAAGGGATTTAAACATGCTCTATGAATGCTACCAGGAGATTCACCAGCATGAGCAAACTCTACATGATATACAGCTCAGATTCCTTTCACCCCATTCATTGCCTCTGTACCGTTTGCGTGGAACTATTGCACTATTACAAAAGATTCGAAGAATTCTAAGGAAAACAATCCACATAAATGAAAGAGATAGACAACGGAAAATGCGCGCTGAATGGCAAGAACTCCTTTCTGAACGTGGAGTCACTATAGACACCAACTGGTGTTGCCGATGCCGTGCATCATCATGTATTTATGATTAGATATTTACTTTCAACAAACTTTTGTTGTACAAATGTATATATCTCTTCACCTTCAGATTTGTATATCTATGTGAATATAAATTATAATCTATTCCGTTTCAAAATTTTCACATTTTACTCATGCTATTATGTTATATTCTATCTTCAAAACTTAATATTTGTCAACATATTTAATACTCACCTTCTACAGACAGTTATAACTTGTAAGTTAACTTGGATAGATCATTAAATAGTTGGTATACTTGCCAACTATCCTTAAATGCTGGACTCCTCCAAGGTTGCTATTAATAGAGGGCTTCCCCACCATGTTATAATCTTGCTGTATTTGGTTTGATTCCACATTACTTCCAACTATTGCTACTTTCACTACTCTTATTGATAAATATTGCAAGAGTAGACTAGACTGGACCAGAAATGAATATAATTCAATGCAAAGTTCTAGAATTTGTTGAATGGGAAGCAATGGAATACGAAGGGATGCTTTTAACTACTTGACATCATCATGTTGTGTTAGATGAAGACTTCCATTGCATTATGAAGTGGGCAAATGTTGGCACAGGTAACAAATTTTTCTTAAAAGTACATTGTTCAGCTGTAGATTTGCAATGCATGGACCACGTAATGATAAAGATACCAAAATTGTCGACTTCCATCAACTTGGCTCATCAAATTGTTCTAGTGCGATAACCATTCAAATAAAATATGTTATTGGCTCTGCTGACCATTCTGTTCAAAAGCACATGTATAGGAGCAAAATGCTACATTTCATAATTTAGATTTTGTTCATTTAGCCGTAACTGAATAGTGCTGGAATTGAGCTAACCTTTTCTGGATGTACACGGTGGGTGTTGTAAAGAGATGTCTGTGGCTGGTTCTCAATGAGTTTTCCAGTCATTATTCTTCAGAGTACTGCACATTATATCTGTATATTCAAGAAAACTTGTCCACAACTACAGTATCTGTAATTTGGTAGGAACAGGTTTATATGCTTGTCATCAAACCATTTGACAAAACAATTCAGTATTTTTTTTTGAATTTTTTCAAATCTGCATGTTGGCTTTGTAATGTTTGTATAATTGTGAGCCTAAAATTCCTATTTTGTGTTCTCAATTGAAAATTCCTTCATATTTAATTCCAAGGAATATTTGTAACTCTAGTTGCTCCAACAAATGCTCCAAAAAATCGTAATTTAGTGATCAGATTTTAGGGAGTCATCTGCCAGCATTTGCTGCTCAAAAAGCTCTGATTCTGAAACTTTTCCTGCCCTCCTTTCTTTTCTTCATCTCTTGCAGCAATTGAATAAATAAACGAAAGAAACCACATACCCCGTCTTTTCTGATTAATAGAGTTGTGAATATAAATAGCATATCCCTACTTTGTATGACATATTTTTCATGACAAACTGATGATAATTTCTTGTTAAGGGGATTCTTTCAGGGAAATACTGCTCTGAAATTCGGATTTTCGTTTTCCCACCCTATTTCAGCATGGTAGCAGTTTTTTAGAGTCTTTTTACCCTCTCCCCCACCAGCACCGTCCTGTGTTTGGTGTTTTTTGGTTATTTCAGTGACTGAGAAGGATTTGTTTTGCAAAACAGTGCTCTTCTACAGAAGCACACCACATCTTTCTCTGTTTCACCCAAAATTCACTGTTGTTTTTGGGATTAGCACTGGAACTGTGTGGTTTTCTCCTGTTTTTCAGGGTTTTATGGAACTTTTTGTAGTGGTATTGCCATTGCAGAACTAGGAGATTTTCATCTTTATGGCTTCAAGTGAAAGTGCTTCTCATATTTGATTAACAAAATTGCTTGGTAGTGACATTTCCTGGAGTATATAGTTGATCCATGTAAATACTACATTTTTCCCTAAGGTCTAAGAAACTAAGGTTTTTAGATCATTTTTCCCTAAGGTTAGCAGATCTCATGATGGACTGTGGCTTCAAACCTGACGTTGTTACTTACAACGTACTCATCACTGGACTTTGTAAAGAAGGCAATGCACAAATCTTTGGTCAAATGTTAGTACGTACAGGTCATTCATCAATGGGCTTTTCAAGGAAGGAAAACTATTTGGTGGGGACAAGCTCTTGATGGAAATGCACGATAGGGGCCTGATACCAAACAATTTCATTTATAAAAATATGAATGCTGGAATCCATACATCAGGGAATTTGGAGGACTGCTTAAAGGGGGCCTTGAAATCATTGAATGACTTACAGCGTAACTCAAACCATTCCATGAAAGTGAAGCAAACTGCAAGATACAAACCTTTACTTTGACAACTGTTAAACATATTTTGACTAAAAGGAAATATCAGTTTCCGAGAGAATATAATGTCTTTGAGGTTTTTTATGTGGTCCTTGAGGTGAAGAGTGATTCCTAGAGTTAGGGAAACACACTAACAATATGACAATGTACAATAAAGGCACCTGAGTACACTAGACTAGACCAGAAATGAATATAATTCAATGCAAAGTTCTAGAATTTGTTGAACGGGAAGCAATGGAATACGAAGGGATGCTTTTAGCTACTTGACATCATCATGTTCTGTTAGATGAAGACTTCCATTGCATTATGAAGTGGGCAAGAGTTGGCACAGGTATCAAATTTTTGTTAAAAGTAGATTGTTGAGAGGGTGGCCTTTTGAAAATTGTCAAAAGCTGGGAAGCTGTAAATTTGCAATGCATGGACCACGTAATGATAGAGGTGCCAAAATTGTGGACTTCCATCAATTTGGCTCATCAAATTGTTCTAGTGGGATAACCATTCAAATAAAATATGTTATTGGCTCCGCTGACGATTCTGTTCAGATGCACATGTATAGGAGCAAAATGCTACTTTTCATAATTTAGATTTTGTTCATCTAGCCGTAAGTGAATAGTGCTGGAATTGAGCTAACCTTTTCTGGATGTACATGGTGGGTGTTGTAAAGAGATGTCTGTGGATGGTTCTCAATGAGTTTTTCAGTTATTATTCTATAGAGTACTGCAAATTATATCTGTATATTCAAGAAATCTTGTCCACAGCTGCAACATCTGTAATTTGTGGGATAGCTGTAAATATGTACTTCAATTTGGTAGGATACTCAACAGATTTGCAACAAACAGGGCTGAAATGTCTACCCATGTGACACCGTCCCTCTGATGTGGATAAAAGTAAATAGATTGGATTTTTGTCATCCATTAATAGCCCGAGGTTCAAATATGATACAGGAGGTCACCGACACCCAAAAATATCCTCTGCATCACTTTGCTGAACACATGAGCAGATTGTTCTCTTCCCTTCTGCTTGAGGGTTGCCTCTTTATTTATTTATGTGCTTAACATCAAAGAGGATAAGAAGAGGAAACAGTGAACACACATCATCTGAATGTTGTATCACCTTCAGTACATGCCAACTGCATGAATAATAATACTTCTCATTAATCTGTTTATTAAACCCCTATTTTTTCTTTCAATACACATGCATGATATATTTCATTAACGTACAAAAAATATGTTATATAATCATACATTTTTTCCATAGTAGGGGTATGCTCATTCCCTCTTCTTATATAAACAAGGAGGTCTACCTCCTCTGCTTTGGCTTTAACATCAAGTGCTTAATCACCCTTTCTAAATATTTCTATATTTGCTGTACACATTTATGCAAAAACAGATTTGAACCTAGCAACTTCCTGTATAAGCAAGGAAGGTAAGCATCTTTGGCTCCTACATCAAGTGAATAAAAGTTCCTTTGAAACATTTCTATCCTTGCTGCAAAGTTGCAATCTGTACTTCCAAATCAATTCGAAATGGCAACTTTCTCCAAGCAAAGTGGTGTATCTTCTCCATTAGAAATTATTTCAGCACAGAGGGAGATACCCTCAAACTACAGAGATTGGCTATTTTTCCACATTTTTCAAATTTCCTTTCAAATGGTCATTTCTTTTAATTGACTAAATAAAAAAAATAGAGTAAATTCTACTTCTCCTCTCAGGCTTTTTGTTTCCTTCTTCCATAATTCATTATCACAATAACTGAGAATTGAATAGAATTAGTAGATTGAGGTCTCCTATCGGCCTTTCCTTGCACCTTATGAGGAGAAAATTCTAGTATTAATATATAATTAAATTAATTAATTAAATCAGATATTGAAGAAGTAAGTCAAGGTCGACCAAAAATTCGAACGATGACGACGAGCGAATTAAAAAAGATATTGAATGAATTAAAGGAGAAACTTAACCAAAATGACAAAAGATATGAGGAACTACATAAGAAACAAAATAAGTTAAAATATTAGCCCAATAAATTTTTTAATGCCATTCGAAAGGAGCAAGAAAACTTACATAACTTTGTCAATCAAAACCATGAAAAAGTGACTACTAATCAATTTCAATTGATGAATGCTTTAAGAAAGCTCTTGAAATCAAGGAATGACCGAGCTACCCAACAATAAGACTCTTCGAATATGTCAAACTAGACAAGCCCACCTCAAAATTCCAAGTCTCTACATTCATCTAGCACAGCAAATTCACAAATCAGTATTAACTAGTAGTTTCCCCAACAGTGCAAAGAAAGGTCTACAATTTTTTTAAATTGGAAAAATTATATGAGATAAAGATGCCTCATACTATAGAGTCTTTGATATTGCTTCCTCAAAGAGTTAGAGAGCTTGAAAGTTCATTCTTTTCTTTTCAGAAATAACTTTTTCTTTTGGGTCAAATACATTGTTTTTTACTTTTCACAATATCATAATTATGAATCTTCTAAAATAACTTTTTCTTTTGACTTATTTTTTTACTTTTTACAATATCATAATTATAAAAAGATTAGAATTTCATTCTTTTCTTTTCAAACTCTCCATCTTAGTTAAAAAAAAAAAAAAAAAAAAATCTAAATTATTTGAAGATTTCATTAAAATATCCATAATTACAAATCACAATAGTTCATTTTTCAGTGCCCAATTTATTTAAGCTTGTCATCTATGTAAGGTGGCAAATACCATCATTTTTTTAAGTTTTTTTTTTCGAATTTTAGGTGGCTTGTTTCCTTGTCATATCAAAAATTGGTTTGTTACAAAAGAGTCACCTATGTTTTAAGATTTTCCATAATTGCATGGTTTCATAGTTTTATGTTGGAAATGAATTAGATATGGACCCTTAATATATTATACAATCTATTTTTTATCAACATAGCATTCATGGTATAGTTCCTCTCACCATGAAATATGGGATATGAGTTTGTAATTAGGTTAACCTTAAACTTAAGCCCTTGAGGATATCTCCATTGTGCATTCTTTGTATCTAAAAAGCAAAAGAAAAAGTCAATCCTTGACATACGATATAATCTTTCACTTTTCTCTATGATGTTAGAATTAATGGAGAAAGTTCAATTAGGATAGGATTGAGATTCTAATTCTAGATCTCATATCCTAATATTCATGGAGTGGTTCAAACCACCCGATTGTGAGAAAGCCTATATGTACTAGGTTGTTCTCTTGATTGAATGTATTAGATTGTGTGAGTTTTTTTACACTCTCCAGGTTCTCACCTGGAGAGCCATTTAATTATTTAGTTTTTTATTATGATATCGAAGCTAAATATATCTGTGGGAAAATATGTTGCGAAGCATTGTAGCTTAATAGCTGAATTGGGAAGCCGAATTGTGTTGTCTGGCATTTCCACTACTGAATTTGTGACAGGCGTGTTGGCCCTGCCTAGGTGACTGTGTGTGGTGCAGTGTTGGCCTTGACTGCGCTTCTTTGTGAGGAGAGCGGTTGCTCAGAACTACCAATGAAAAGAAAAAAATCTCTGCCTGCGCAGGATCAGTTGCGTGCATATCTGCAAGAGAAGAGCACACTCTCATAGGTCCATCATAAATGTTCTACGAAACGCATTTCTAAGAGGTTGACTAAATAGGTATACATTCCACATAGAATTCTGCCTCTACCATGTTTCAACACGTGATCTAAAGAGAAGAGCACACTCTCACAGGAGAGGCAGCACATCAGGTGGAGTTATAGGTGGAGCGTTTTGCAGACACACAGGTGGCCATTTCAAGAACCTGCGACACAGTTAATTGGGAAGACCCATCGAGCCGAAGGGAGACATGTCCAACGAGCCATGGTTCATGAATTTGTAGACCAAGAGACGGTTTTTCCCTTCACCAGAATTTGGGATGTTGGGTATAGTGCAAAAAGAAACTCGCATTAAATTTTTTTTGAGCGTTGAGAGTTATGTTTGAGAATTTTTTTTTAATATTAGTGCTTTTGAAGTGTCATACACTCATATGTATGATGCGATTTGAGAGAGCTCTTTCTTATGTGAAAATTTTTTTTAGAAGGAATTATTATACGAATTTTTCATACATGGAAATTTAAAAGAGCACATGATTTTAAGGGAATTCTTTAACGATTATTTTCATGAGTGGAGTTTTTTTTTAAGGATTTTTAAAGAGGGAGCGTTCGGATAGCAACGATTTGGTGTTGCTGTCAGCGTCATCTAGCACATTTTTCCTAGAAATTTTATTGTTTGAAAAATCATAAGAGTTGCAGGTTGTGGAGATTCCAAAGCCAATTGGGTAAATTTTTTTCTAATTTATTATATGCCACAATGAAAATGTGAAATTTTTTTGGCTGATTTGAACCCATCTTCAGAAATATGTGATATGAGAAATCGCTAATTATGCACATCAGAATTGGATATCAATAATGTTTCCATCTTGTTGAGATGTCCTTTGTTGCTCATCGCAAGCGCCAAGGGCACTGAGACCTGTGTGGCATAGAAGCCACAGTGTACAAGGTCCTATTGTTGAAGAGCTGCCAAAGGGAGGTTTCCCGCTTGCATGTTAACAGGGTTTTTGGAGCTCGTTAGAGGACTGAGTAGAGTTGAAATCTGGAAGCAAGATAAAACAAGATAAGTTGGACCTTTTAACAACATGTCTATATTTTTAGATATTTTCTATTATGATGACGATGATGATGATATTTTCATGTGGACATTTGGAGGAATTAGCTTGGGTGGTATTTTTAAGTTTGAAAAAATTTCAGAAAAACAATGTGGTTCTGTTGATGACCACCAGAAAAAAGAGGCACAATCTGTTGTGCAAGATCCTGAAATTGAAGAGTCACGAGTTGATCTTCAGGAAGGATGTAAAGAGGAACAAAGTGTTGAATATTAATTCGATGAGCCACATGAAGCTGATTGCACAGACGTGGTAGAAGAAAATAGAGCTGGAGAGAATTTAAAATGTGATCATCTCATGAATATTTCTGTGTGTGCAGATGTTAATAGCAACAAGGAAGAAGCAATGAAGTTTGAAGAAGAATTGAAGTTTCTTGAAGCATGGCTTGAAACACCGTGTCTTGATGAAGCCAGAAAATAATTTGCATCCATAAATGTCGAAGACAACATTATCGCTAACATTCAAATGGTTGACACCAGAAATAGTGAGACGAAAAATTCTCATATCCAGCCTGTAACAATTTTGAGAAGGGCGAGAATAAGAATTCCAAATTTCCATCACTAGGGAAGAAATGAGGTGAAAATAAATCACTACCTCACGACGAGGAAACTGAAGATGAAGCCTCAACTCAGAATGAATAAGTATGGAGTCGCAAGCATAAAGATAAAAATGAAAACTCTGTTAGCAAGTTTTTTCATGTTTTTATTGTAAGCCTAGCTGAGACTAGACCAGTAGGCATATGTTATTATTTAGTACCCTTTCTCCATTAAGGGGGAGTGTTGGAATTAATGGAGAAAGGCATCATTATATTGTTGTTATAATGATGATAGGATTGAGATGCTAAGATTAAATCTCAAGTCCTAATATCTCGGGAGTGGTTGAAACCATCTCGTTAGTGTGAAAGCCTATATATTTGAGGCTCATCTAACTGAATGTAATAGAGTGTGTGTATGAGTGTATACACTCTCCGGGTTCTCACCTAGAGAGCCATTTAGCTTATATTCAGTTTTTATTATATGATCATTATTTGGATATGATTAATTAAAAAAAATACACAACCAGAAACGTGAGACAAAGCTCACACAAATCAATGAATTCAATTGCTCAAATACATCACACTTATATAGGAAACTGCACTCACCTAATCTTCCTGAAAACGAGGAAACAAACCTGAATATGTGCAACCAATTCCTAATTAAACACTCTCGTTCAACCACTCAAAACTAATTCTATTTCTGCATTATTCTCACATCCTCCCTTAATGGAGAAATGGATTTTCTACAATACCTAATTGACTTCTAAAAACTTCAAATTTGATTTTACCAAGGGGCTTAGTAAATATATCAGCCACATTATCCTTGGTATTACAAAATATCAATTCAATTTCATTTGACTCAATTTTCTCACGTACAAAGTGGTACTGTAACTCAATGTGTTTTGTTCTAGCATGGTAAATTGGATTATGTGCTAATTTGATAGCACTCTGATTATCACAATTGATACATGTTGAACCACTTTGCGCCTCTTCAAGATCTGCAAGAATTCTCCGCAACCAAATAGCTTCACAGGTGGCATTGGTCAAAGCTTTGTACTCTGATTCTGTTGATGATAAAGAAACAGTTGGCTATTTCTTACTACTCCAAGATACGACCCCCGATCCAGTATGAAATGCATAGCCAGAGGTATATCATCTGTCATCTGGATTTCCTGCCCAATCTGAATCAGAAAAACCTGTCAGTGCAACATCAGATTCATCAGTATACATAATACCGAAATTCACTATTCCCTTTAAGTATCGAAGAACTTTCTTTGCAGCATTCCAGTGATTTCCTTAAGGCTTAGCCATGAATTGACTAAGAATACTGACTGAGTATGCAATGTCTGGTCTGGTAGTGGTGAGATAGTTCAAACTTCCCACTAGCTGACGATATAATGTTCCATCTGCCTCTTTCGTTCCATCTTCTTTGTACAACTTTGCATTCTGTTCTAAGGGAGTTGACATAGCTTTGCAATCAGTCATATTGAATTTTTTAAGAATTTCCTTTGTATATTTGCTTTGAGTGATCAAAGTTTTACCAGGCTCTCTCCATACCTCAATTCCTAAACAGTAATGCAATTCACCCAAATCTTTCATTTCAAATTCCTGTGACAACTGAACTTTAATTTCTTCAATTAACTTGTGAGCACTGCCTGTTATAATGAGATCATCCACATACAAATATATTAAAGAAACATTTCCTTTGTCATCTTTCTTAACATACAAGTTAGGATCATTTTTGCTTTTCACAAATCCATTCTGAAGAAAGAAGGTATCAATCTTTACATACCATGACCTTGGTGCCTGTTTCAAACCATACAATGCCTTTCTTAACCTGCAAACCAGATGCTCCTGTCCCTGTTTGACAAACCCTTCAGGTTGAACCAAATAAACTTCTTCCTTTAAATCACCATTTAGAAAAGCAGATTTGACATCCAATTGATGTATATTCCAATTATGTTTTGTGGCTAAGGCAATCAGTAATCTAATTGTATTCAACTTAGCTACCGGTGCAAAAGTGTCTTCATAATCAATTCCCTCCTTTTGAGCATATCCTTTTGCTACTAATCTTGCCTTAAATTTATCAATTGTACCATCTGCTTTAAATTTCGATTTGTACAACCATTTGCTTCCAATTGGAACTTTATTTTCAGGAAGTTCCACTAATTCCCATGTTTGATTTTTCATAAGAGAAGCATACTCATCACTCATAGCATTAATCCATTGTTCATGTTGTTTAGTTTTCTCATAGTCAATTGGTTCTTCAACATTCATTATATTAGACATTAAGGCATAGTCTCTATACCTTGCAGGAAGCTGAGTTTGTCGGGATGACCTTCGTGGTGCTTCAATTCCTGTGGGTGTTCCATCCATGATGCGTCAGCTTTGAGGTGAATCACCCCCTTGTGATGACTCACTGCTGCTAGATGTGCTCATACTGCTCTCATCCTGATCCTGTACCTGTACCTGTACCTGTTCCTGTTCCTGCTTAATCAAAGTATCAAGTTTGACATGAGCATCATTAGATATATGCCATACATCATTCTTTGTATTACTTTTATCAGCCTGCTCATGAAACAGCACATTACGACTTGCAAATAGTTTATGGGAACTTGGATCAAACAATTTATAGGCTTTCTGATCCACACAATATCCAATAAAAACACACTTGATTGACTTGGCATCAAGTTTTCTTCTGTTAGCCTTAGGAATATGAGCAAAAGCATTACATCCAAAGACTCTGAAATGACTCACATCAGGTTTATAACCATGAAGAACCTCAAAAGGAGTTTGAAAAATTAATTGCTTAGTGGGACATCGATTCTTCAGATAAACAGCAGTATTAATGGCTTCTGCCCAGAAACCATTAGAGATGTTCTTACCTTGCAGCATACTACGAGCAGATTCCACCAAGGTTCTATTCCATCGCTCAGCAACACCATTTTGCTGAGGGGTATGTGGCACTGTGAAATGTTGTTGAATTCCATTAGATTTACAATAGGTGTTAAATGCTTTTGACTTATATTCACCCCCTTGATCAGATCTGAGTATTTTACTGTACTTACCTGTTTGTTTTTCAACCATAGTTCGAAAATCTTTAAAATACTCAAATATATCACTCTTCCTTCGAATGAAATATACCCAGGTGTACCTAGATCGATCATCAATAAAAATAACAAAGTATGAAGCACCACCAAGAGACCTAGTTTGCATAGGTCCACATACATCAGTGTGAATTAATTCAAGTATATCATACTTTCGTTTCTCAGTATGAACATGAAACTCTTCTCTATGCTGCTTACCAAGTGCACAAGCTTCACATGGTAAATGTTCACACTTCATAACAGGAAGACCTTCAACCATTGATTTCCTTTGCAACAACGATAAATCATTGTAATTTAGGTGCCCATACCTGTGATGCCATAATTCTGCTGTCGATGTCTCTTTGGATGTCAATGCAACATGGCGCCTCACTGTCACATCCAATCTGTATAATCCTCCAACCCTGGTACCTGTAGAAACAACCCTGTAGTGGTCCTGAACATCTTTCACTATACACCCCAATTTACCAAATTCAACTTTTAACTGATTATCAGTGATAGTGGAAACAGATATCAAATTATTTTTGAGAGCAGGTACATACATTACATTATGAATCTGTCGCATTTGTCCATTAGGTAAGTACACATTTATTATGCCATAGCCTTGAACTTTAAGTGACCTATCATCCCCTAGGTAAATGTGTGTACCATCAGATTTCTCATAATATTTATCATACCATTCTTTATTACAAGTCATATGTGCCGATGCACCAGAATCTATGAACCAAGCATTTTCATCATCAGTTTCAACAGACAATGCAGCATCAGAAAGAAACAACTTAAGATTTTTAAATCCATCATTCACTGAGGTGTCTCTGTTTATGTAATTTTCATTATGCCTTCTATGTCTTTGATTTGATTCATTATTCTTTCTTCTATAGCAATCTTTAGCCAGATGTCCAGGTTTTCCACAATAATCACATTCAATGTTCCTCTTAACATAAGAATTAGGAGGTGTCATACCTTTCCGTTTTGCTTGAAACCGGCCTCTGTTCCTGTCCCATGGTCTCCCTCGGAATGGTCTTTTGCCTCTTTCAATCAAAGCCAAATCAGAACCATTTGACTCCAGTTCAAAATTTTTCATTCGCTCTTCTTCTTGAAGAATAATTCCAGCCAATTCTTCAACTGTAGGAGGTGTCCGTCTAGCTGAGAGAGCTGAAATAAAGACTTTATAGTCTGGGACTAACCCCTTTAAAGCAACAGTTACCAAGTCTGTATTAGAAACCTTTTCACCAATATCACCAAGCTTATCACTCAAGTCTTTAATTCAGGAAACAAAGTTGCTAATACTTTCATTGGCTTCCATTTTGATAGATAGCAGCTTTGTTTTTAAAAATAAAATATGGTTTGCATTAGTAGTTTCATACAAACCTTTGAGAGTGTCCCATGTCGTCTTTGAAGTTTCACAGTCCTGAATGTGAGGAATTACATTGTCCTTCACTGACATGCGTAGCAGCACCTTTGCTTTCATTTCACGCTTATCCCAATCTTGAGTGGCAGCAGGAGGTTGAGGCTTGGGCTCGTCACCTTTAACAATCGTCCAGAGATTGTATGCCTCCAGTACTGTGATCGGCTTAAATTTCCAATTGACATAATTTTCACCATCAAGTTTGGTGGATTCATTTAAATAGGAGTCAGCAAGTGGATTAGCCATTTCAACAACAATGATCCAACTGCTAAAGCTCAATAAATTTATGCACTCCCTGGTCCTAAAGCTCACAAGGACAACTTAATTTTCAATAAAGTGCAATGAAGCCACAAGCTTCAAATAATGAAGTCCGAAACAAACCCTTAAAAGGTATTTTTTTTTAACTAAATTTTTTTTTTTACCGTTGTATGAAACAAACCCAGTACATAAAAAAAAAATTATGGCAATGGTTCTGCGCTTAGCATCGATTTAAAGACCGCACCCAATACTTAAATAAAAACAACCGCACGCAGTCTTCCAAAAAAAAACCCCACGCACATACCAAAATAAAAGCAGCAGATCCGCTGCAATACCGTGAGCGACCACGTGCTTCACGATTAATTCAACAGCGCTGGAAACCAAAGGATAGTAAAAAAAACAGTTCACATTACTGTTGTTAAATGGCGCAGAGGCAAGATACGACCCCTCGTCAATTTCCAACGCACAGCTAAAAAAAAAAATATCGATCCACGACTAAACTGC
Source organism: Pinus albicaulis (assembly GCA_034641835.2). Classification (NCBI taxonomy): domain Eukaryota; kingdom Viridiplantae; phylum Streptophyta; class Pinopsida; order Pinales; family Pinaceae; genus Pinus; species Pinus albicaulis. Next base: position 1,246,606,491 of record CM076581.1, on the reverse strand, counting down.
TGTCACCGCCAGGAATTCTGGTATAACACAGCGTTGCTTTTAATCTGTCAATTCTTCTGTTAATCTGCACGCTTTTTCAATCCTTTGGTTTCAAACTTCGGCTTCCATGAAAACTGCTGTCAACTGTTTGATTGGACGCAAGCACAAATGCACAACCACTTCTATTCGGCGCTACAGACGAATGTAAACACCACACGCTGGCAGAGATGGAACGCTACGCTTCTGGTGGATGGAACACTACGTTGTTTTGAAACTGCAGACGCACGAATAACAAAACATATGAAAACTTTACTCTGCGCACACTCTAATCGCAGTCCTTCACTGCCCGCGAAGAGGAGAGAGGCGCAGACAAAATACTCAGCTCCGATACCAAATTAACAAAAATACACAGCCAGAAACGTGAGACAAAGCTCACACAAATCAATGAATTCAATTGCTCAAATACATCACACTTATATAGGAAACTGCACTCACCTAATCTTCCTGAAAACGAGGAAACAAACCTGAATATGTGCAACCAATTCCTAATTAAACACTCTCGTTCAACCACTCCAAACTAATTCTATTTCTGCATTATTCTCACATGATTTTCAAATATCTGTTAACTTTGTGCTAAATTTAGTTTATAGAAAATTTAATTTAAATAATTAAAAAATATGTGCTTTTTATGTAAAGATAAGTTGAAATTAAAGTAGGTTTTTTATAGATTTAGAAAATGGTTGTATCGTTCAATGCGTACTATAATCTTAATTGTTTTCATATACAGAAGTTAATTTATTGGAAATTTAAATCTGAATGTAAAAATGTACAACAGTTAAGTTGGACTCATTATCACTATAACTTTTATTTTTTAAATAAAAACCATTTCATAAAAAAATTAAATTTTAATAAACACTACCACTATAAATTATAAACCTTATTGGTCAGACAAAACTATTTCATAGAAAATTTAAATCTTAATAAAAAAAATACCTCTAAAAATACAAGACCTATGTCTTGCACCGTGAACTCTCATCTTTTGGACCACTTAAAACTATATAACAAACAAGGCACTTAAAATGGAAATGTGCAACAATCACATAACATTTCCTAGATTCTCATAGGAGTGAAATTACTTGATTACCAAAAGATTTTGTATTTTACTATTAAATTTATTAAACTGATTGAATATCTCATTCCAATTTAAAAAAAAAACATCTCAAATTTTTAAAAATAAGAACTAAATTGTTTTAAATAAATTGATTTCAGGTTCTTTTAGAAAATTTATATATTTTAATATTAAATTGATTACATGTCCCATTCCAATCAAAATTTTTATTTCTTAGAAATAAAGACTAAACTTTGTACACAAATTCGTTTTATTATAGAAGATGGATTGATGATGAGAATTTTTTTCCATTATTTTGGGTTAGTAAATTTTCAAATTCTTACTATTGTGAATGGGTAGTTAATTTCAAGTTCTAAGGATGCAGATTAGTTCATGTGATCAATTCCCAATAAGGCAAGTGTGAGACTTATTCCAACACCTCTAGTTAAAAGAAAATCAGAATCGAACCTAACAAAAGCTTTGATACCATGTTGAGATTTTCCATTACATCAATATAAACAAGCCTTAGTGAACTTCCAAAATTTTTCCATTACATTGAATAAGTAGGCAATTAATCCCAATTTTTCACAATAAATTCGAGAGTGACTACTAGTAATCTACATAATCAATGCCCAATAAAATGAATGTGAAAATTACTACTAGTAATCTACATAATCAATGCCCAATAAAATGAATGTGAAAATTACTCCAACATCTTTGTTAAACTTGTGAAATCTTATAAAAATAAGAGCGAAAGATTTAAAAAAATTAATATATTTCTGTGTAATCCCTATGTCAGTTTTTTTCATTTTTTATGTCTAGGTTCTGTAAATCACGAAAGCTACGATGTTAAATTTAATATACAATGTCACTGTATAAAAATGAAAATTTAATGAAGTTTGTAAATCATGAATGCCGCGTCGGAATTTAAATTTCATAAACAACGTTAATGTATAAAAATGAAAATTTAAATTACTTACTTTACTGGGATGTTCATGAAAATGTAAGTTTGTTACAAGTACATATTTCCACTGTAGCCCATCCTCAAGTAGAACAGAAGAAGATTGGCAATGCCATTCAATTCTTACAGAAGCCATATAACAAGATATCTTACTCCTGATAAGATATTTTTCGCGTTAAAAGCAATAATACTGAGGTTTATGATTATTCTTTATAATCACCCCAGATATTTAATTAACTCTTTTACAACATACAACCTAATTATTATCCTTTCTACTTCTAAAAGCAGTAATAATAAGGCTTACGATTATTCTTTATAATCACCCGAGATATTTAATAAACTTTTTTACAAGATAGAGCCTAATTATTATCCTTTCTCCTTGTAATCATGACCATTTAGCTAAACAAATCAAATATCAATTTTGGTTATCAGGCCTCCGCACTCTTTATAACTGACCACTTTTGTGATGAGGAGTATGAGAGTTATTGCAGCTTAGCTTACAGGTTGAATAATTGGCTCATGGGCTGCTGCAGTTCAATCAAACCAAAATATGCACCTCCTTCGCCTCTGCTCAGTAGAGGAGCGTGATTTCCTTGTTCAACAACCCTCCCATTCTCAATCACGGCTATACTGCCAGCATTCTGAATTGTGCTCACATGATGAGCTACAATCACGCTCGTTCTTCCTACCATGACTCCATCGAGTGCTTCTTGAACTAGTTTCTCCGAATGACTATCCAAAGCACTCGTTGCCTCATCCACAACAAGATACTTGGATTCTTTATAATTTCACTTGATATTGCTATTCTTTGTTTCTTCCCTCCACACAATTGAGTTACCCTGTTCCTGGTGTAGGTCTCATATCCATCCGTCATGCCCCTTAAACATTGACAATGCATGGAATTTAACAAGAACTCTTGCAAGTTATTAAACGGGGCTTATTTATTTATAAGTTAAAAGAAAAAGATAACCTGCATTGAATTCGGTAAGAAAATTTATAATAACCATTCATTTACAAGGTAATATATACATGAGTATTGACAGCTTAAAATGACGCTATACACAGAAGAATCATAGCGCCATGAAAGCCAAAAAATAGAACGGTGGGAGCACCACCTCTGCTTTTCTTTGCATTTGTGCAGACACACAAATCGAAATGGTCCAATAAACCTGCATGCATGCAGCCCTATTTGGAAACTGTAGTGACAGACAGGTTAACAAAAATAACAATACTACTTTTTTACGTGGGCTAGTCTGGCTGCCCGCAACTCATGTCGGTCCGCGTTTTGCGCCTTAATATATTTTTTAGTTACACTCTCTGTTGCAAGTAGCTAACAAACAGGGATGATAGTGTGTGCAGGGATAATACTATTTGCGGTTGCGAAAATGCAACTGGAAATACACCAGAAATCCAGTTATGATACTCCAACCAAGTGTCCTAGATTGGAGTTCAAATTATTGGACAGATGTCAGATGCAAATCACAATGTTACCAAACCCAAAAATGTAATGATTCAAAAGACTAGACTTATTGGCTTAAATATTCAAATAATATCTCTAAATATTAGTTGCTACTATCACAAGTAGTATAAACTAGCTAGAAACGTTAAATTAAACTGACATATAAAAAAGAAAAATGTAATGGTATTAATATATACTGAAAATACCCATAAATTCATTGACATGAACCTAGAAGTGTCACAAGATTAAATTATTATTTCAAAGCTATAATTTAGAGTCTTATTTTTACAATATGCCTCTTGGAAGAGTGGAGCTAGCGTTAGGAACACAATGGTTATAACAGTTAGGCAGTTATTTTTCGAATCGTCGAAACACTTTATTAAGTTCAAATAGAAAGGACAACGCTACAAATTATTTCGTTTCCAGCCATCATAGAGTTAAGTTATATCTTCTTAATAGTTGGAGGAGTTAATTCGAAAAGTAGAACCCATTTATATGATCCAATGTCCTTAGATGGAATTAATTTCCTCCGAAGTAGTTAATGACGAATAAAATGAGATTTAGGAATTAATTGAAAAACATAAGGTTTTCCAAGATATTTCCCTGCATATGCCTTCTGAAAGGGAAATTGAGCACATAACGGAAGTCAAGGTAAGGTTAAACCCTATCAACATCAAACCATATAGATATTCACATCAACTGAAACTTAAATTCAAAGCATAGTTTAAGACCTCTTAAAATTTGGTTTCATTACAAAAAGTAGAATCTCTTAGTTATTCCTATTATTTTAATTTGAAAGGAAGATAGAGCATTAATAATACACAAATTACAAAGAATGAATAAGATGACAATTATGAATTTTTTTTACATTCCATTCATAAAGGAAATGTTACATGAACTTCATGGAACCATATCTTTTTCAAAATTAGGCTAGAGATCTATATACTAACAAATAAGAGTAAGATTATAGGATACTGCAAAAACCACCTTTTAAATTCATGAAGGTCATTACCATTTCAAAGTGATTGTTTTTGGTTTAACTAATGCTCCAATGGTTTTCTAGGCTATTGTGAATGATGTATTCGAACCATACTTAAGGAATTTTATGCTACAATTTTTTATAATATTTTTATTGTACAAAAAAATCAATTTTATCCAAAAATGTGCAGATGCACTTTTGGAAAACATAAAGTAGAGTAAAGGTATATCTCTAGAAGATCAAGGAAATTCAAGAGTTCCCTAAACCAATAGATAAAATATGAACAGAATTGAAAATGAAGGAGATGTAGCTCACAGGTGAGGCCTGCACCTGGAGACTACACTTAGAACTGAGAGATCACTCTCATACACTCTTACATTCATGAATGAAGGATTACATCATTAAGTACAACACTAGAAATTAGGAAGTTGCAACCAATCCCCTAAAATCTAGGAACTAATCCTAAACTAGGGAGATACGTTACAACTTGTGTAACCATTTCTCCGTTAATACAAAATAATATGATTATTTTCAACTCACCCCCTTAATGGAGAAAGGATTGTCCTGAACTCCTAGCATCCTTCTAAACAATTCAAACTTTACACGTGCAAGAGGCTTTGTAAAAATATCAGCCATATTGTCACAAGTTTTACAATACTCAACAAAGATTTCTTTGGACTGTAGTTTCTCTCTAACAAAATGGAACTGAGTGTCTATATGTTTGGTATTTTTATGAAACACTGGATTGTATGCCAATTTAATAGTGCTCTGGTTGTCGCTTTTGATGTAAGTAGAATTATTCTGTTCTTCTCCTGCATCATTGAGAAGCCTTCTCAACCAGATCACTTCACACGTCGTTGCACACAATGCTTGATACTCAGCCTCACACGAAGACAAGGCTACAGTGCTCTGCTTCTTGCTACTCCATGCTATGACCCCAGATCCTATGTTGAATGCGTAACCTGTGATGGACCTTTGATCATCCAAGTTACCTGCCCAGTCTGAATATGAGAAACCTGCTAGAATAACATCAGATGCGTTAGTGTATAAAATGCCATAATTAACAGTACCACAAAGATACCTCAACACACTTTTTGCTGCTACCCAGTGACTTTCAAGCGGTTTTGACATGAATTGGCTCAACACACTAACAGAGTATGCCAAGTCAGGTCTGGTTGTTGTAAGATATATCAAGCTGCCAACCAGCTGTCTGTACATTGTGGCATCAACCTCCTTAGTGCCATCATCACTGCACAACTTCAAATTTTGATGCAAAGGTGTCACTGCTGATCTACACTGATCCATACCAAAATTTTCCAACAGATTTCTGGCATACTTCCCTTGGGTAAGAAAATTTTGCCGAGTATCTCTCTATACTTCTAGTCCCAGACAGTAATGAAGGCTTCCGAGATCTTTCATCTCAAAAACTTGTGCCATAAGCCTTTTGATTCCTCTGATTAAATCATCTGCATCTCCTGTTATAATCATGTCATCTACATACAAAGAAATCAGAATCATCTGCCCCTGCTTATTGTATTTGGTATACAAATTTGGGTCATTTAAACTTCTATGAAAGCCATACTCTAAAAAGAAAGAATCAACCTTTTCATACCAAGACCTGGGCGCTTGCTTTAAGCCATATAAAGCCTTTTTCAATCTGCAAACAAGATGTTCCTGCCCCTGCTTTACAAACCCCTCTGGCTATACTAAATAAATTTCCTCTTTTAATTCACCATTTAAAAATGCCGATTTGACATCAAGCTGGTGTAGCTCCCAATTATGTTTAGTAGCTAAAGAAATAAGCATTCTGATTGTATTTAACTTTGCTACAGGTGCAAAGGTATCATCAAAATCTATACCTTCCTGCTGTGAGTACCCCTTTGCAACCAACCTAGCTTTCAGTTTTTCAATACTTCCATCTACATTCATTTTTGGTTTAAACAGCCATTTACATCCTATGGGTGTTTTATTCTTAGGCAGTTCAACTAAGTCCCAAGTGTCATTTCTAAGAATAGATTCTATCTCTTCATTCATTGCAGCCCTCCACTCCTTAAATTGACTAGCTTCTTTTTAATTAGTGGGCTCTACAATGTTCAAAACATTTGACATCAAAGCATAGTCTTTCAATTTTAATGGTATTTGAGTCTTCCTACTTGATCTCCTTAGTAGGGGACTTACCTCAAATTTGTTTTCTTCAACTCTAATTGGGCTTGAATTATCACCTTCTTACTGTTCTTCTTTCTGCTCCTGTTTCTGTTTCTGCTCCAGCTCTCTTTCATCCTCGCTGCCTTCATCCATCAACAATGGAATGTGCCAATCATCACCAATGTCATCTTTCCCTTCCTGAACCTGTTCATGAAACACTACATCCCTGCTTGCAAATATCTTACGAGACTCAGGATTGAACAACTTATAAGCTTTAAATTTTGTGCCATAACCAACAAAGATGCATTTAACAGCTTTAGGGTCTAATTTCTTCCTATCAGCTTTGGGTATATGGGCAAATGCTTTTGACCCAAATACTCTTAGATGATTTACTGCTGGTTTGAATCCATATAGAGCTTCAAAAGGAGTTTTGAAGCCAAGATACCTGGTAGGACTTCTGTTCTTTAAATATACAACAGTATTAATAGCCTCTGCCCAAAAACTATTAGATAGACCCTTACCTTGTAACATGCTCCTTGCGCACTCTACTAAGGTTCTTTTCTTACGCTCTGTAACTCCATTCTGCTATGGTGTGTGTGGCACTGTAAACTGCTGTACAATCCCGTGAGATTTGCAGAATTTCATGAATTCCCCTAACTTGTATTCTCCCCCTTGATCAGATCGGAGAATTTTTATACTCTTACCAAACTGTTTTTCCACCAAGGTTTTAAATTCTATAAAGCACTGGAAAGTCTGACTTTTCTTACTTAAAAAATAAACCCATGAATATCTAGTGCAGTCATCAGTAAATAACAGAAAATAATATGCTCCACCTAGCGACCTTGTCTGCATAGGTCCGCATATATCAGTGTGCACTAGTTCTAAAATATCTGTTTCCTTCCTCCTATCATGCACAGGAAACTATTCTCTATGCATTTTACCTAAGGCACAACCATCACAATTTAACTGAGTATTATGAAAGATAGGGAGCCCCTCAACCATACCTTTTCTCTGCAATAACATGAGGTCCTTCAAATTCAAATGACCGAATCTCTGATGCCAGAGTTGTTCGGCTGTCGATCCACCTGCCACCATGGCCTGCTTTGGTATACTCTTTACATCCAATCTGTATAGGCTTCCAACGCGCACGCCTGTTGCGACTATTTATTTCCTGCAATCTTTTATGACACAATGAGTCTTGAAGAATTCAACTTGCATATCTTGATCAGTTATCATGGATACATAAATGAGATTTTTCTTAATTCCAGGTACATATAAAACATTTTTAAGATGACTAATTTTACCATTTGGTAACTTGATTGGAATATCCCCACAACCTCTAATCTCGCATCCACTATCATCTCGTAAATAAATATTTGTTCCATATGTACTTTCTTCAAGATTTTCAAAAAATTCCTTTTTACCCGTCATATGAGAGGATGCACCAGAATCGACATACCAGATATCATCCTCATTGGATGTTGAAAGGGCACAGTCGACTGTGAACAGTCGAAATTCATGACTGAAATCTTCATCTTCTTCAACATCTTCTTCAACAAAATATCCTTTGTGCTTTGTTATCGCCAACTTTCTCTTTGCATCATCTGCCTGTTTCTTAAGGCATCCATTCTATATATGACCCTTCTTTCCACAATAATAACATCTTCTTATAGGATTATTTATAGACATACCTTTATACGGACTCTTCTGCAATGTACCTCCTTTCTGCTGTGATTTCTGATGTGGCTGCTTCCCTCTGAATGATCGTTGTTTCGCCATCAGTGCAAGATCATCACTCTGGGGGTTCAAGTTCTGTCGCCGCTCCTCCTCTTGCAGCAAGATCCCTGTCAGATCTTCAAATGTGGGTGCTTTCTCCCTTGCCTCCAATCCAGTGATGAACATTTGAAATTCATCTCGCATCCCGTTCAATGTGATTATGACGAGATCAGAGTCAGACACCTTCTCTCCGATGTCCCCCAATCCATCTTTCACATCTTTGATTCGTGCAATGAATGCAGTAGCAGTCTCACTTTCGTCCATCCTCATTGAAAATAGCTTGCTTTTAAGCACCATAATTCGACTCGTGTTCTGGGTCTGATACAGAATTTTTATGGTCGTCCAAATCTCCGCGGACGTTTTACAGTCTCTGATGTGCGGGATAATGTTGTCCTTCACGGACATCTTCAACAAAACTTTTGCCTTGTTTTCTCGTTTATCCCATTCTTGCTCCTGTGTCCCTGTGTTCGAATTCGGCCTCTGCTCATCACCTGTAACTATGGACCAAGCATTCGGACCCTCAAGCAAGGTCTGAATATTAAACTTCCAGTCTGTGAAGTTGGATCCATCGAGTTTTCCAGACTCGTGGATATAAGATACCATCGTATTACTCATTCTTATCTTCAAGTAAATGAATCTACCCAACAGTAAAAAAAAAAATCGATACCTGTCAAATCCTGACACCCGATCTGCCACTTTTCTGCCACTGATCTGCTGGTTTCCTGATCCACCCACTGTATCTTCGATTCAGATCCAGCAAAATCTACAATTCAATCTAACTCCGATGAGAAAATTCGTTATTTTCCAATATAGCCACAAACCCGATCTGATCACAACTGATCTGATCTGCCTCTCCCGGATAGATCCGCAACTTCTCCGATCTGCTTCTCCACAAATCGTCAAATGAAGATGAGGCTTCCTGCGGATCCCCTTGAAGGTGAGTTGGTGCCCTCCCGACCGAAAAACCCGCGCCTAGATGAAAATGGTGTAAGGAAAAACACTTGGCGCGATTTTTTCGTGCGATTCCGCGCCAATCTGGTATTTTGGCAAGGTGGCGCGATTAATGGCCGAAAAGCGCGCCAACCTCCTTCTACTCAGAAAATTAAAAAAAAATAAAAATCTGAGTCCGAGCCAGGTGTTCTGCAATCCACCTGCTCAATTGAGCACAAAGCTCTGCTGAGCACATAGCTCTCGTGTACACGCGGCCACAAAGGCACTTTTAGCCACGAAGGCGATTCTACCACAAAGGCAAGCTGGCCACAAAGGCACTCCAGCCACAAAGGATAAAAAAATCAGGCTCACCCAATCTGAGCTCCAATACCAAGATAAAATATGAACCGAATTGAAAATGAAGGAGATGTAGCTCACAGGTGAGGCCTACACCTGGATAGTACACTCAGAACTAAGAGATCACTCTCATACACTCTTACATTCATGAATGAAGGATTACATCATTAAGTACAACACTAGAGATTAGGAAGTTGCAACCAAACCCCTAAACTCTAGGAACTAATCCTAAACTAGGGAGATACGTTACAACTTGTGTAACCATATCTCCATTAATACAAAATAATATGATTATTTTCAACTCCAATTAACATTTCTAAATTAAGAGAATTTTTATGATTAAGAAAATACTATCAAAAATATATTTTAATATATGGCCACATAAATACTCATTTGAAAATTATTTTAAATAAATATTTTTCCTTGTCAGATGATCAAGCATACAAATTTTAAGAAGTATTAAAGAAAATCTTCTCAAAAACACTAGTATTAAGCTCCTAATTTTTCAAAATCTTTTTTAATTGAATGTAACACTTCTGAGTTAAGAATAGAGTTCATATTAATGCAATATGGTGAGTCTCATAGATTTTGAGAATAGGAATTTAAGTAAAAGAATGCTAAAAATTGACATATAATAAAGAGATCCTTATTATTATGCATTCCCTAACCATATAGAAACAATATATTCTAGGAAGGTAAGTATTTATATGTATGATCACAATAGCCAATAGTATCTCTTACAATAGAAAACACTTTGACTTTTAAAAGAGAAACAAAAATGGTTGGAGAAATAGCTACCTTTAATTTAGAAATTATAGATAATAAAGGTAAAATTCATGTTGCAGTTGATATTGTCTATTGAAAAGACAAATATCCATTATTATTTGAAATCTCAACTATAGTTCCATAATTGTTATACTAAAGAATCCAGAAGCATGTAATCTAATCAATACTTGTATTCAAAACTAAAAATTTGAATGAGAAAATGGAATTCTTTGATATAAAGCACCAATATATATAAGTCCAACTTCTGTATTCAAATTAAAATTTCTTGAAGAATGTCTTGACTCACCAACACTTGCTCATGAGGGATTTTTAAAAACCTACTATAATACACATAAAACTTTTTCTTGTAAAGGGGTGTAGAAGGAAATTTATAAACATGTAAAATAATGTGACCAATGTCAAATAAAAAAAAGTGAAAATATTACTACACCAACATGGCTCCACCCCTTGCATATTCTAATTCATAAATGAGAAGAAACGTAGATGGAGTTCATTGATGGGCTACCCATGTTAAACGGGAAGGAAACAATTCTTGTGATAATAGAAAAATTCACTAAATGCACACACTTTATGGGCATTAAGAGATCATACTCTTCAAAACAAATTTCCAATAATGTTTTCAATAATATTTATAAATTGTATGGGTTTGCAAAGATCATTGTTAGTAATAGAAATGCCAAATTTAAAAGAAAATTCTGGAAGGAGTTGCTCAAATAAATAGAGACATACCTTAACATGAGCTCATCCTACCAGCCCCAAATAAATGGCCAATCTAAAATTGTCAATAAACATTTGGAAACATATCTTAGCTATTTTGTAATAGGAAATAAAAACAAAATGTTTGAATAGTATATGTAGAAAAATGGTGGTACAATTTTAGTTATAGCAGTTCACCAAAAATGACACCATTTCAAGATCGCTACAATTATGAACCCCCTATATAGAATGATTTAGCCTTAAATGATATAAAAATTCTAGTAGTAAAGGATCAATTATGTTAGTGTTTGTAGTTCAGACAAATACGTTCATAAGGGTGTTTTCTTATGGAAATAATCGTGTGCTTTTTGTGAAATTTACTTAACTAATTAATCAATTAAGGGAAATTATTTTATTATTTTATTAAAGTGATTTTTAATTAATAAAGTAATTAAAGTGAGACATTTAATATTTTAATTAAAAGAGAATCAATTATCTTATAGGTAAATCTTAACAATTTAAGATTAGATTTTTGGATCATATCAAATTTATAAAAGAAAAATATGGATAAAAATATAGACACATAGAACATTCATTTAACAAGTAATGTTGAGTGAAAGAAAAAATCAAAGATCTAATTTTCAGTGCATTCACAAGGACTTCAACAAAATTTCAAAAAGGAGAAGAAAACTAGTCTGTTGTAAGAACATAGCAGAAAGGAAAAGAAAAGCCATACAACCTAATACAACATGCTATAACATAATTTTATACCCAAGTACCGATTCTATATAATCATACATCTTTTAAGGGAGACTACCTCGATTTGTATGCAAATTTTAATTTCCATTTTTCCTTGTAAGGTAGCGCAGCGAGACTTTGAAAGTTTTCAAGATAATTTTGAATGATGAAGTCATCTAGAAAGAAAAAACATTTGTGCATTATGTTTGATCTATTTTTTTATTTTTATGAAAAAATTAATATTACTAACAAGTAACTAAATCTTATGTATACACTTAAATAGTCAATTTTATAATATTTTAACATGATATCAAAGCTCCATCTCCTTGAGTAAAATAGGTCTATAATCGTTGAAATATAAATCTCACGACAACTATGCGAGTAACTACTATGAATATCGAGGATAAACTTAATGGGGCTTTGAAGTTCTATCCATAGAAGGAACGAATACTAGCTACCTTGAAGGAGCACGACTTGTGGGAAGTTTTATATCACTCCATCTCGAATGCAGGATTCACAGAGTGTATTTGGGACTACGGTTTTGGAAATACAGGTTTGAATCCTAGATTTCTATGAAATTCTCAGTGTTCGAAAGTTTCCTCCATTTGCATACCTAGTGACAGTTAGGCTTAAACTGTATTATTTAACGTATTGTAGTAGGAAGGTCAAAGGACCCATTTTCTTTTAATTAAATTTGTCTTTCGTTGAACATAGATTTATGAAATATTAGACAATATGACATCTTTATATTTTATTTTGTTTTGTATGGATCTCTGCTTCTTGCTAACCTATCTTTTATTACCGAGTTCTACATAAATAAGAAATATTTGAACTAGAACCAAAAAAATATAAATTTGAATTTTGAGCAGAAAGGTGACATCTCAAGGTCTCCATCAAGTGGTCGTCCATAATTTTCGTAGCCCATTAAAATAGAGTGTGAATATCGAGTTGAATATTTGATTCTAGAGGAATAATGCACCTCACTCACAACCAAGGTGATAGAGGTAGAAAGGGACATCGAAATGTTGTAAGGAGATAAAACACACAGTTTTAGATAAGATGCTCATGTTAGAGGGCTTCGTTGAGGATCCAAATTTCCAATATCTCACTTAATCTTAACATATGGTCATAATTTGTTCTTTCATATCATTTTTTAGTGGTAGGTGGAGCTTGGTCATATGAATGATGCACTTGTTTTTCATTTGTGATTTAATATATTTTTAATATATGTTTTTGAAGTTAAGGGATGTTCGGTGACATGAGTGAGGCCTCTAGTCAAAACTTTTGTTTTACTCTACATTATGATTATAACTATTTATTTAATTGATTATGTAAATCTGTTTTTTTTCTTTTCCATTTTAGAATAGGACTTGTATTCATTTTAAAACAAGTAATGAGAAATATTTAAAAAAAAAATTAATGAAATAATAGATTTTATTTAACTTTCAATGTGGTATTTTCTGGCTTACTATTAAGTATAATGGAAAACTAGGTATTTTCTAGTTTACCACTAACCTTGATCATTTTATAAATTTCCTTCACTTAAGACATATTTTTTTTTATTGTGTTCTCTGCTTGATGTATGGAGAGTACATCTTTTACCCAATTTTTTTTTCTCCCAAGGAAAGGTTTTAATTTTCGTTAAAAAAGTGAAAATTAAATTTTGTAGATGCACCTCATTCAAAACTAGGTTGTCTAAAGGAAAACATCTTATCCATCATATAAAGTCCAAAAAATAACAATCTTGAAATATTTCCAAAACTGGATTGAAGTATGGTAAAATACATAAATACCATCATAATTCATTCTCAGAAAAGCCCCTAAACAATGGGAGGATCCAAAAATAAAGTTATTCCATGGATATCACAAAAAACAAAAATACATTTAAGTCCATTTCAGGTCCTATGAAAAACAATGTAGTAAATCTTGAATGTGCATCTTGAATTTTCTCTTGTATCTTCCACTACCATGAGCTTGTTTGGCTCTTGATTTTGAAAGTTCATCTCACATGAAGTCCCTTTTCTTTTAAATATGAGAACATGAGATAAGCTTCATTTTTGGTGCAATACTTCCTCTAACATATGAATGCGAGTGTGCACATGACACCTTGTTGCTTCATTAAACTAACTAATAATAGTAAGGGGAAATTTATGAAATCCTTTTCAATAGAAAATATCAATAAAATATTTAAACTATATAATATTGAAAATGTGTTTGTTCCATGTTCCAAGTCACTTCGATCCTGAAAAAGTAGTATTCATGTAAGTATAAGAGAAAGTCTCTGCCACCATCACAATTTGCCTCATAAGCACAGTCAAAGTATGCCTAGGGTCGAAATTGGTCCACCATATGAAGGGAAATGTGTTTTCCGTGGGTTAAAATATTTAGAAAATCAAATCATAAAGTGCCAATGAGTTTGTTGCCACTCCATAAACGGTTGTATCCTTATCCTCCAAGATTACATGGTTTGTGGCTAACCAAATCCCACAATTGATAATGGGCTGAATATTTATAAGCTTCTTAGCATAAAGATTTCCATATTAAATTCAAAGATAAAGAGACATAGAGGACATCAACTCCCACTATGGAAACATCTCTTTTTAAGTTTTCACCTCTAGGAAGATTTTATTTTAGAGAATATACCATTGAAGGAGAAGATATTTCAATGGACACTTGAGCCTGCACAAATTCTTCCACTAAGCTGACTCTCAAGGTTCCTTGTCTACCATAATAAATAGACAACTAGTTTTGGGAGTGCATTGCCCTTGGGGATAATCAGCCTAACCCAAAATGTTGTATGTTTCAGTCATATTTATTTGGGTCACACCCTAAATTATTTGGAATAATTCTTTAACAATTTTTTATTTTATTTACCATTTCTTTTTTGTGTGTTTTTAACTTTGTATGAGTTATGCAACTACTTTATTTGTAGATTTCATTTTCAAAAATTTAATCATTTTCTTTTCATTCATTTGTCATTCAGCAAGATTTTATATTACAATGAACATCAACTACTCATAAAATCTCTTTTGTGTTACAAATTGGGTCAATATTTTACATGATTTTATCTTTCTCATATGTTGCATCAAACTTTTTCGAATTAATCTTTTATAATAATTTTCTTTTATAATAAATTGTATAAAATTTTTAGTATAAAATTAATTTTATCACCAATAATAACCAAACACAATTAACTCTTTCTAATAAAAACTAATCAAACAATTATCTCTTTATCTCTTTAATTATAGAAAATAGTTTCACCCATTTATTATATATATAAATATTATATATTATACGGAAAAAACAATTATTTTATATATACCATTACAAAATCTTTTATCCCTAAGTACGTATTATAGAAAAAAGAAAACAAAAGTTAAACCTTTAACTAATTAGATTAACTTGAATACAATGAGCATACATATACCGATATCCTTAAATTTTGTATACACATCAAACAATAAACTAAACTAAGATTGAATAATTTTTCTTTTTTTTTTAATTTCTAATTGTGACTGTGAATGGATTAATCCACTAAACTATATTAAGCACTCAATCACTTCCAAATCACTCGAGTTTGTAAACGGATCTACATCCTCCATGTACACGATACGGAGAATGGCTGATTTGTTAAGTGCATAACGAATTGCTTTCCAGCAGTTGGATCTGCAGCACAGCTACCACTCATTTTAATGTCGTTCTCATTCTCTCTCTCCAGCTGCCCATGGGTTAGTTATAATCGTTTAACTCTGCTATGTTGATGCACATTTCTATGGTAAAGGAAATCTTAAAACCGTGACTTTCAACTTGGAATTTGAATGAATTCCTATCAGATCCACAGTTTAATCTCGCAATCCAGCAGCTGCTGAAGTAAACTTGTGCATAATGTTAGACATTACAAAATATTATACAATTAAATATATTTTAGGAAGCAGCGTTTTACTTTTTTTTTTTAATTTTTAATGGAGAAAATATAATTTAAGATGAATGAATGTGTAATATTTATATATTTTTTAAATCTGTAACATTTGTGATAAAATATTTAAATTAAACTAATTTGGAATATTTAATATGTTAAGCCTGAGGATTTTTTTTTGATTTAATGTAAAATATAAGTTATAAAATTATAATAATTATAAAACTTTTATGTTTATTATATCCAAAAACAAAAATAATATTTTGAAAATATTTATTTTCATGATTTTTTAAAATAAATCGAAAAATAAAATAATTATGAAATACCAATTGCTAAGCATATGTACTATTAATAATATTACTACATGCATTTATCACTATGTAAATTGATGGAGTATTATCATAAGATTCATTTGTACTTGAAAAAAAAAATTTCTCATTTGTAATAACTCAATCTAATGCAAATGTATGACTCATTTGATAATTACTGACTCATTTGATAATTACTGTTAAGAACTTGAGTTCTATTTCAATATACCATTTTTCTTACATTGTTGTTTATTTTATCTTGCAGTGACTTATTAATGGATTGTTTTCTGTTAAGATAGAGGATTGCTTTTAGCCTATTTTCTTTTATACATTAAGTATCAAAATGATACAATTGAAATTCAAGAAGTTCTCTTTAGCCAGCAAGCTTTTAGAAACAAAGTGGAACATTTTTCAATGAGTAGCGCATTAAAAACTATTGAATTTTTTTTTATTAAATAAAATTGGATTTTTTTTTAATGAAAAATGAAGAATTTTTCAATGTAAAAGATTAGAGCTGTAATAAATAGATATAAATGAAGTGATATGGATCTCAATGAAGTCGTATGGATATGATGAGAAGGGAGCAACCAACATAGAAATGATAATTTTTGTATCTTATTTTGAATTAAATGTCCAAAATTAATGCTATGCATAAAAAATAGAAATAACTATAATTATATATTATAAGAAGAATAATCAAGTATCATGACCCCTTATGAAAAGGCTAGTAAGACTATATTTAACTCAAAGCCCTTTTTGTAAAATTGTCATCATTCATCAAATAATTAATATTCAATCCATATAAATACACTAATAATTATTGCATATTCCATTGCAGTCTCTCACAATTTTACTAGGAAAATAATGTAAATTCCAATAATATTTTGAAAGAAATTTACAAGTTTTTTTTGGAAACCCTGGCTTTGAAGATTCATAATTTTAGGTTCTCCATATAATGGTACTGAATCCATTTCCACAATAAAAAAATAATTCAAAGATCTTGAAAAAAAATTGTCTTTCAAAAAACAATGCGCATTCAGATTTATTTCATCATATGATATCGCGGTTGTGTTTAGATTAAAGCTCCACAGTCTTATTTCCAATAATATCCATTTATAGCCACCACCACTTCGTTCTACAATATTGTTCCACTCCTTGTCCTATAAAGTCATCGTTCACAACCATCGACACTCGTATCCCATATAACAACTATCCTTTCAAGCCATTGTTCGATTCATATTTTGTACGAATCTTCTCCATATATTCTGTCATTGGAATCGTACACCCTTTTTTTGTATGCACCGTCACCACCACCTACTCCTGTCACAAAATCTTGTTCGTAGATTTCACCCTTCTTTTAGCACCCCATCCTTGAGTCCCTTTCACTACTCAATTCCCTGCCACTATCATTCAAGTCTTGTTTATATCCAGTTTCTTATCGCCACTTATTCCGAGTCACAACATTCAATATTCTTCCCATCTACCTATTGTCGATTTCTAGTCCACATGGATTCGCTACTAAAGTTCCATCACATGAGTCGGTTCGCATTCTTATGTAATAAGTAGGGTAATATTTTAAGGTTACATTAAATTTAAATTAGGAATTTCCCCTAAAGGCACAAAGACACATCAATCGAATTGAATATTTGAGAAGGTCCGGAAAACTATTAAGACAAAATGTACAGTTTTCACATGGTTTCTTTAATAGTGAGGTTAATACAACTCAGAGGAATATTTTAAAGAGGGAGACAAAAAAAATTGACCACACATGGATTTCCCAAGAGAGGTTGGAGCCACTCTTGAGTTTCCAAACAATGATTACACATCTCATTGGATTTCCCATGTCAAACATTTTTCTTCTCAACTAAAGATTCTTGCAGCAAAAGCCACGTTGATTGGATGTCAGCATGAAGGTCCCAAACATTGTTTTGAAGGATTTTAATTACATTAATTCCAAGGATATATCGGATTAATTTTATTTCATTTGGAATATATGTCGATATATTCAAGATTTTATTCCGAATGAAATCATGAATTTGGCAACAATAATGTTACAAATACGTTTTCAATCAAACTATTAATTTCTTATCATGAAAAGAACACACATAATAGTGTGTAACCATATCGATATCAACCCTCAAGTGTGGATAATTTTTCCCAAAACCCGATTTATTTGGATAGCTTCACAACCATAACGTATTAATCAAGCCATGGTCCACTTTTCATCCAAAAATGTTGATTGTAGTGGGATTGAAGTGAAAGTACATCACAAGTGGTTTTATCTTTTGGTAAGGAGCCACATGGGAAAGAGGAAAATTTAAAGCTTGAGACTCTATATCACTCTCATACTGAGCTCTGCATTTCCATCTCCCTTGATCTCATCCTTTGATTCAATCTCATACAAATCATTTATTGAAAAGTGATAATAAAAACTTCTCAAACTGTCGATGTGACTTCGAACAAAGATTTCTTGGTTATTTCTTTGACATGCACTTGAATTTTCAATTAACAAACATAGAAAGGAAAAAAAATTAATGGGCCCATAAATAAATATAAGGAAACAAATCCATTAAAGATTTTTAGCCAACCAATCCAACATCATTACAAATTCCATTCAGATACAATTACATCTATTCACTTTTATGATATAAATGCCTTCAACATGAGTGGGAGACATTTACAAATACAAGACGTGGATTAAGATTCATTCACCTCTCCATTCGTTGTCTTGAAGGAACATTTACTTTTACGTTTAAATATTTTAGAAGAGAGTTAATTAAGGTTGTAACTGATTCGGAATTATGCAGGAACACAATGAAGTACATAAATGAACATCAATGCAGATATGTAGCATAAATAAAACACCTTTTCATTAATATCAAATAACTGAAATATCCTAATAGACAGAATGAAAATAAACTAGCCTGAACGATAGTATGTTATCTTTGAGAAGAGATGTGGTGGCTACATGCCTCTGAATTGACATACAATGAGGCTCAATGACCTTCTTATTATTGAAAAACATGGGAAATCCCTAAAAAACCAAAACCATATCCCGAGGAGATGGAACACCAAGGATTTGTGGGCCCCGTTCTGGTTAGTTGGGAAGAAAACTTCACGAGGTCGTAGCTTGGACATATTATCTATGTTTTTCACCTACGATATATCATCAGGAATGTCTCTCTTAGTGCTCAATTATTTTCCACAGCCCCCATCCTTTAGAAATGGGCTTGCTACAGACCTCAAAAAACTTTTTTTATGGGTTCAAAATAGCTCGAAAAATTTAAGACTCGAAAAAATGCTAAAAATTGTAAATGTTGTTATAAATAAGGAAACTGATGAAACTGACTGGAGTTCTAGGTGGAATAGTATGGTGGCCACCAATATCCACCTCGATCATTCCTCCCCCCTTCAGAAGCAATTGTCCTTATTGTGTGAAGAGCCTCCATGAGGCCAGGAGATTTCTAATGAACTTGGTCCCTGCTAAACGACTTGACCTGGTGCAGGAGTTGGCCTACTTTGAAACCTCAATATAGATGGATCCTCTGCAGAAGGGTTTTCTCAGGGAAAATTTTAATGATATAAAATTACCTTGAAGTTTAAAAGTTTGGCGAATCTCACTAGTCCCTAATATATAGATTATAAAATGTTTATTGATGTATTTATAAAATTATTCAATTTTATAATGATTTTATATATACTCTCTATATAATGCTGGCAATTTTTAACATAAAACAGTTTTATATTGTAAAATTTGGGTGAATCATTTTTATAAAAAATGGAAATTGGCGAATATTTTTTTTGAAAAAGACATGGAAAATTAGCCCACCTGTGAATATTAGCCCCTAAAATTTTCTGTGGTTTTCTTGATCTGTGCGTCCATGATCTGTCCAGTTGTGGCTTGTTCCATGCAATCTGAGTTTAACTCCATTGGTTTTATTTTTTATGCAACGTTGGATGTGTCTAGTTATGGGGTCAAGTAGGGTCGAAGGCAATCCGCATTCAACATTGGGTGCTGATCAAGGAATGGTTGAATATTGAGTTTCAAGGAATTTTCCCTACAACATTGGGGATGGTGTATGGCCCATATGAGAGTGGGTGAAGCTTGTGTTGGGGTCTAGCGACACACTCCTTCTGCAAATGTAGAAAAAAATTGTCACCCTCCAAGAACTTGTGTGGTGCCCAATGTTGATCATGTCGTTGCTTGTACTTAGCATTGACTCTATCCAATATGTCATGGAACTCTTGGTGGATATGTTCAATGTGCTCAATGAGGTTTTTCGCCTTGTTAGCTTCCGACTAGACATGAGCTAAATATTCCTGAGTAGTTGTGAATGGTATGGCCACATCAATGGGACATAGTGGTTGGAATCCCAAGGCCACCTGAAAGGGGTTGTGGCTAGCTGAGTTATGGAGAGCCCGATTATAGTTGCTATGGACATAGTGGAGGCTTTCATCCCATGTGCATCGATGCTTTGAGTTTTACATGAAAAAAATGTGTATGACCATCGTGTTGATGACCTCTATTTGGGAATCAGTTTGGCGGTGAAAATTTGTGGACTTAGTGAGCTTGGTGTCCAACATCCACCAAATTATTGACCAAAATGTACTAAGGAACCTGTTGTCCCAATTTGAGATAATGGACTGTGGGATCCCAAAGTGTACCCGCATTCGTTCAAATAATAATTTAACAGTGTATTTCGCTATGATATTATTCTTGCGGGCCACCCTAATGGCCATCTCAGAGAATATATCGATGACCACAAAAGCACAATCTTTTCCATACTTGGTAGAAGGAAGGCCTAACATGTGATCCATGGAGATGGTTTCCCAAGGTTGACTAGTGTTAGGAAACAAAGTATATATTCCTTTCTTCTTGATGGTACGTCTGGAAATGTCATAGGAAGTGCAGGATATTATGTATTTCTCGACATCTTGTCGATGGTTCGGCCAATAGAAATACTTCTACGGTACTACCACTATTTTCTTGACCCTAAAATGTCCAGCAACCCAGTTGTAGCACACTTCTAAAATCATCTTGGCACATTCACTTGAAGGAACGTAGAGGAGTCCTAGGTGGCATAACAGTGCATCCCGAAGGTGAAAATCGGGTACTTGATTACCTTCCAATGCCATCTAGTATGTGTTGTTGAATTTAGGATCATTTTTGTAGAGATGAGGCCAACCCAACGTCTCGTGCCTACAATACTCTAGCACAGTGTTTAGTGCTGCAATCAGCAGTCATTTGAGGTAGTCTAAAACATTATTGGTGCTTCCCCTCTTGTACTTGATGTTCCAATGGACACTTTGCAAGTATGTGAGCCATTTTTTATGGCGATCACTCTGAAACTTCCCCTATTTATATATGAACTGCGGAGTTCAATGATCTTTATGGATAACCATTTCCTTACCAAAAATGTAATGCTTCCAATGTTGGCAGTCCTGCACAATTGAATACATCTCTTCATCATAGGTTGGATACTTCTAGACTGTTTCTGAAAGTGTCTCACTATGATATGCCACTAGATGCCTCTGCTCAGTAATAACTACCCAATAGCATAGTCAAAGGCATCTACCTTGATCTCAAATTGTTGCTGAAACTATGGTAATGTGAGCAGTGGTGCAGAGAATAGGTGATTTTTCAACTCTACAAACTGCTTCTATTGAGATTCAGACCAAAAAAAAAAACCTTTCGCTCCTCCCATGGTGAATTGACTCAAAGGCCAAGTCATATGAGATAACCCCAGCATTTGAACAACCCACTAGGTTCACATGCACACCCCACTCATCAGTGATGTACCCCATATATTGAACTTGGTTCATACCAAAAGTGCATTTCTCCAAATTGGCACACATCTTGTTTTTTCGTAGAGTTTGGAGGACTTTTCGAATATGATTAGGTCCACATGCACCCTGGGTTCATCAATGATGTATCCCATGTATTGAACCTTCGTCATTCCAAAAGTTCATTTCTCCCTATTGGCACACAAATTTTGTTTCTGCAGTGTTTGGAATGCCTGTCAAATGTGGTGGAGGTTCTCTTCCCAACTCTGGCTGAAGATCACGATGTCATCTAAATACACCACCACGAAGGAGTTGGTGAATGGTCACAAGATGTTTCCATCAACATCATGAAGGTGGTGGGTGAATTCTTCAACCCAAAAGGCATGACCAACCATTGAAAATTTCCACATTGGATTTGAAGGTAGTCTGCCACACATCAAAGGGTTCGATTGGTACTTGGTGATATCCAAGCTTCAATTCAATATTGCTCAGATATTTGGCCCCCTTGTGTTCGTCCAAAATTTCATCAATCTGTGGGATCATATACCTATTCGAAACAACAATATTTTGCAGTGCCTGATAGTCAATATAGAGCCTCCAAGTCCCATCATTCTTCTACACCAACATGATCAGGCTCCCACATGGCGATGAAGTTGGCGAGATGTGACCTTTCTACAATAGCTCCTAAATTTGCCTCTTCATTTCGTCGTTCTCTAAAATAGAGCACATATAGATTAGTGCATTGGGTAGTGGCGCTCCAGGGGTTAGATCGATGGAGTGCTTGACCTTATAATGGAGATGTACCCATGTAGGTGAGGTGAAAATTTTCTCGTATAGCTTCATGACCTTTTTCATATGTTGTTTCCATGCGGACAAGCCCTATCTATAGGTTGTGTCCACAATATAATTCTTGCCCCGAAGTTGGATCGCAAGGAAAAAAAAATTCATGGTTTGGAAAATGAGCTTACTGTATTTTTTTGCAGTGACCAAACATATCGCAGTAGGCGATGGTACCTTCAGTATCTTGTACAAATTATTTCCCAAAGTAACAATAACAATGCGAGGCCTAGAATCGTACACAATATGTCGCTTCCATAAGTATGGTTGGACTAATAATACATCACAAAATTTTGGCTCAGAGCTACAACATGCATATGATTCGAAATCCTTCAGCTCAACCACTAGTGACTTCCTAGCCCGACACTCACTTGTGTTATGAGTGGAGCTCTTATGGAACTCACATGACTTTCCTGTGTCTTTTTTTGGCTTTGTGGTGTTGTTACTCGCTTGCGGCTTCATCAGGTTGTCTTGGGCCACCCCAACTTTTCTTTGTCCTTTTTTTTCCCATTTGGGGGTGCCTTTCCCTTGCTTCTCATTTCTAGACCCAAAGTATAGCTTCTTTAGTTTCAATTTCTTCTCATCCTCGGAAATATATTGGTATGATGCACTAAGAGAGGAGATTTCGATGAACTCCATTTCCTCCTTGATGTATCTATGCAGAAAAATATAGTACTTCAGCACCAAATGTTTTTTTGAATCTTTAATACCCAACTTTGTGCATAGGGTATGGAACAGATTTGTCATCTCATGCATATCTTGACCCCTTTGCTATTGTAACATGGTCCATCATATGTAATTTTTCTCATATATTCTCACAAGGTAATATTGTTCCTTGATGGTGTCTCGAAAAGAACTATAAGTGGTAAGACTGAGAATAGATAGGATTCCATCTCATCCTTTAGCTCACAGTAGGTTTCTGACTAGTCCTTGACATGGGGGGCGACTTTGAGGAGTAAAAAAGTAATATTTTCCCAATTAGAAAAGTCATGAACTAAAAAATATCCCTCTAATAGATTCAGTTGTGTGTCCATGACTTTTACATATATCTAGACCTCAAATATCTAAATGTCAAAGTTAACTTGTACCTTAAAAGGAGTGGCACGTCGAGAGTGGCTACTGGATGAAGGTGTTTCGCCGATGGGTACTCGTCTAAGGATCTTGAAAAATTTGTCCATAATTTCATACCTTTGTTTCTCGAGGGCCTCCTCAAGTAATATTATGAGAGGATATCCTACTCCCTCGTTTCTGAGGCTGATCTTGCAAATTTTCAACCAGATCAAGCCATAACTCCTTATACCGTGATATCATTGGGGACATGGAAAGAAATATGGAGAAAGAGTATACTTCTTTGACGCCACTAATTCAAACTTATGCACGAACAAAATGGAATATAGAAATAAACATAACCATAGAGATGCAGTAAAGATAAAACTTCATTTCATTAATATCAAATAGCTTAAATATGCTTGCATACAAAATGGAATAAATTATCTCAGGTGATGGTAGCTTATCTCTGATAAGAGATGTGGCAGATACATGCCTATGAACTAACTTAAAATGAGGCTAAAGGTCCTTCTTATTATTGAAAAACATGGGAAAGCCCTAAACAATAAGAACCCTAACCAAGAGAGATGGAACATTAAGATTTTGTGGGCCTCGATGGGGTTAGTTGGGCAAGCAACTTCCCGAGGTAGAAACTTAGTCATATTATCACTCTTTGGTGCATGTGATATATCATTCTAAATATCTCTCATTAACATATATTATCTCTCTTTAGCGCCTATGGCTATTTCCCTACTGGGATCCTCAAAAATATGTCGCTTAGGGGGTCAAAACTACTCTAGAAGTTTAGGACCCAAAAAAATACTAGAAATAGTAAATACTGTTATAAACAAGGTAAAAAATTAACCGAATAGAGGTCTAGGTGGAATAGGTGGGTGGCCACCAGTATACACCTGGATTTGTAAGAATTGAAAACAATAAATTTCCTTTACCACGGATATAACGGTTGTCATTTCCATTAATAAGAAACATATAGGTAGAACAAATAAATGCAATAATTACGAAAGTATGAAAATATAAATCTATATTATTTTTTTACAAAGTTTCATTGTAACAAATTTTTTAATGATTAATGTCATTATGAAAATATCCATATATAACAGAAATGAAGAAGAACTAGTTATAAAACATATATGAAGATATAATTGGAATGGATGTTGAAACATGGCATTGACTTACACCTAAGGTAATTCTCTATCCTCTATTCATATTTTTTTTCCCAAATGAAAGGGGAAAACAAGATGGATTGCTTTTATAAAGAAATTTATTTGAAATATATGATCAAATTTTTTTGATAATAAAAAATTAAGAACTGAGGAAGTGATTTTCATATTATACACATTTAAGTAATGGCATATCTAAAACCTACCTGAATAGCTTGAGCCAATATGTCACCAAAGTATACACTCGAGTCCAAACCAAAAGACATACCTTCACACCACCTAGTGTTGTCTTGATAATATCCATCCACACATAAGCCAAAAATATGGCCATCATCAACTATTGTATCAACATATCTCATATCGACATATGATTTCCTACAGAGATTAGTGTCTTCACAAACAAGTAGAATTTTCTCATGGAACTGATCACAAGCCTCTTTAACAGAAATATGCCATTGATGAGAATTTTTATTGTTATAATCCCTTGTATTTTTTTTTGGGTAGGTGTCCTAGTCTCTTCCATGGCAGGTGATGACATTTACTATCCATTATTGTGTGAAAAGTGTTTTTTTCCTCATAAATCAACTTAGTTGCTTCCTTTTTCTTGTTGTGATGATATACCTCATTCACTCAGTCTTCCTGAATCTCTCAAAAATTATTTACATCACAATTTTGTTTATCAATTATATTTTCATCAAATATTTTTGCCTCTTCATCAATTCCTTGACCTCTTAGTAACCACATATGGGTGACAAACATGTGTATTATCCTAGCACTTCCTTCACATGGACCCAGCTCATTCCTGGAATAGACAACATAGAGCTTAAGGACAACCTTATCGTCATCCTCATAAGCAAATTTCCTGTCACTGTTTGATGTGGCAGATGTACTAATGGGGGGTTTCTCTTGAAGTTAAGGATCTCATTATTGTGGTTATCGATGTGATCAACAAGCTTGTCCTAGATGCATTTCCACCCCATCAGGAGTCTGCATCAATATTAGGATAGATATCCAACCTATTGTGAACATGTCATTTCTACCTTGATGTGGTTATTGTGTGTTTCAAACTATGTCAAGGTCAACATCTCCTTTTCTTTTTCTTGCTACCTAGATTATGTTATCTTATTTTTTATAATTTTATAGAAACTATCTGGTATATTTTCACGTTGACACTTCTTTGTGCCTTTGGGTTTTATACCCCCTTTGTTATGAATAACATAGATTGTAGTTGTTGGACCTCTTTTCTATTGTCATGACAATAAAAGCACTGTAATTATTGTAAATCCATCCATTGGAATATGATGCTACCAACAATTACCTTGCACATTTTTGTGTTCCTCCTTACCCTTTTTCTAGACCCATCATTTACTTTCCCTAATTCGCCATTCCATTATGATGTCCTAGTGATTATTTCAATGAAATAACAAATGATAGATCCTCATCAGGCCTTAAATAAATCAAAATTGTCCAATTATTGTACCTACTGCTCATGGAATGGCATCGAACGTGACTGTGTGGCTCTAATAGTGGCTCTAAATCTCTCTTGTATGGGTATTTCAGGTCCATTCTTCACTCACATCACAAATTTGGTATTGATTTATTTGATCGACATATTCAATAAATCCCTTAATGGAAACCTCCCCTCCAACATATCAAAATTAATGAACATTAAAGTCCTTGAAATATCCTATAACTCCCTCACTAGAAGCTTCCCATCCAACATATCAAACTTGAGGAACCTAGAGATCCTTCATGTATTTCACAACAAATTATCAAAGGCATTTCCATTATATTTGAGCTATCATGGGAAGATTAGGAAATTTGACCTCAGATTTAATTAATTTTTAGGTAGAATTCCCCGTGAGTATGGGAAGCTAAAAAAGGTGGACTATCTTAGGCTGGTTCGAAATTATTTGAGTGGAAGAATACCCACATAGTTTGGCAATCTCATGAACTTAGAATCAATGGATATATTCTAATAATATCTCGAGTGAAATACCCACAAAACTCTTCACATTGAAAATGTTAAGATAATTTCATTTTTCTAGTAATAGACTGCATGGTACGATTCCATATTTCATTAGGGACTTTTCATATTTTGAGTGTTTGTCTATTTCAAGGACCAATTTCACAGGTTTCCTTCCTCGGCAACTCAAAAATGGTGGAGAGCTACTAGAATTCTTTGCTCCTGACAAGAAACTAACTGGTCCAATCCCTTTAAATCTCTACGAGGGTGAAAGGATCTTGATTTTAAGCATAAAGAATCATTTATTCTCTGGATCCATTCCTAACTCGTTGGACACATCATATTCTCTGAAATATATGCTATTGCGGGGGGGAACTATTTGAATGGTTCAATTCTTGAAATATTTCTATATTTACCCATGTTGTCTTGGATAACATTGTAGAATACATGATTAATGGAAGTCTTGGAAGATTCTTGATGAAAACACTGGTGGGCATCTCTATTCGAACGAAGGTTGGTTGTGCAATTCAATCACACGTGTAGGCGTACATTGTAGGAATGTATGGAGGCTAGTTGCGCACATCAAAGTCGAGAGAGCCATGTGCTCATTTTTTATTTTTTGGAGGACAAAAAAGGGTTTCTATTGGTTTGGTTAAAAATTTTATGCTCACCCCAAGCCCACACAGGAAACACCTTTAGTGTAATTAGAGCTAGTTTGAATAAAACTAAATTATGTATATGTGTATGTGTGTGATATTATTAATATAATAACAATATTAGTGTATATATTACAAGGTTATAATAATAATAATAATAATAATAATAATAATATAATTTAAAAAAAAAATATTATTATTAGATATAAATTAATTAATTGAATTAAATCTCAAAGAAGTAATAAATTGAAAGACATTGTCAATTCCCCAAACGATGATTATGAGTGAATTAAAGAAGATATTGGATGAATTAAAGAAGCTACATAACAAACAAAGGGAGTTAGAAAATTGACCCATTACAATTATAATTCGATTTGAAAAGAGAGTAAAATTACATAACTTTGTTAATGATAACCATGAACAAATGACTAATAATCTCAATAAAGTGATGAATTCTTAATTCATATCATGAAATGAAGCAATGATGTAGCTACCCAGAAACAAGACTCTTTGAATCTTTCAAACCCAAAAACCGGCCTCACACTCCCAATTTTATACATTCATCCACAAATCAATATATCGAATATTCATGATATGATGGTCATTAACCAAATTTACCATACCCCATCCAATTGATTATCACATACCAAAAAATGAAAAACTTGAATTATCCAAATTTGATGGCAATGGGAAACATGTCGTGTGATGGTTCAATGAAAATAAAAAAATTAAGCATGCATCCATGTAGATTGAAGGCGACGCATATAACTAGTATATGTAGTGAAATAATTCAGCATATACAACTAGTTGGAACAAATTCAGAGATGAATTATTTAAACGATTCCAAGGTATTACGGAAGAAGAATTCTTCACAGAAATTACAAGAGTATAGGAAAAAATGAGTGTGGATGAGTTTACTGGAAAATGTGAAACAATAGCTACAAGGGTACTTGGATTATCAACATCATGTAATATTCAATCATATATTACCAGATTTAAACCATACCTCCAAAATGAACTTAAGCTTCATGATATTACAACTATGGAAGACAAAATTCATAAAACAAAAAAAAACTAAGAAAAAATTTGAATTATCAACTTTACCAAGATTTGATAAACTTCACTCAAGACATAATACCTTACAACCTAGAGTTACAAAAAATTCAAAGTACCTTCCACCTCAATTAGGAGAATATCGAAATATTAGTCTAGAAGTAGAAATACTAAAGGAAGGAAAGTGTAAATATTATAAAAAAATTGGGACCACAAACATAAATGTATTTAAAGAAGAATAACCAAGAACCTATATGCATGCAAGAAAAAAAATGATTTAGATAGTCAGGTGTTATGAAACAAGATCAAAAAAAAGAAAAAAAACATAGATCGATGAATTTTAAGTTTTCCTCTTTGAGGGGGAAACATCCTTTACATCACATAAATGAACAATTCTTGGATGATTCAAATGGAAAGACTTCCTTTATATATATAAGGGTCTAAGGGGTTACAATATAATCAAATTATACATAAAAAATAATAATGTAAGGGCACAAAAATAACAATAGTGGGATTCTACGGGGCACAAAAATAACGATATGGGGGCTACATTATTAATAACAATAAGGGGGCTACTCTAACGATAATAATAATGGGGATACTATTGGATCTACATTAACAATAACAATAGGGAAGCTATATTAAAAATAACAATAAGTTGGCTACACTATTATTTTTGGAAACAAAATTAGACAAAACATAAAAGTATATACAAAGAAAGATATGCCCAAGGTTACTCAACAAAAAAAGTTTGAAGTTATAAACACCATACAGAAGGAACAATGCTCTCCCATAACAAGGGATGATAATAAAAGGTAGAGATAGGATCCCATCCAAAAAAATAGCATGGATACTGAAAATCATAACCTCATCATGATGACTACAGAGACAAACCAAGAAGATACAGAAATGGAGTAGGCTGACGAAGCACCCACACTAGAGGAGAACGCAATTGAAGAAGTACTGGTAGGAATATGTCTACAAAAAATAGCGAAGGAAAGGAACAAGAATTACATATATGCTATCCCACATGAGAAAATAAAAAAAATCGGAGAGGCATACCTCTTACAAGAGGAAATTAATCAGACCCCCGAGCACAGAACTAAAGGAAAATTGGTAGATAGTGGTATTCTCCCCAACATAATAGCAGGGAAATAGTTGCCAAAATGGAATAACATGAAAAGAGGCCAAAATACCTCGACACAAATACTTCAAGAGCTAGGTGCCTGTCTCATAAATGAAGGAAATGTAAGAGCCATTTCCCTAACCCCCAAAAGCTATCAATGATTTTTTATTCTGGGAATATTAGACTTAATAGTCCTAGAAATAAAAGAAATTTAAAAATTAGATTAACCTCTCACATGCCTAACATAATGCTACTTTCAGAAACCAAAATAGACTTCGACAACATGCACCTGATCGAGAAAACTTGTTTCAAAAAAAATTAAGACATGTAGCTATATCTTCCACTAGAAGAGTGGGAGGCCTCACTACCCTATGGAAGGATTCTCGTTTTGAGCTCTCTCAATCTGTAGCCTCTAAATGCACTTTGACCACTATCCTAAAAACCATTGGAACTGCATAAAACATTGTGTCACCAACTTCTATGTTCCTCACACAATGGTAGAAAGACTCGTATGGATAACAAGTCTAGGAAAACAACTCAACTCCCATAATCCCCTCCAAGTCCTACTAGGTGATTTCAACATGATTGTCCAATTGGGGAGGAAATTGTGAGAGTCTAAGGAAAATGGAAAAAGTCTTGGAAGCCTTTTAGGATTTCATTCATGATCTCAGGCTCATATACATCCCCAAAAAAATTGGAACATACACTTTGAGCAACAGATGAGGGGGAGGCAGGCAGATCGCCTCCAGGTTCGACTGGTTCCTACTATCGGACGATATATATATCAATTCATGGGAAATATAAACATGCATATCCCCTTAGGTTGGTTCAAACCATTGGCCGATCACTCTAAAGGTCCAAACCTCCAAAGGTCAAAAAAATAAACCCTTAAGATTTGAAGATTTATAGCTTGATCACCCAGAATTCATGGATAAAATGAGAGAATGGTGAGCTACTCCCAAACCCACCCAAGGCACTAAAATATAAAAATTTCAGCTGAAACTGAAATACATAAAAACCAAAATCAAAACAGGAAATAAGGAAACTTTTGGAAATATTATTTTCGATAAAAAATTGTTGGAACTCAAATTAAAAAAAGTTGGGAAGAAAGGGTCGCACAAGAGGCAAATCCATGGCATCAAAAATCCCACATAAACTGGTTGAAATCTTGGGAGAAGAACAATGCCTTCTTTCATCTCTCCATGATACAACACAGAAGGGATCACATAATTCTCAGCGTCAAAACCTCGCAAGGAAACATCATCAATACTCATAAATAATTGGAGGTTGAACTCAATCAACACCTCAGCAATCTCCTCACCAAACCCAAAAACATAAGGAAGGATGCCAGAAATAAAATAACATAGAACATCCCTCATATTCTCACCAAGGAACTCAATCAAATGCTGATAAAAAAGGTCTCTCTGCAAGAGGTCAAGGAAGTTGTCATGACCATGCCGAATGGCAAAGCACTAGGACCGGATGACTTCACAACTGATTTATTTAAAGCCTGTTGGCAGATCATAAAAAATGAGGTTCACGATCTTGTGCAAGAATCCTAAATCCAAAAGTTTGTTCTCAAAGCCCTCAATGCCACTTTTGTCACTTTGATCCCGAAATCATTGAATGTTGACTCCCCCGATAAATTTAGGCCCATTGTGCCTTGCAATGTCATGTATGAAATTATTTCCAAGGTCCTTAGCAATAGATTAAAGGAAATATTACCCCTCCTCATCTCGCCTCATCTAAATGGTTATGTCAAAGTAATAAAAATCTTGGACAACATAATCTGCCCTCAGGAAATCATTCACTATCTCAAAGCACAAAAGAATTCAAGTATGCTCATACAAATGGACATGTCAAAGGCCTTGGACAAAATTAGTTGGGTTTACATCAGGATCGTGTTAAAAGCCTTTGGATTCAACGAATATTGCATAAAATCGTTATGGCAATGGACTTTGGAGAACTATTCTCCATTCTTCTCAATGACTCCCCCTCACACATTCTAAATTCTACCCAAGGTATAAGGCAAGGAGACCCCATCTCCCCCTTCCTCTTTTTCCTCATGGTTGAAGGCCGCAGTTGCTCCATCATGCCAGCCTCCTCAAGTGGCAGTATCAAAGGCGTCAAATTACACCCCTCCTCTCCCCCCTCCATTCAGCAATTTTTTTTTTATGACACCATGCTTATGGGTACCCCCTTAGTGAAAGAAGCTATGGCCTTCAAACCCCTCCTTGATGACTTCACTGAAGCCTCTGGAACCACTATCAATGTGACCAAAAATAAACTTTTCTTCATGAACACCTTAGTACCTATTTGTTTATTTATAATAGCAACAGATGTGTTCTAGCCCTGTAACTTTGTATATAGTCTAGGACACATGTATTCCATAAAACCCAGAAATGGTTTTGGAAAATTCCACTCTAAGATGGTTTAATTAAATTAATTAATCGTTTATTTTTAAGTTTTCCCAAGTCTAAACTTAGGGAAACTGATTAGTTAAAGGGTATTAATTAAACTAAGTGTGAATCTTCTAGATAAAGTCATGGATCACCTCCAAGTTAATATTAGCCCTTGATTATATTTTAATCTTGGTCATTGAAGGGTGAATGGAAGAATATAAGGAGGGTGAGGGGCCTATGGAAAACACATTGAGCACCTTGAGAATTTGGAATTTTTGAGTTTGTGTGAGGAGACATAGATTTTTATCATAATCGAATCATTAGGGTAGGGTTTTCCAAGTGATTGTGATTCAGTGATTAGTTGCAGAGAGGGGCGGATGAAATCTTTCGTTAGGAAGACTAGGAGTACATTTCAAAGAGAGGCAGTAGTGACGCAAAGAGAGGCAACATAGTTGTCTAAAGGGGTGACACATTCCCTGAAGGGAATCACGTGGAAGTGACACATTGCATTCCAAATTTAGTCTGGAGATAGCTAGAGGTAGGTATTTCTGTGCCAGGAGGGCCAAAATCCTGTCTCAGATTAGCTTAATCAGTCGCAGAGAGAGGTGACATAGTTTCTCAAGCATTCCGACAAAGGCTGACATAATTCTAGCGTAAGAAATCATGCAGAGCAAGAGAGGAGCTTCACCATTGTTGTTTAGATCAGTCGGGGACTTGGAGAATGAGGTATAACTCACAATTTTATTAGTTGTCTAGATTTCTCTGAAGGGTTTTTTGGATATTGGCGCCCTAGTTGTACTCAAGATTTTACTTCTTGATAATATAGAACCCTCAAATCTGCTACATTGGTTTTCCCGAGTTGATTTTTTTTGGGGACTTATTCCAAAAATAACTCTGTCAAATGTGGATGTTTTTCATTGTATTTTGTTCAGTTTTTTTCAGCACTTAGATTGATTTTGAAAAATTATTTGTGTAGATTTCTTCACAAATTACTTCAATATTTCAGTGTAATGAAATAGTTATGAAGAATAATAGGAGAAGTAATTCCGATTTGTTGCAGTAGGAATCTAGTCTTAAGATTTTTCACATGGTATCAAAGATTATTCAAGCTTAAGTGTAGGAGCCACAAGGGTGAACTAGTAAATCAATGTAGGAGAGACTAGGATCTACGTTAGAAGTAGAAGACCCTCAGAGTAATTACATTGTCCAAGCCAGGAGGGAAATCTAGTGCAAAAAGGCTCCCTCTGAGAGAGGTGAGAGAGGGGTACTCTTTTTCAGTTGCAGAAGAGGCATCGTTGTAGACCAACGTAGCTGAATGATGCAGTTACTGCACAATAGTAAGAGTTGGTGCATAAGCGTTAGAAAATTTATGAAAATATTAGATTGGTAATTTCTTGACCTCATACAGTATCTTTCACAAAAGAAGCTTAGTTTCTCTCATGCAGCAGCATAAGTAGTGACTTACTCCACATGGAGTGTGTAAGTTTAACTGAGTAGAGGGTTAGAGGAGGAAATCGACTGTTGAGGAGAGGGCCAGCAATGGATTGCGTGACCAAGATAGATTGGAAGGTGCCTCCAACTATGTTATTTGGAAATCAAGGATTGAGATTCTCCTTTATGAGCTTGATCTAAAGGCCCTCATTCACAACACAGTTGCAAAGCCACTTGCACACCTGAGACACTTCAAGAAGAATATGGCAAGAACCAAGGGATTGATCCTAGATGGTGTGAAGGATCATATCGTACCTCACATAGCAGCAAATAAAACTAGTAGAGAGATGTCAGTAGGGCTGGAAAATCTATACCAATGATCTTATAAGCAGCGGCAGACGTACCTGGAGGAGAATATGCATAATACCAGGATGAAAAAGGTAGAGCATGTTGACTCCTTCCTATCTCATATTTAGGATAACCGAGGTCAACTATTAGTAGTGGGGGCAGCACCTAAATAATCAGAGCTTGTAAGGCTCACTCTGAACTCTATTTCAGAAGACTATCAGGTCCTTTTCTAGAGTATTTTGGGCAGAGAAAGGATTCCAGGATGGGAAGCTATGTCGACAGCCTTGCAACAAGAAGAGCTGAGGAGAGACCTCATCAAAAACCATTTGCAGGATGGTTGCAGTGGTTCAAAAGTCAAGAAGGAGGAAGAAGATAACATAGCCCTTGAATCAAAGGGGCTACAAAAGTAAAATAAGAAATATCTACCTAAGATCAAGTGCTTCAAGTGTGGGGAAATGGGACACTATGCCACACAATGTCACGTTAAGAAAAAGGATAAAGAGGAGAAGCAAGATCCTCAAGCCGAAGCTGCCAAGATTGAGGTAGAAGTAGATTGTGCTATGTTAGGTCATATTCTAAAAGGAGAGACATGGGATGACTTGGAGTTGTAGATACAGAACCTATAAGAGACATGATCCTTTAGTATTTCCGAACTCTTGGATCACATGTGAGCTACAAAAACCTTAAGATAGTAGCAAGATGGAGAGTTACAACAAAATATGAGAAGACATTGTAGTTGCTAGCAGTACTAGATCCTGATCAGCGTCGAGAGGGAGCAACAACATCAACAGTTGAGCAGAAGCAGCGTAGTGCACACTGGTGCAACACAATTCATTGCAGTGCTCACGTAGTGCATAGAAGAAACAAAACAACATTTTTGAGAGAGCTAGTGCAGAATTTGGTAGCAATCAGTGTTATTTTCCATATGCAGATTTAATTTTCCAATTTTGAATTTTTATTTATTTATTTTTTCTGTTGCAATTAGCAACAGTGCAACATCATCAATAGTTGAGCAGCAACAGAAACAGGTGAGCAGCAATAATGTAGTGCACAGTGGTTCAGCATAGTGCAAATTAGTTCTCATGCTGTGCAGAGTAGTGCTCACGTAGTGCAGTAGCATGATTGCAGAATTCAGAGGGAGTTGTAGTACTATGGAAGCTGGAAAAAATATGCAGAGTCAGCAACAATATGCAGAGTGAACAACAGTACAGATGCCACATTTTTCTTGTGCAGTATTGGTGAGCAGCATCAACAACACATCAACAGATGTTCCAGAAGTCAGAGCAGCACATTGAGTTGTTTTGCTAGAGCACATTCCTCGCTAAGAGGGAATGTTTATTTATGGTAGCATCGGATGTGCTCTAGCCTTCTAAATTTTTATATAGGCTAGGACATATGTATTCCATAAAACCCATAAATGATTTTGAAAAATTCCACTTAGAGATGGTTTAATTAAATTAATTAATCGTTTTTTTAATGTTTTCCGAAGTCTAAACTTAGGGTAACTAATTAATTAAAGGGTATTAATTAAACTAATTGTGAATCTTCTAGAAAAATTCATGGATCACCTCCAAGCTAATCTTATCCCTTGATTATTTTTTAATCTTGGTCGTTGAAGGGTCAACATAAGAATATAAGAAGGAGCATGAGGGACCTATGGAAAATACATTGAGCACATTGAGCATTTGGGATTTTTGAGTTTGTGTGAGGAGACACAACTTTTGATCATAATAGAATAACTAGGGCAACGTTTTCTAAGTGATTTTGATTCAATGATCATTTCTAGAGAGGGGAAAATGCAGTAACTAGCCAGGACGATAAGGAGTACATTTCAGAGAGAGGTAGCAGTGACACAGAGATAGGAAACGTAGTTTTCTGAAGGGGTGAGGTAGTCCCTTAAGGGAATCACACAAAAGTGATGAAATTCCTTCTAGAGTTAGTCCATAGATATCTAGAGGCTAGGGTTTCTGAGTGAGGAGGGGCGAAATCCAGTCTCATATCATCTTGATGAGTTGCAGAGAGAGGTGACGTAGTTTCTCAAGGTTTCCCACAGAGTCTTACGTAGTTCCAGCATAATAAATCACGCAGAGGCAGAGAGGGGATTCACCAATGTTGTTTAGATCAGTTAGGGACTTGCAGAGTGAGGTATAACTCACAATTTCATCATTTGCCTAGATTTCTTGAAGGGTTTGCCGGATATTGGCACCCTAGTTGTACTCAATATTCTATTGCTTAATAATATAAAACCCTCATATATGCTACACCAGTTTTCCCGAGTTGGGTTTTTCTGGGGACTTAGTCCAAAAATAGCTGTGTCAAATGTGGATTTTTTTCATTGTATTTTTTTTTTCAGTTTGTTTCAGCACTTAGATTTATTCTGCAACATTATTTGTGTAGACTGCTTCAGAAATTACTTCAATATTTCACTGTAATGAAATAATTATGAAAAATAATAGGACAAGTAATTCAGATTTGTTGCATTAGGAATCAAGTCTTAGGATTTTTCACACTATCCAATCACACATTTCTAGTAGTTTGGAATTTGGGATAAGCTCCTTTCCTTGAAAGTACTTGGTAATTCCCCTCTCTAATGAGGATTTATCCATTTCCAACTAGGAACCTCTCATCACCAAAATGAAGAAAAATTTTGCTAATTTTACCTTTAGGGCCTTGAACCTAGCTAGTCATCTAGTCCTGGTAAAATATTTTTTGCAATTTATTTCCCTCTACCAATACTCCTCCATGGTTGCCCCCAAATTGATCTCCTGCCATCTCACTACCATCCAAAGAAACTTCCTCTAGAGAGGAAACAATGAAAAATTTAAATTTTCATTGCTAGCCTGGGATAGATTATGTAATCACAAGTAAGAAGGGGGTCTGGGGCTTAGAGACCCCAACCCGGTCGGTAAAATTATAGGAGCTAAAACATGGTGGAGGTGGATCACTAGAAAATATACCCAATGAGCGTCTCTATGGAAAGACAAATATGCTCCCACCCATCAAAACGATACTCTCATTCATCTCAACAACACAATTAAAGGCTACGTTCTATGGAACCATGCTTGGGCCAATAGAGCTATCATACAAAACCATTGTTTTCGGAAATTGGAAATGGAGAGACAACTCTATTCTAGGATGACGAATGGAAGGAAAACCCCAGATTAAATCGAGAACAATACAGACAAATTAAAATACAGATGGAATATAAAAACAAATTGTTGGTAAAATACTACTGGAGGAACAACGATTATAACACAAGCTGGATAGAATGGATTGAAGCCTCCGATTGGGATCAACATGACTATCCCCTTGCCTCGAATAATCTCACGGAAGAGCTGGAAAAAATAATGATTCAAAAATAAGGTGAGAACAACAGGTTAATATGGGGTAAAAATGTAGCTGGCCACTTTACATGAAAGAGGCCTACGGATACTTAGCCTCTCCCAACCCCACTCCTCCTGAAAGGAAATGGCATAATATTTGGAATCACCAGAACTGGCCAAAAATATCTATTTTCCTTTGGCTTATTATGCATAATTTTTTTTTTACATGGGATCACCTTCTCAGGAAAGGTTCCATCGTTCCCTTCATCTGCATGCTCTGCAAGAATGAGGAAGAAAACCATAATCACCTCCTAAATGAGTGTCCCTTTCATTCCAACATCTGGATCTGGGATTCCTTGTTCTTCAAAGTCAATGACAGAGACCCCTCCTCTATTCTCCTCACTCTAGAGCACTAGCTCTCTTCCTTCTATTCCTACCCATTGATCAACTAGGCCTGGAACCTCCTTCCATGCATAATTTTTTGGCCCCTCTAGAAAGAATCAAATTACAAAATCTTCAAAGGCCAATCCAAAAAACATGAAAAAATCATCTCTTCCATTAAACAAACCCTTCATGAAATAGTCACCATATCCAAGCTTCCTGATCCCTCCAATCCCCCTACCAGGGAAGACCTCCGTAGTCTATCCATGTTAGACCTTCCCTTATCTATCCCACCCTCTAATTATCTCCACCTCTCTTCCTAAACCTCTGATCCAATCTGGCACCCTTTGGATCCTAGATTCTTTAAGCTAAATTATGATGGTGCTGTCAAAGACAACCCGGGAAAATTTCGTTTTGGAGGTGGTTTCAGAAACCACTCAGGGAATATTATATGGATCTACAATGGAAATCTTAGGCACTCCACCAATATTGTGATGGAATTACAAGCTTTGGAACATGGATTGATTATTTCCGAAGACCAAAACTTCTAGCCTTTAATCGTAGAAGGTGATTCGCAGATCACTACCCAAGCTTCCAAGATGCTCCAACAAGGAAAAACCGCATTGCAAGTCTTAGACAACTAGAGACTCAGCAAAATCCTCCATAAGATAGAGCTCCATATCAGCCATGTTAAAGGAGTATCCTTCTAGGAGGTAAGGAGAAAGGAAAATTAACTAGTGGACACGCTTGCAAATATAGGGGTCGGTGGAAACCTTTGTCTCTTCTCCTCGACATGGAAAGATTTCGAGAAAAATGGCATCAGAGATTCATGCTCAATAAATATGAAAAAGGAATCCTGGGAAAGTATAAACAATTAAATTTATGGTATGCTCCACCCTCAAATTAATAATGATCACGATCATCTAGCAATCTAATCCCTACGGCCTTGGTACGATCGCCCCAAGTATTGCCTCTGCCAGGTGCCCTCCAGGCCTCTCACATGCTAGGGACACCTATGATATTTATTCCTATTTTCCCTGGAATCCCTAGGCCATCATTGCTTCTCCCCTCTCTTGGCTCCATATCCTTTCATCCTTTGACCTCTTAAACCTGACCTACATCACTTTTTCATCATTCTTTGATGATATCTCAAGCCTTTGCTCTTATCCCACTCTCTTGGTTCTACCTATGTTCTATTTTCCTCTGCCTTCCCACCATGTCCCCCCAGGATCCCAGATATTTCGTCTTCAGCTGGCAGAAATGGCCCCCCGCAGGCGCAACTTCTCTACCCCTGCAAGGCATGGTAGAGGACGTGGAACTCATTGTACCTCCTCTAATAAAAATTCCACCACACATGTGGAAGAGGCAATAAGGAATGTTTATCTGGTCGATGAAATAGAAATCAACGAATCTGCAAAAGATCAAATTCATACCTTGGAAGCCAGAGTCCGAACAGCTCATGGCAGAATGACCACTGAGGAAGTAAATGAGGCGATCAATTGGATTCCTAGCCTAGGTCTAACCAGGGCTAGTGTGAATCTCTACAACAAATCCATTTAATTGAATTGGAAAATCGAGACTCTCCTGGCCATGGTGTTGCAAGATCAGACGGACAACAACAACGTTGTGGCCAAAAATATTTATGATATCACTGCTAAATTTGTGTTGTACATGGGATATTTCCACCATCATAGATTCATTGAGAAGACTTCCCCCCACTACACACTCCTCCATCAAGCCCCTCCATGAGCAACACAACCCCGCACATGTTGTACCCTCGCACAGTGGAAAATATCAACTCAATTCTGACTATGGAAGCACTCTGGAGTGCCCCATCAATGTCGATGAACACTCCAGGGATGAACTGGACTCATCCCCCCTCCCTGGGTTTTCAACAGCCTTTTTAGTCCCTCTGTTTCTGTTAATCTATGATAAATTTTGTTAGCGAGGAGAAAAATCCTTTTTTGGGGACCTATGTCTCCATTTTCTATGTCTCAGTTCCCCCCTTTGTTTTATTGCCTATATTCCTACTCGTATAGAGAAATACGAAAAAAAAAAAGTATCAAGCATGACAAAGACTCTCGGTGATGAATCTCCACTCACACCAGCCTTCTTCTGAATATCTATGTAATCCTTTGTTACCGTTTTGAATATAAATTTTTAATTGACAAAGAAAGACAATAACAATAAGGGGGATACACAAAAAAAATAACAATAAGAGGGCTACACTAGTATTGTAGGGACCTAACATGATGATTCAATTCAAGAGTAAGATAAGAAGCCTCCTAACTTTTCTTGAATTTTCAAAATGATGAAGCACCACAAATATCAACTGCGACTATCACAGGGATAGCATAGCTAGAGACATTAAATTAAAATAACATATCAGAAATCATAATGTAATGGTATTAATATTTATTGAAGGTACCCATAATTTTGTCAACATGAACCTTGAAAGAAGACCGAAAATGTGGGGAAGTTCCACATGATTAAAATACAAATTCAAATCTATAAGTTAGAGGCTTAGTTTTTCACTATGCCTATTGTAAGAGTAGATGTAGTGTTAGGAACACAATGGTTACAATAATTAGGTACTTATTTTTCCAATAATAAAGAGCACTGTATTAAATTAAAAATTAAAGGAAAAAGGTACAAATCATTTGGATTCTAGCCACCACAAAGTCAAGTTATATATTCTTAGTAGATGATGAAGTTAATTTGAAAAGGAGCACGAGTTTATATGATCCAATGTCATTAGATGGAATTACTTTCCTTAGAAATAGCCAGTCATGAATAAAATGATATTTAGGAATTAATTTAAAAACACAAGGTGTTCCAAGATATTCCATTACAGGTGCCTCCTGAAAGGGAAATTGAGAACACAGTTGAAGTCAAGGTAAGGTTAAACACTATCAAACTCAAGCCATACAAATATTCACATCAATGGAAACAGAAATTTAACGAGTAGTCCAAGACCTCCTAAAATGTGGTTTCATTATAAAATGTAGAATCTCTTAAGCTACTCCTATTATTTTAATTTGAAAAAAAGATGGGGCATTCATAATACACATAAATTACAAAGTAATGAAGAGGATGACAATTAAGAACGAGTTCCAAATTTCATTCATAAACAGCATTATAGATGAACTACATGGAGCTAGATGTTTTTCAAAATTAGGCTATAGTTCTCGATACTAACAAATCAGAGTAAGATTAGAGGTTGCCACAAAAACATCAGTTTAAGCTCATGAAGGTAATTAAGTGTTTAACTTGATTCCTTTTAGTTTAACTAATGATACAACGATTTTATAGGTTACTATTAATGACGTATTCTGACCATGGTTAAGGAAGTTTGTGGTATTTTTTTATGATATTCTCGTATATTAAAACATGGAAGGAACATATACAATACTTATAACAGGTTCTTATTGTACTAGAAAAAAATCATTTTTATGCAAATATTTCAAAATGCACCTTTGGAAAAGACAAATTAGAGTACATCAGGCATGTAATATCCAAGTAACGAGTAAAGGTATATCCCAAGAAGATCAAGGAAATTCAAGAATGGCTTAAACACATTAACATCTCCAAATTCAAAATATTTTTATGGTTGACGAAATAATATAAAAATATATTTGAAATTATTCCTACATAAATATTCCATTTAAAAGTGCTTTAAAGAAATATTTTTCCATGTGGGATAGTTAGGGATAACAATGTTTTGAAGTGTGAAAGTAAATCTTATCGACAACACTAGTATTATCAACTCCCAATTTTTCAAAACCTTTTGTAATTTAATGTGATACTTTTGTGTTCGGAATAGGGGCCATATTAATGCAAGATGGTCATCCCATAGCTTTTGAGAGTAGGAAGTTAAGTAAAAAGGAGTTCTAGAAATCAATATATGATAAAGATATGGTTGCTATTATGGATTCCCTAACCAAATGGAAACAATATCCTCTAGGAAAAAAAATCTTGATATGTATGAATCACAATAGCTTATAGTACCTTTTACAATAGAAGACACTTTCAACTGAGAAACAAAAATGGCTGGAGAAAATAGTTACCTTTGATTTAGAAATTTTACGTATAAGGGTAAAAATCTTATTGCAAATTATACTCTCTCGTGAAAAAACAAATATCAATTATTGTTTTCAATCTCAACTATAGTTCCAAAATTGTTATACAAAATTTTAAGTCAATACGAAAGGAATCTATAAGCATGTAGCCTAATCAACAATTCTATTCAAAACTTAAAATTTTAATAGAATAATGACAACCTTTGTTATAAAGGATGAATCTATCTAAGCCCAACTTCCAAATTCAAATCCAATGCTCTTAAGGACTAGACCAACTCACCAGTAGTTATACATGTGGGATTTTTAAAAACCTACTATAATGCACATCAATATTTTTCTAGGAAAGGGGTGTATAAGGACATTCAAAAATATGTGTAATAATGTGACCAATGCGAGAGAAAAAGAAATGAAAATATTATGAAACCAGATTTCTCCACCCATTGTATATTCTAAACCATAAATGAGAAGAAATATCAATGGAATTCATTGATGTGTTACCCATGTAAAATTTGAAGGATAAAATCCTTCTAATGATAGATAAATTCACTAAATGCACATATTTCATGGGCACAAAGAGATCTGACTCTACAAAACAATTGCCAAAATATTTTTCAAGAATATTTATAAATTTCATGGGTTTCCAAATATTATTTTCCATATAAGGGATGCAAAATTTAAAGGAAAATTCTAAAAGGAGTTTCTAAAACAAATAGTACATACCTTAACATGAGCTCAACCCACCACACCCAAAGAAATGGATAATATGAAATTTTCACTAAATATTTGGAAGCATATCATATCTATTGTTTAACAGGAAAGTAAAAAAAATTGGTTCGAATGGTAAACACTAGTACTATTAGAACCTATAGCATAGGTAGTGTGTGATAAGAAGGACATAAAGTCATAGAGGGTGATCCTTGAAGATATTAAGTATCATATGATTCTACATATTACAAAAATACCAAGAAGATATTTGATGCCTTAGTATCACTTTTTCAAAGTGATAACATGAGTTAGAAAATGATTCTCAAAACTAAGCTGAGACAGTGTAGAATCGACTCGTCCGACAATGTAATGAGATACTTTATGATTATTGCATAGATCTATGACAATCTTGTAACTATTAGAAAAGTTGAATTGGATCCAGAGTTACTGAATTTTGCTATGAATGGGTTCATCAAAGTTTGGGAACCATTAATCATAAACATATATGCTCGAGAACACATTCCCAATTAGGAGATACTTTGGGATGACTCGATACAAGAGGATACTTGTAAAGGGCCCAATACCAACAAGCAAGGAGAGAAATGGAGGAAAAATTGGCCCTAGTTAACAAGACAAAGAAGACCAACAGGAAAGTTTTCTTCAAGAAGGGTGATAGTCAAGTAGAGAAAAGGTAATCTCGAAAGAAGAAAGATATCAACAAATATAAAATAGTATATCTTCCATAGGAATTTCCACTTTTCTTCTCAATTCCTATAGAGGAGGAAGGGCAAGGCAAGCCATAAACAGTTATAGTGACAAGAAAGAAATAGTTGAGTGAGATTTCTTCTAAGTTGAAGAGAGAATTTTCACTCGTGTATTTCCTTCATATGAGCATCATTTCTAGAAGTACCTGGTACTTGAAATATTATGCCTATAACCACTTGAGAAGGAGATATTCAGTAGTTTTGTAGATGACAACTTAGGGATCCATATTGATCTTGGTGAAGATGAAAAGAATTAAATGAAGAGATAGGGAACAAGTCAATTCTATCTTGAGTCATAAGGATCCTTTGATGTACAAGAGGTACTATATATACCTATCCTAAAGAGGAACCTTTTTTCCATTTCATGCATGGAGTATAATGATTATGAAGTTAAATTGCAGAGTAGGAAATTTTTCATCTACCCAAAGGAATCCAATCTAGAGATTGTATTCAATATTAGAGATAGGGAGAGGAACTTATATAGAATGTAGGGTCAGCCTACTGAGGCGTTGGTGCACCCCAATGATAGAATGTGTGAGATTTGTCACAAGAGTATGGGAAATCTCCATCATAGAGCTCTACCATTACTGAGATGAATGGTCTTTGGGTTAACAAATTGGAGGAGAAGTAAAAATCTGTTCAAACACTAAAGTAAAACCTAAATATCATAAGAAATAGTATGAAGCTTAAAATTAACCAACGTAGGTGAGAAAGAGAATTCAATGATAGAGATTTGGTATATGTGAAGGTTCAACCTTACAAATAGTTCTCATTAAAATAACATGATAAAAATTATACAATGCCTAAGTTTTATGAGTCATATCAAGTTGCCAAGGAAATTGGTCAAGTAGCTTACATTTTTTGCATCCATAACATTTTCCATGTTTCCTATAGAAAAAGGGTGTTGGGGAAACATCAAATAACACAAACAACACTTTCTACATTGAATGACATGAGAGACATTGTATTAGCATTGGAAGCTATCATTTCCATCACAAAAAAGATTTTATGTTCCTGCATAATTAAAGAATACATCATCAAGTAGAAGAGCATACTCGAAGAATATGTTTCCTCGTAGATAAAATATTTTCATCAACAACATACCTCATTGACTATTCTTTGAGGAAAAATGATTTATTTTTAGGGGAAGGTGATCTTATGTATAAAATATAAAATAAATATAACTATATATTAATTATATAGAGGATTATGATAAAATA
Source organism: Pinus albicaulis (assembly GCA_034641835.2). NCBI lineage: Eukaryota > Viridiplantae > Streptophyta > Pinopsida > Pinales > Pinaceae > Pinus > Pinus albicaulis. Next base: position 1,246,562,050 of record CM076581.1, on the reverse strand, counting down.
TCATGACCCCTTGTGTAAAGGCCCCTAAGGCTATATTTAAGCCAAGGCCCTCATTCTAAAAAGGCCATCATTCATCTACCAAATATTATTTAATATGTAGAAATACACTTATATTATTGCAAATTAAATTTTTGTTTAACATTCCACTCAATCAACCATTAATTAGTTGAACATCAATAATAATCCCCTTTTTAAACCCTAAAATTTATAATTTTTAGCTAAGGCTTATAATGTTGGAAATGAATAGAATGGATACCTTGACAAAATTTATCAATTGTAAAATCCACATCATTTAATATATTTTCAAAATATAAACCAGGGAACAAGCAACAAGGATCCTGATTCCTAAGATGAAGCTAGGGGGATGGGAAATATCTACTCTTACCCCAAATTAAATATGCAAAATTTAGATTTGGTAGTTGAACTACCCAACTCCTAACAACTAAGAGGGAATGAGAAAAGATACTAAATTTATTTCGATGTGTTGTATAGAAATATTTTCAGAGGTATAATGTTGAATATTTTTTAAGCAAACTATAGCACAAAACCAAAATTAAAGGTTTTCCAAAGCTTTTCACAATAAGGTAAGATAATCACTCAATTGAATCTGATCATATTGACTCTTAAGTGGATCTGAATCACACGCTACGAAGTTATCAATATTATCGAAATTTATATTAAACCAATAAAGATCTAATTCTAGTGAACCAAGCATTAGCATATGGCATTATTCTAGTTTTAGAAACATTGAGAAACTTTATATGACACAAAAAGCAAAAATATATGCACAACATAGTAGATACCATGCTATTTTGGTTCTTATTTAAGCTTGGGATCTTGAAAAAAATATTTATATGCTCTACCATAATGTCTATTTCATCTAGGGCTCTCATGCATTTTCATTCAAAGATCCTGAATTTGGTCTTCTAATATCTACATGGGCTATAAAGGAACACAAGAATTGGATCCCTTTAAGGTAAAAATAAAATGGAACATGTATTTCCCTATTGGCATATGCATCAGTATATATCCAAATTATTGCACCTGTTTCATCAAAAAATGGTATTTTCAAGATAGTATCTCCCTTAGCCTCAGTACTTGCAGGGGTGGGTTGGTTTTGATGAAGAACAAATTGTGATGCAAGTTCACAACATCAGTGCAACATTTGATATTTTCAAACTAGGAATCTAAGGATCAAAAAACATTCTCTATGAGTGGAAGAAACTATACCTTATGTGAATGTGAGAGGATGGAAAATAATGCAATATCCCACAAGTTTTCAACTACTGCAAACTTTCTTAGCAAGTTTTTGCAGTGGGAATTTTGGGATGATATAATTTCTGGAAATACATCAATGTAATATTGAAGGAAGCTCCTTCTCAAAATCACTAAGTTGTTAGCATAAAAAAACGATTCAAAATACAGAATAAATACTTAAAAGGAATAAAAAATTAAACTTAAAATTGCCCATTAAATAATACCTCTAGCCATTGATGAATTATACTATTTAGAAAACGTAATTTTGCAGAGATGAAATCTGCACAAAGATCAGCGCTCCAAGAAGTGCTCCTACAAATGGTTTATTGCAGATTCTTCAAGGAAACGAAATAGACTTTAATAAAACTATAACGCAGCAGCTAGAGCCTCGAGAGTTATTCTGCACGTTCACTTTTCTGCAATGAAGCCTCCTTAACGTATCCACTACACACAACTGCGTCCTTAACACCAACACTAAAGAAAATTTGAAGGAACTTCCAAGCTCTCCTCACTCTAACTTGATGGTGTAAGGCTGAAGGGGATTAAGTTAGTGAACGTGGGGACCAAACAGAAGAATTTATAGCCAAGCTTCCATCAAGCTTATGTTGGCTATTCGTTAAGTGTTCCACAAATCATGGTAGATAACTGTAATGGGAGTAATGGACTAGACAACTGTAATGGGAGTAATGGATCACTTCAAAAGCTCCCAAAAAGAAATTAATTAACTTCAGTTGATTTCCTAATTTAAGGAAATAACTGCAGTTGGTTTCCATAATTTAAGGAAAAAATTGCAGATCAGTTTCCAGAAATCACACGTTGGGAGAGGGAGCTTAACATTCTCCCACTTGTTCCACACTTCCAATCTTAATGTCTCATCTTAAGACCCATTGAAAATCTGTATTAAGTAATAGATACATGAATCATGGCGATAAGTCCTCTAATGACGAGTATTATCTTCCATCTATTACTATGTATTTATTTCTATTAAAATTTATGTGGCAACAATTTCTTAATGAATAAACCCTATGTTCATTCTTGGTCCCACATAGATGAATTCTCTCAAATCAAATTAAGGTGCACATAAATATGAGAAAAACATCACAATAATTAATGATTTCATTAAAATAACATTGTTCATACAATGAGAAACTACATAATGGAACCAAGTCCCATATTCATTACATGATCCTTGAATTTAAACGGTGGCATGCCCTTAGTCAAAGGATAAGCAATCATCAACTCAGTGCTAATGTGTTCAATGACCACTTTCTTTTCTTTAACACGTTCCCTTATAGCTAAATACTTAATGTCGATGTGTTTGTTTCGACTCCCACTTTTGTTGTTCTTAGCCATAAAAACACCAGCTGAATTTTCGCAATACATTCTCAATGGCTTAGAAATAGAATCCATAATTCTAAGCCTAGAAATGAAACTCTTAAGCCATACACCTTGTAAATTACCCTCAAAACAGGAGACAAACTCGGCTTCCATAGTGGAAGTGGCAATCAAGGGCTGCTTGGCACTCCTCCATGATACAACTCCATCGGCCATCATAAAAATGTATACTGATGTTGATTTACGTGAATCAAAACATCCAACAAAGTCAGAGTCTGAGTAGCCAATTACTTCCAAATTGTATGTCCATTTATACATAAGCATGTAGTTTTTGGTTCCTTTAAGGTATCTCATTACTTTCTTTGCAGCTCTCCAGTGGTCTAAACCTGGATCACTCTGATATCATCCCAACATTCCCACAACAAATGCAATGTCAGGTCTTGTGCAGACTTGAGCATATATTAGGCTTCCAACAGCAGAAGAATATGGAATGTTCTTCATTTGTTCCCTTTCAAATTCGTTCTTCAGACATTGGCTCAAATTGAACCTATCACCTTTCACAATGGGAGCGACACTTGGTGAACAATCCTTCATCTGAAATCTCTCTAAAATTTTATTAATATAGGTTTCCTGAGACAGACCCAAGATGCCTCAAAATCTATCTCTATGGATCTTAATGCCGATGACATAAGATGCCTCACCCATATCCTTCATATCAAAAATTTTAGAGAGGAATTGTTTCACTTCATTCAGCAAGCCATTATCATATTGCTAGCAAAATGTCATCCACATATAAAACAAGAAAACAAATTTTACTCCCACTGACTTTCAGGTATATACATTAAACCATAATGTTTTCTACAAAACTGAACGAATAAATTACATTATGAAATTTCAAATACCATTAGCGGGATGCTTGTTTTAATCTGTATAATGATTTCCTGAGCTTGCAAACCAATTGCTCACTATCACTAGAGGAGAATCCTTCAGGTTGTTTCATGTAAACCTCCTCCTCTAGATCTCCATTGAGAAATGTCATTTTCACATCCATTTGGTGAAACTCCAAGTCGAAATGGGCTACTAATGCCATAATAACATGCAAGGAATATTTCTTAGATACATGAGAGAAAGTCTTTGTGTAATCGATTCCTTATTTCTAAGTGAATCCATTTGCAATGAGTCTTGCCTTGTATCTCTCAGTGTTGCCCAATGAGTATTTGTTTGTCTTAATGATCCATTTACATCCAATGGCTTTTGCACCATTAGGCAACTCAACAAGATCCTAGACTTCGTTACTCTTCATACAATTCATCTCTTCCTTCATGGCATCGTACCGTAATTCTGATTCTTTGCAACTCATGGCTTGTGAAAAATACTCGGGATCATTTTCGGCTCCAATGTTGTAGTCAAATTATTGCAGATACACAATATAATCATCCGGTATTGCTGATCTCTTTGGTATAGTAGATCTTCTTAATGTTGTAACACCATCTTCCTGAGAAGTATGTGGTTCAACTTGTTGTTCAAAAATTCTTCGCAATTCTTGAACTATCTGATCTACTGGAATGTTGTCAGTAGCTTGTGGAAATTCAACAATTGGTTGTTCAACACCAGTTTGTACTTGAGGGGTGCTGTGAACAATAAACAATCTATCACTTGAGGTGGAAGGCTGAGATTTTGAATGATCCTTCTCAGAAACTATGTTCCTGGTTTGATCTCTCCCACTGATCAAGTCATTTTCAAGAAACTTTGCATTTCTTGATTCCACAATCCTAGTGCTGTGAGATGGATAGTAAAATCTATAACCTTTATACCTTTCAGAATATCCAATGAAATACCCACTAATGGTCCTTGGGTCCAACTTCTTCTCTTGTGGATTATACATTCTCACTTCATACGGGCATCCCCAAACGCGCATATATCACAAACTCGGTTTCCAACCTTTCCATAACTCAAATGGCATTTTAGGAACATCCTTGGTTGGAACTCGGTTTAATATATACACTGTCGTCTTAAGTGCTTCAGTCCACAAGGATTTAGGAATATTGGAGCTGCTAAGCATACTCTGCACTATGTCCAATAATGTTCTGTTTTTTCTTTCTGCTACACCATTCTGGTCAGGTGAACCAGGCATGGTGTATTGGGCAACAATCCCATGCTTTTGAAGAAATTTTGTGAATGACCCAGGTGCGTTTCCATCTTCTGTGTATCTACCATAATATTCTCCACCTCTATCTGATATCATGATCTTAATTTTCTTTCCACATTGATTCTCTACTTCAGCCTTAAAGATCTTAAAGGCATCTAATGGTTCGCTATTTTTATGAAGCATGTAGAGATACATATATCATGAGTAATAATTTATAAAAGAGATGAAATATCTCTGACCATGTGAGTCCATGTCTGGACTACATATATCAGTATGTATGATCTCTAATATGTCCAAACTTCTATTGGCACCTTTCTTTGACTTGTTGGTCTACTTTCCCTTTATCCAGTCCACACAAGTCTCAAAATTAGTAAAATCTAGAGTATTACGTACCCCTTCATTTATCAATACTTTAATTCTTTCTATGGAGATATTACCTAGTCTCTGGTTCCGTAATTTAGAGGAATTTTCATTAATAACACATCTTTTAGTGCCAGTGTGAACATGCATTGAATTATGAGTGACATTGTTTTGTAAATTAATGCAGTAAAGACCATTATACAAAATACCATTCCCAACACAATTAGATTTATAAAATAAATTGAAGGATGTTTCTGAAAAGTTAAAGGAATATCCAAAAGGTACAAGCCTTGAAACTAAAATCAAGTTTCTAGGAAAACTTGGAACATAAAAGGTATTTTCTAATTCTAAAACAAAGCCACTACTTAAAGTTAAATAGCATGTTCCTATAGCTTCCACATGTGAGCCCATCTTGTTTCCTGATAAGATGCTTTTCTCACTTCCCACTGGCTTCCTTAGGTTTTGCAAACCCTGCAAGGAATTCGAAATGTGAATTCTCGATCTAGAATCAATCCACCAAGTGTTAATATTGACATTAACCATATTAGATTCATAACAAACAAATGAGATTGGATTACCTTTGTCCACAAGCCATTTCTGAAATTTGGCGCATTCCTTCTTCATGTGTCCCTTCTTTTTATAGAAGAAACACTTGGAATCCTTCTTGATATCGGCTTGGGGAGGTACTTTACCTTTCCCTTTCCGATTTGCTTTATATTTTCCCTTTCCTCACGTCGTCAGCATTGCACTTTCTCCCATTTCCATCACTTGTCTCTCTTCCTCTTGAAAACACATGGTCATGAGTTCATTAATTTACCATTTATCCTTATGTGTGTTGTATGATATTTTGAAGGGTCTGTATTGGTGCAGAAGGGTGTTCAGGATGTAGTGCACTAGAAAAGACTCTGATATTTCAACCTTGAGTTTCTTCAATTGAGCCACAGTGTCCCTCATTTGCATGATGTGCTCGTGTACACCTTTCACACTGGTGAGCCTTAGGGATGAGAACTTCATGATTAGGGTGCTTGCTAGTGCCTTGTCTGAAGTGATGAATTGATTAGCAATGTCTTTCAGCAAGTTTCAGACCTTTTCATGCTATTCAACGGAACCACGAATACCAGCTGAAATTTTAGTCTTAGTGAACATCATGCTTAGGGGATTAGATCGTTCCCATCATTCATAAAGCATGATGTCTACTCCAGTGCTGGTATTATTGAGTGCCGGTGGTTCATCTTTTCTAATAGCATAGTCTATGTCCATCGACCCCAAATGAAGGATAACTCTCTCCTTCCAGACCTTATAGTTATCTCCCTTAAGTTCAGAGATATGAGTACGAATTTCAGAGAAATTTGCAGGTTGTACAACTGCATAAAATTAAAGATCACATGTTTATATTAAAATTGAGGCCTAAATAAAATTTCATGCTTTACCAATGTAAGTCACACTTAAAAATGAATCTAATGACATAAAAATTTTATGTGGACTAAATTTTTATTTCAAGAAAATTCATTTATTCTTTATTATAGAATTTATCAAATTATTCACTTAATTCATAGTTCTAAGGGTATATTATGATTATAATTTGTTATAAATTCTATCTCATTTTTTAACTTTATGATAAAACTATTAATTCATAATTCATGTGGGTAAGTTATGAATATTTTATGCTAATTAATTACATAAATATAACAAAAATTCCCATGGGATGAAATTTATTATATTTAGTATAATTAATTACAATTAATGTCTAAATACTCCTTATGTGATCCTAATCAATCATAATATATATAATTTTATTTAATTAGAGATGTTGTGCCTATTCTCTTGATCAAGTAAAATTATATGGATCACTAGACATTATTTACATTAAAAAAATAAAAATAACTTGACATGATAATAATGATAATTAGCATAAATAAAATTACAATATTCATGCATAATTTTTAACGATGGGTCTTGTTTACTCATCCAAAATAACATATTTTAACTAGAACATAAATAATTAATTCATGCAAATTAAATTGCACAACAATTATTCAAATTGCATTAAATAAATATTATAATCATAAAATTGAGAAAAAATATAGACATATTTCCAAATAATTTAATTCAAAAAATTCTCAAAATATGTCTATAATCACCAAGGTAGAGATAAAACCCCGCTCCGATACCAAATGTTAGCATAAAATAATGATTCAAAATGTGGAATAAATACTTAAAAGGAATAAAAAATTAAAACTTAAAATTTCCCATTAAATAATACCTCGAGCCATTGATGAATTATACTATGTAGAAAAAGTAATTTTGCAGAGATGAAATTTGCACAAAGATCAATGCTCCAATAAGTGCTCCAATGAATGGTTTATTGCAGATTCTTCAAGGAAACGAAATAGATTTAATAAAACTATAACGCAGGAGCCAGAGCCTCAAGAATTCTTCTCCACATTCACTTTTCTACAACAAAGCCTCCTTAACGTAGCCACTACACAGCGCTGTGTCCTCAACACCAACACTAAAGAAAATCTTAAGGCACTTCCAAGCTCTCCTCACTCTGAATTGATGGTGTAAGGCTAAAGGGGATTAAGTTAGTGAGCTTGGGGACTAAACAGAAAAATTTATAGCCAAGATTCCATCAAGCTTCTGTTGGCTATTCGTTAATTGTTCCACAAATCATAGTAGATAACTGTAATGGGAGTAACAGACTAGATAACTGCAATGGGAGTAATGGATCACTTCAGAAGCTCCCAAAAAGAAATTAACTAACCTCATTTGATTTCCTAATTTAACGAAATAACTGCAGGTGGTTTCCATAATTTAAGGAAACAACTGCATATCAGTTTCCAGAAATCGCACGTTGGGAGAGGGAGCTTAACATAAGTGATCTACTTGGAGCCAACAAATGGAATTTAAAGGACCTAGAAAGACACTTCAACTATATATTGTTCGTTTTAAAATTCCTATTCTGGATATTGCTGATCCCATGCTATGGATTGGAATTATATTTAGCATTTTTGCATGTCATGTTCAAGATCACTATTTTTACAACCTAAATTATCACAATTTTGGTGCACCAAAGGCATGCTATGGTGTTCCTGGCTATGATTCTCATGATTTAAAAAATGTACGAATTTCTCTTAGATGAATTAGAGGGTGCATTGTATGATTTTATTATAGGGAAGACAATAATATTCCTTCCAAATATGTTTTTTTTTTAAATAAACAATTATATTATATTTCATCAGTTGGAGAATGGGCCAGAAACTTTACATCAAGAGATAGATCTTCTTCTGCCATAAGCTAGAAATGATCACTAAACATTATATTTCTACTTGGTATTTTCCATGCAAGGATTCTTACATTATTTATCTTATATATGCGATAAACCTCCATAGTATGTAGAAAAAAAACATAACATTCAACTAGTCTATATTGGTTGATCTCTAGCTTCAATGTACATGATTTCTCCAAATTCTTGATAAATATCCACCAATTCTTACTTATGAATAGAAAGATATCCCATACACTGGTCCTCGAGGCCGCTAACTTAATGTTCTTCATTGGTTTCCGGAGGGCATGGATTGAAAAATCCATAAAATTCTTTCAGAACTCCAACAATTTCCAATTCCGCTTTAATCTCGATTCCATCCACCTTAATGTTCAACATGCCAACCTTTTTTGACAGTGTGGTCATGATAATATGGAGGCTCTCCACTTCCTTCCTTATTTATTCTAGCTAATGATTTATCAAAGTAAAATGCGAGCAATATTCCATAGTAAACTTCTCTCAAAGTTTCAATATCAATCCCAATATTTCCTCCAATGCACTTAACAATAATTCCTTTTGTCATTCTTCTTGCTATTTGAACTTGGGGAAGACATTCTCTCAAGCACTATAACTTTAACCAATGTCATTGTACAGTTTAAAGGGAGATTACTTCTTATATACCACATATTACACACTCTTGAGGCTCCAAGAACCATTTCTTTAGATTTAATTCTCATGACCAACAACTACATCAAAATACCACCAAATCCCTACTATATATTATTTTCCCTGCTTCCAACTTCAATCATACTAGAGTGTATTAAGAATATGGTGTCAACAATTAGTACCAATGACGATGTATTAATAAGGGTTAGTCTGATTCCTCACCTGTCCTACCGGATTTTATTTAACCTATAATATCCGCATTTGTAGACCTCATCCTGATGCAAATTCTTGCATGTCATATTTATCATTTGTCTAATCTTGGATTTGGGGTTTAGTACATGAATTATTTCCCTTAGGGTCTAAGTTAGCCACTTGCATGCAAATTTAATAGAAAATGATTCTTTGGTTGGTGACAATTACATTATTGAATGTAGCACAATGAGATGGTGTCTTCACCTAGGGAGATGATCCCCTCTTCTAAGGGTGTTCCCTTATTGGCTTCCTTGTCAGGCAATTCATTCTTATCCCCCTTTACCTGGAAAATACAGATAATTTCATATTTTCCATGTGCATTCGAATTATTTCATCAAGAAGGAATTGGTCTTTCTCCAAATAATTCTTAGAATGACATAAGTTTTGTATTATTATCATAGAATCTCCAAATACCGCAAGTTGCCAAATCCCATAAGTCATTGCTATTTAAAGAGCTTAAAATAGTGCAAGCGACTCTCCTTGATTGTTTGTAGTCTGTCCTAATCTCCATGGAAATTTTGTCATTGTTTCTCCTTCAAGTTTGAATACAGCCCCTCCCTATCCTCCCTCCCCATGTTACCTCCAAATGTTATCTAAAAAAGGGTTCCTATTTTAAAATTTTTTCAAAGACCCAATGAATTTTTCACTACTTTCCCTCGATCTTATCATGTAGTTCTTAGTCCTGAATTCAATTATGGGGATTATATTAACTTTTCTATAATTAAATTGTTTCTATTTGGGGAGGCATCATGTAAACATTACGAATTTCTTAACAGGTAGGATGCAGATGGAACCGAAAATCTTGTTTTGGTGTACAAGAATATCCTGGTTAACTACAAGAAAAGTGGTGCCTGGAATGGCCAAATCTTCGGTGAAGTTTTGGAGATGATGTAGAATTACACCTATGACGTAACATTACTCAATAATTGTTCATACAATTCCAACATTTGTATATACCAGATAGGATTTGGATTTGTATTTCCAACTAAAGGGTTTTTGGCACGCTTTTCCATTGGTTGTAAAATCTTAAGTCTTGCATGAAACCCATAGGTATATTTTTTCTACAAGTATATTGGAAAATGTGCTTCACCTCCCTTGCATGCCACGATTTGATTACTTTACACCTTGCTATTTTTAGTATGTGCTCAGGAAAAAGGAACGTAATTCAACCAGAATTCTCACTTATCAATCAATTTCAAGTAAATTAGTCATAGACATGCCATTGTCCAAGTAAGCTGGTCATATCGTTTCACCATACAACTTCTTTCATTTTATGTTACATAAATGGACAAGTAAGTACTTTGATTTTAGTGCATGGCTTATCTATAAGCAAGATCCTATGTAAACCCGCCTTATCTTTCGTGTATATATATATATATATATATTATTTTTAGGTTATTATTTGAGAATATTCTTCTTCAGTTCAGTATGATTAATCATGAGTATGTTATATCTTGTTATATCAATATACCTATGAAAACCATAAGCAGAAGCATAATGACCATATTTTATTTTCAAAGTCTCGGTCATAAACTTGGAACGAGGAATAGTTTGTGGAACATGTTCAAGATCACCCTTTTTATGATTAAGAAAAGGTGTTGTAAAGAAGCACAAATTTTTACAATATTTCGAAGTGAGGATGAAGAAAGGAAAGATGTTTGGGAAGAAGTTGTCTGGAATTTTAAGTTTCATCACACTTCCAAATATTCCAATTCATTTGGTAGTAGAGACTAACAATTCTATTGCAGTAGTAACCTTGAATGACTAGATTTTCATCTCACAAAGGGAAGGAAGTTGCATCACTATTTCAATAATATTTCTATGCCATGAATCTACTTTCACTTGCGCCAAGGTGAAGAGATGGGATAAATGAGCTATTGGAATAAAAAAAATTCTACAATTTTGTAGTTCGACTGCAATATGTACACTACTTTACACAACCTTAAAATTTTCAGCTTTCCTCAAAATGAAGAGACCTTATGTGTGAGTATTTATGAGTGGGTGGAGAAAATTTGAAGATTAATCAACCACCAGTGTGATTGAAGGAACTTTTATTGTAACCACATTGCAACATTGTGTGGCACTTTCAAAAATTTTAAAGTATGAGGTTGTGTTTTTTTTAATATTTCTAATCGTGTTGGGTGGAAATGAATGATAATCGAGCACACTCAATTTCAAGCACCACATTTTAAATTTGATTTAAAATTACACAAAGAACAACAACCCTATTTCAACTACTCTGGACCCCTTATATTGACATATGTGTTGTTTGAATAATATGGACCTATGAAATGTGTTCAACATAGATTTAATTTATTACACATATGTTTTGAAGTAATGTTATTCAAAGATAAGTTTTGCTTAATGACACAGGTGAATATGTGCACATTCGGAAAGGTTAATATGTGCATCCCCAATAAGGGAAATTGAAGGTAACATGGAATCTATTCATTTTCATGCTACTGTAATGTGGAATGTTTGGCATGAGAAGCGTGTCTAGAAATTGTTCACCTAACAACTAGACTAGCAAAGGTTGATCCATCCTATCAATGTGCTTGGTGGAGTTTATAACATCAACATTATTTTCGGGATGTGCTCAGGACATCAACTCCTAGAGAGGCCCCAAGCCATGAAGTTTAACAAGAGTGGGTCCTTGGTTTGGATTAAAATAAAAAACCGACCTACATTTATGCAACATGTGTTGTTTGGGTAATCATTCATTAGAGGATTTCCCTAAAATTATATATACAATTTTAAATAAAATAATTGTCAACCTATTACAAACCATTTTGAAACAAGACATAATAAATTAAAAGAATCTTCAGGTTCTTATGAGGTCTAGTGCTAGATGAGATATTCGACTAGCTAAAAATGTGACTAGATATCCAGATATGCAGGCACAGAATGATGCAATGATAAGACATATTTTCCATTTTAGAGCTCACATCCTCCGTTTTTGAATGTTTCTGGTATAGAAATATACCAACCAAAATCTTGCTTTTTGGATGGTTGGTTTGGAAATACAAGATTCTCACATGGGATGGTCTTAACAGAAGGGGTATATCCAAGCGGAGTAGGTGTGTCCTTTGTCTACATGAAAATGAAACGAGAGACCATTTATTTTTTACATGTTCCAAAGTCTCCCACATTTGGAATATTTTTAGCCCTTTCCATTTTAACTCTACCTGGACACCGGTGAATTTTCTGGATGCTGCAAATAGATGGGCGCTTGTGGAGGGAAAGTTCCAATCACTGCCTTTTTTCTTCATTTGGGAAATATGGAATGCTAGGAACTAGGCCATTTTTGAAGATAAGCCTATCTTCATCGCCCATATCTATGATGCTATTATGAGATGGATTTATAACATAGAACCTACCAAGATTACAATTTGTGATGGATCTAGAAGGATTCAACCTCATCCCATCTCCCTTCCGACAATATTTTTTGATGGTGCCTATTTCGATGGGGTGATGGGTTGTGGGTCATGGATCAAAATGTCTCAAACCAAGAGAATCCATATCTGGTGGAATGGGGGTTTGGGTACAAATAATATGGTAGAGCTGATGGCTCTGTGGAGCGGTTTATGGGCTGCTAGAAACTTGGGCTTGGTGGGAGTCCATATCTATGGGGACTCCAAAATTATTATCAATGCCATCTTGGGTCGCTCCTCCCTCACCTCCCTCAGATGTCAGGGGTGGCTAATGAGAACTAAACATTTTTGGACCCTGCTAGACTCCCCTCCTATTCTTCATATCTACAGGGAAAACAATACAAGAGGTGATGGGCTTTCAAAACAATGTATAGGTTTGGTTTTTGGTATAATACAGGTGACGTAGTATAAATATGGTAAGATTATATGGGCCAATCAAATTCCCACACCTCGAAGTTATGGTCTTTCGGTCCTTATCTGCTTATGTTGGAAAGCGAGCCTGCTCCCCTATTATGGTTTTTCAAATTTTTTCGAGCCTTGTCAAGCGAGCCTGATTTTCGATCAAGCGAGTATGTTTCTCCTCGATCTGGTCATCAAGCAAGCCTGTTTCTCCTTGATCTGGTCATCAAGCAAGCCTGCATTTTAGTGTAGGAGATTATTGGTGCTCAATTTTGGTGTTTAGAATCATTTGGCAACATGTTTCTATCTCGGCGCCCTCTGGTCTATTGGTGCAGACTTTTATATTTCTTGGGTTCTTATCACGTTAGCCTTCTCCTCTGTTCGGGTATTGGGCTCTTTTTTACATGATTGTATTTGGTTTCCTGCCATTATTGTAGCGACAATTTTTGATTCGTTGCTCAACTTTTTTTAACATATATGTATTTGGTTTACCTACCAATATTGTTGTGTAGCATTTCTCTTAGCTGCTCACAATGATAAAAAATGTTGCAATTGACTATTATTAGCTTTCATATCTATTATGATGTACTGTTTTGAATATTATATATATATATATATATAATAGCATTTTTTTCCTTCTGAAAAAAAAATATAGAATAATTTCTTTTATAAAGAAGTTGATGCACAAAAATAAGAAAAATATGTCATATTAGAAGAATATTTATAACTTCTAAAAGAATAGCATTCAATTTGTCATCTGCTATAACTTCTGAACATGTTAAAGGATTGCAATGAAAATAGAGAAAAATTTTAAAAATGTCTCACAACTCTCTCAAGGAAATAAATTTTAGGACAATGATCTACAAGTCGACCTTGAAATCAATGGATATATTGGAAACCAAGTCATTTTAGACTTCGGATCTCAAGTTAATATAATCCCACTTGAGACCTGGATAAGCATCGACATACCTAATATAGAGAAGATGACTAACTATCTCAAACTTGTCGATCAGAGATTCATAGAACCTATCGAAACATTCAGGAAAGCGAAACCTTTTATAATGGGAATGCTAATAATAGTTGATTTTGAAGTCATTGATCTGTTTGATGGAATACCTACTTATCCTTCTGTATTCAGAAGACCATGGGGTGGGATAATGAAAGAATCAATATCAGTAGAGAAATATAGAATCAAGATTAAATGAAACAAAAAGAGAAATAATTTCCCCCTGGACCAATCAGAAGGAAAGTCATGCATCAAAGCATGTGAAGAAGAAACTAAAATGCAATAGTTTCACTATGTATTACATGGAGATCATGAAAATATTGAACCAAACTCATTAGGTGAAATTTTGAGAGGCTCGCCTCTTTGTATCGATGATAATTTTGACACCAAACTCTACAAATGGCAAGTCAAGAAGTTTGAATCAAAAGAGAAATATTGTTGGATGATTGAAGACATCTTGACAACGTAAATTCGACGTTTTTATTCTATCATAGTGCCTTTTTAAAAATAAAATAATTGCAAAGGAACTCCATCACTAATTTTGACATATTTAATGCAATACAGAAATAATATGATTCGTTTTAATGAAAAAGTGTCACTTCTAAACCATGTTAAACATGTGACCAAATCCATTGGCGAATAGGGAAAAATGAAAATTTTGGTGTAGAAATTTACGGGTCATGCAATGATATGCTATCATACCCACTCGTCCCAACTTCAAACTTGGAAAACATTGACATCATATTCCATTGAATGATTTGGAGGTCGAAAGCTTTTAACATAAGCACACATACCCATTTTTAGCCCTATGGAGGACCCCATTTGTCACATTCAAATTTGTGAGTTGGAATGACAAAGGATTGGATAAAAACATGAAATATTATGGCCTCATATGTTCCCCAAAAGTCTATGAAAAAATCCTAATAAATTGTACAAAATAGAGGAAGCTCGAGGTAAGTCTCTGAAATGGAAATAATTGAAAGAAAATTTCTTCAAAGACTTTAACTTCAAACCAAGGGAGTGTGAATTGAAAGACATGGCTCAAAAAAATGAAGTAGTTTATTAAATAAAATCCAAATGAAGATAAAATTGCAGCCAAATTTTTTGCTGGAAGAAATTTCATCCATAGAACTACAAAGGAATCAAATCAGTGTACAAATTTGACAAAAAAGAAGTCAAGAAATAAAAAAAACAAGAATTTCCATCTACTTTCTAGGAAGTAAAAGTTGGGGTCCAATTACTCAATGAGTAGAGAGGCCCCAAATAGATGGATGCAAAAATAAAAATACAACAAGTCAAATTTTATAATGATGACCAACAAAATATCATCCGACTTGGTGACTATTGGTCGGATAAACAAATAGTAGAATTTTCCAACCTATTGAAAGAATACTAGAATGTATTCACTCGCAACTAAAAATATTTAAAGGGACTTGTGAAAGACATGGGGGAAATGAAAATCAACCTCATTCCAAGAGCAAAGGAAATAAAGAAAAGACCATATAAGCTTGCTCATAAGTATAATCCCATTCTACAAAAGTAAATTGAGGGGATTCACGTCGTCAGTATCATCTACCTCATAAAAACATCAAAACAGGGAAGTCTAAGGGTCGTGTAGTGAAAAATGCAGGAACTGAGTAAATTATGCATATGTTCCAACTATCACGAGTTAAAAAAACTAACAATAATCAATCCATTATGTACTTCATTTGCAGATAAATTTATGAACGAAGTTGCAGGTCACGAATATTACTCGTTTCCATATGGTTTCTATAGGTACAACCAAGTACCTATTACAAAGGAACATAGATAAAAGACAACATTGTTCACTAATTTTGGTTCTTTTGTGTATCACGTAATTCTCTTTGGTCTTAAAATCCACGAAAAATATTCTCTCTGATCTTTGTCAAATATTTCTAGGAGTACATTTATAAAATGATGGAAGACTACCTTGACAACCAGATTGTTTACACATCGCTTAAAGGTCACATGACATGGAAAAGATTGATGATGGAAAGATGTATAAAAATTATCTTATCACTAATTATTAAAAAACTTAATTTTGCAATGATAATTGGAATACTTCTTGGTCATGTTGTCTCAAATTATGGAATAAGGGTTGACCTAGAGAAGATCAAAGTGATTGTTAACTTGAAACCTACTATAAACTAGAAAAAAAAAATTTTTTTTGGGGGAAAAATAGTTATTATAGAAGATTGATCTAGCATTACTCAGATATAACATTCCATATAGATGAGAATTTAAGTAAATATATGCCATTCATATGGTTGAAAGAATGAAACAAGCATTTCCAATTACTAAAATGGAAGTTAGTCAAAGCACCTATCCTCAAGTTTCTCAACTAGTCAAAGTAGTTCCATGTGCGCATAGATGCATCAAATGTAGATTTTCGAGTAGTTTTGACTCAACCCGATGATGAAGTGATCAACAATATGAATGCTTATGCAAGTCAGAATCTCAACAAAGTTCAGAGAAATTATTCAATGATTGAAAGAGAAGAACTTGCAATGGTATTTTCTCTGCAGAAGTTTCGACATTACCTCGTGGAAAACCGAGTTATATTTTATATTGATCATTGGGCATTAAAGTACTTCATTAATAAACTAGTTCTTTGAAATTATTATTTTACCAAGTAAGAAGAACGTGAGCCCTAATCATTTATATTTTCTAGAAACTAGAGAGGAGTCGATAAATATAGAAGACAACCTTCTAAATGCACACATTTCTAGAATTAAATAAATCCCTATAGAGTTAGTTGAAATTAAAAAGTTTTGGCACACATGAAAAGCACCCGAGGGACTCTGTCACAAGAAGAAAAATAATCTTTCAATAAAAGAAACACCATTTATTTTGATAAATGGGAAAATTATATAAATTGAGGATTGATGAGGTACTCCGAAGATGTATCCTCAAACATGAAAGAAACAATTTCATTGATGAGGCACATAAAAATGGAGTTGGAGGTCACTACCATGGTGACATGACTCCAAGGAATATTCTACAATAAATATTATGGTGGCTAAATATATTCCAAGAATGTTGACCACATATTTATATATGATAAATAAGAACAGGAAAATCATACGGAAGCAATCACATCATTAAGAACTCATATAGACCCCTCCTAACCATGAAATACATTTTGTCAAACAAGTCACAAACATTAAATCTACAGGTTTAAACAACAAATCTAAGAATAGGGGTCTCACACTAATCTGAGAATCGCCAAGAAGGATTGCTCCCTTACATCATTAACTATAGTATAATCTATTTGACCATAGATAAATTCTGTATTCATTTACAAGTAAAATCATGGGGAGAACCATACATCATCACTGTAAAATTACATGCTCATAAACAACATAATAACAACAGAAAATCCATGGATACAATAGAAATAGAATCCACATATAAATCAATACGTTTTCATACCAAATACCAAGGGAATGAAATTCTAATTAATGAATGTAGAAACCAACTAGAGATGGGACTTCCACATTCCACCCAATCATATATTGGTTGAGCCAAGTCTCTCTTCCTCCAATCACCCCTGTTGCATATTAAAAGCATGAATGTGGGATCTCATCAAATACATCAATCAAAACGAAGCGAGGGCTTCCAGAGTCCAAACCACCTCCACCCTCAACCAGTGATTCAACCTCATGGTCGTACATCAAAACCATCACGGATCGGTCTCTATCCAAGCTACTCTAAAGCTCTCAAGTGTCTGTTCCAACCAAGGCTTGAGAATGAGTAACCCAACCCCAATTGTTTTTAGCCTCGAGAGTGTTTTTATAAGCAAGGATCCAGGACTAGTAACTCAACCCACCTAGGGATCCATAGTTTTTTTTCAGCTAAGGCTCTAGGACTAGTAACTTAACCCAACAGTTGGTTGCAGGGCTCCAACCTATTTTTCCAACCAAGGCTACAGGAACTAGTAAGTCAACCCAAAATCTAAAGGAATCATGAGAAACAACTAGAAAACATCAATGGCAATAAACCCACAAAACCATAGCTATCTAGGAAATGGTAAGGCGAGGAAAACCCACATTCATACACCATGCATGCCAGAACTAGTAAGGAAAACATACATGCAACTTGGTACGTGCAATCAAATTCCATTGCAGTTGCTAATCCTAATGTCTGACTACACTTTACTAATCTTCCTTCTCCTTCTTGCTCCAAATATCCACGTATCCACACTCTCCAAGTGTTTACCAAGAAAAATCTCAATATCCAAGAGTAAGAGAGAGACAGAATAATGAGATAACTCCAAAATGCACTGACCAAAAGCTCACTCACTGATCTTCAGAAGTATTTTTATTTATGAGGCCTATATTTTCTTCATTTTCCATTATTTTCGTTGATTTTCCTCCAGACATGCAACCTATGACCTTTCACCTCCCTTTTCTCCTAATTTCCATTATTTTCATAAATAAATACTAGGAAATGCCACTTTATGTTTCTAAATCCTTTTCCATTACATTTTCTATTTTCCTTTAGATATAGTAACCGAAATGAACACCCGCTAGGATATTTTTCTAGCCATTCATCTTGTAATACATGTCCCATCACCATGGTCTTATATATTTTTACATGAATTTTTAACGAGGATTGTTATAAGTGGTTCTCAATGTAGGGCCTAGTGATCTTAGGATCAGATTGTGGATTAGGGTAAAGCATGAGAGACTAGGAGGCAGTAAAATTCCTTAGGGCATAGGTGTAGAACTTTGGTATCATCCATACTTATTTAATTATTTCTGGTTGGGTATGAGTCCCAAATTCATGCTTGGAATATGACACGAGGATGATTGGTTCAAGAGATATTTGGCTCAGCCAATCTATGTTCAGGTGGAACGTGGTAGTCCCATCCCCTGTTGGCTTTTACATTCATTAATGAGAATTTAATTTCCTTGTAATTTGTTATGTAAATGTATCAATTTAAATGTGGATCCCATGGCTTATGTATCCCTTATATTTCTATTGTTATTATGTTGGTTTTGAGCATGTATTATGACAGTGATGATGTATGGCTCTCCTCATGTTTTTATTTGTAAATAAACAAACAATGTATCTATGACCTAATATATGATATTGCAGCTAATGATTTAAGGGAACAATGCTTCTTAGTGATTCTCAGATAAGTATAAGACCCGTACATTCACATATGTTATTTGAACCTTTAAATTACATATTTTCGACATGTTTGATGAAATGTTTGTCATGGCTAGTATGGGTCCATTCAAGTACATATTCATGTATTTTATTTTGCACAACTATTTCATTGTTATATTTAATGTATGAGCTTGTCATTGAGTTTTTGGTAGTGACATAGTCTTTGGTCCTGAAAAAGTGGTTTAAATCCCATGGAAAAGTCCCTGGATGCATGCAAGCATATGTTTTTCAAGCGTCCAAAGCCTCCCATATGCACCCATGCCTATACTGTGGGAGCGTTCGAGGTTTTAAGGCCTAAAACCTCATTGAAACCCATGTTCAGGATGCGTGAGGGTTTGGGATAGCTTATGGGAGTCTTGTTTTTTATTATGAAGGTATCTGTGATGCGTTCCTTCAATTTGACTTCCTTAAGGACTCCTGAGAGGTTGAATCTAATCATAGTAAATCTTCTTCACTTTTTTACCCTGGTTGGTTGATTACTTGGGTAGATGTGGGATGAGGGTGTTGCATAGTAGTATCGGAGCATGGTTCACCCCTTGGACTAGATGGGCGTTGTGTGTTGGTCATGCATTCATGAGTGTATTCTTGGTTACATGTTCTTTCATGTATCCTCCTTGTATGGTTGGTTACATGTTGTTATATGTTGTTACATATATCATCATTGTATGCTTGGTTACATGTTGTTACATGTTGTCATGGGTATTTTTTTTTTGTCATTGATTACATGTGATTACGTGTGTGTATTGTCTGCATTATGGTTGTCTATTGTCCATGTTTACAACTATGTATTGTCCATGTTTATTTTTGTGTATTTTAAGTGTAAATTGGTATGGTTGATGTTGTCATGCTTGAGGTCATAGTATGTGTAGTGATATGGTCATGTAGTGATGATTGAACTCTAGCTTCAATGATGTTTATGTGTTGGTACAATTATTTATTATATGTCTATATGTTTTCATGATTATGTTTGTACATGTATTACATTGATTTGGATGATATTGCAACTGAGGTATCCTCCTCGAATTACACTAAGGTTCATTGGTTTATTATGATTTGTTTTAGGTGACATATTATGCCTTGTAGGAAAAAGATCAAAATTAATAAAAATATCGTAGACTAAAAAGACTCTCCCTATGAATTAGATGAGAAATGTGGTGGAAACATGTCTTATTTAGTATATACGTTGAGAATCTTGAAGAAATAAATAAGGATTTGTAATCCATATGTTGACATAATCATACATGAATAAGAGAAACAAGTAGAGGTTAATGCAATTCTTCTTCAGAGTTTGTCATAATTGCAGCGAAAAGGGCCACATCAGATCAATCATGAGTAAGAGGATAGAACTAACAGGGCATATGGTAGTAGGTTTCGTGATAGACATAGGTTGGATAAAGATGACATAATGAGATATGGTAGGTTTTTGGATACTCTGGATAGGAGGGGTGATGGACATAGGTACTATTCTAGTTCTGGTTCGGATAGAAATTATTATCGTCATAGTTATCATCCTTATAGGAGGAGTGATAGGGGATACTTTCAAGATTAATTTAAGAAATAAAATCCACCTACTTTTTATGGAGACTTGAAGAAACCAGAGGAGGTAAAGGATTAGATACCTGGGATGATCAAATTCTTTAAGTTGCATCAGTACACAGATAATTTGAAGGCCAATATTTCTATCTTCAACCTGAAAGGTATAGAATAAATTTGGTCAGAGTATGTGAAGTGGGTCAAAGATATCAGGATAAAGGACTTGAGTTGGCATGATTTCAAGAGGATTTTGAGGAAGAAGTACTTGTCAGAAAGGTACTACGAAAATAAGTCAAAATAAGTGTATGAGCTAAATATGGGTTCAATGACAGATGAAGAGTACACAACTAATTTTCTACATCTATTGAGGGATGTACCATATCTTAAAGATGAGAAGGATAAAGTTCAATTATTTTCCAGTGGGTTTCCATTAACATTTAGATATCAGATTGAGTATGATGATCCTTCGTCACTTGAGAAATTCATTGGGAAATTGAAGCATTTCTATGATCATTCAAAGTGTAAGAATGAATCTCAGTAAGGATGGAAAGGGAAATAAAAAGGTAAATTTATCTGGTAGCTGAAAGGAGAAATGCCTTAGAATGGAAAGGAGAAAGGAAATGTGGCACCACAAAAGAACTTTAATGTAGCTATAGAGGGACATGGATCAAAGCAGTATAATATAGGTGTTGGAACTGGACAGATGGAGTGTTGGAAATGTGATAAGGAACAACTTTGGAGATATTGGGCAGAGCATTCCTCGAATTTATGATGTTGTGTACAACGGGAAGGCAAAGCATCAAGCATCTATTATTGAGATGGATGGTAAGATTTGTGATGAATTTATTTATATTTTGATTGACCATGGATATAATTATAGTAATGTTAGCTCTAACTTGGTGGGTAATTGTTTTTTGAATAAATAAGTGCATGAAAAATATTGGTTAGTGTAGTTGGCTATAGGTACAAATAAAAGAGTTCATCATTGGGTAACATCTTGTGAATTTGACTTAAATGGTATGTCTAAAAAAGTGCACTTGAAAATATTATTCCATTGGGATCATATAACATGTTATTGGGTATGGATTGGCTATACCTCCATAGGACCAAGATGGGTTGTTTTGAAAATTCCATTGAGTGTTTGGATGATAATGGGGAACCAAGAGTCTTATAGGGAAAGAATAAAACCACAATAGTTAGGATGCTGATAGATATGCAGGCCAGGCGCAGTCGCCGGAAAGAGTGTGTGTGCTTTCGCAATACATATTTCTACTGACAAAATTAAGGAAGTTGAAGATGAAGATTTTTTGAGTAGGTACCTAGTTCTATAGAAGTTTCAGGATGTATTTCATCTAAATATTTTATATTTTTCACCTCACAGGTAAGTAGACTTTTCTATTGAGATGGTACCAAGGGTAGCTCTAGTATCAAAATCACCTTACAAGATGAGCACAAATGAGTTGGTAGAATTAAAGATGTATCTAAAAGAGATTCTTGACAAAGGATATATTATTCCAAGTGTATCTCCATGGGGTGCACCAATATTGTTTGTGAAGGAGAAGGATGGTACTCTCAGATTTTTAATTGACTATAGGAAGTTAAAAAAGGTTATCATCAAGAAATGGCATCTGTTGCCAAAGATTAATTATTTTTTCTATTAGTTGAAGGGAGAAAAAATGTTATATAAGATATAATTGAGATAAGGATACCATCAAGTCCGCATGAAAGAAAAATACATCTACAAGGCCACATTCAGGACCATGTATTGACACTATGAGTTTGTTTTAGTTCCATTTAGTTTTACTAATTCCTTGACTACATTTATGTGCTTGCTGAATAGTGTGTTGTGTCCTTATATTGACAAGTTTGTTATTGTATTCATTGATGATATACTAGTGTATTGTAAAAATTAGGAAGATAATTCCAATCATTTGGAAGCATTATTGATATTTTTGAGAGAGCATCAGTTGTATTTTAAGCTTAGCAAATGCACCTTCTTTCAGACTGAGATACATTACTTGGGACATGTTTTCTCCAAGGAGGGAATTACAGTAGATCTAGATCATTGAGTGGGAAACTCCTAGAAATGTAGATGAGGTGAGAACCTTCATGGGGTTGGCTGGTTATTATAGGAGGTTTGTCGGGAACTTCTCACAAATTGCTTATCCTAGTACATCATTGTAGAGGAAAGGTAAAAATTTTGAATGGACAGAGGAGTGTTAGGCCATTTTTTAGCAGCTTGAGCATTTGTTGACACATGCCTGAGTGCTAAAGATCGTAGATCTAGAAAAAAAGTTTCTAGTATATACAATTCTTGCAGGAGAGGACTTGTTAGTAAACTTATGCATGATAGAAAGGTGGTATGCTATGAGTCGTGAGAATTGAATGAGCACAAGAAGAAATATCTGACACATGATCTTGAGCTAGAAACAATCATACATGCATTGAAGATGTGGAGGAACTATATTCTTGGCACTAGGTTTGTACTAATGAGTGATCACAGTGGATTGAGATACTTTTCTGATGAATCGAATATGAATTCTATGCAAGCTATAGGGTTGGCCACGATCAATGAGTTCGACTTCAAGATTGGGTACATCAAAGGAAAGGAGAATGGGGTTGTAGACGCTCTTAGAAGGAGGATACAAGTAAATAAAATAGCATTTATGAGCTCCTATGGGACACATTTATAGGATAAGATCTTGTAGGAAGGTCGAGAGGATGACATGTGTATGGAGATTATGCATAGGTTGTAGTAGGGTATAGGTACAGGTAGAAGTGGTGGTACAGGTATAGGTATAGGTGCAAGTAGACAAGATGTGGATTACCATTTCACATCATATGGATTATTCAGGTTTAGAGATAGCATATATGTGTCAGAAACTAGTGAGCTCAAGAAGGCAACCTTGAGGGAGTTTCATGTGAAACCATATTCATGTCACCTAGGCTATTAGAAGACATTGACAGTAGTGAAGAGATTATATTATTGGTTGAATATAACGAAGCTTGTGGAAGAGTTTGTGGCTAGATGTTTGGACTATGATTAGGTAAAGGGAAAGTGTAGGAATCCAGGCATACCACTATAACCGATTGTGATTCTAGAATATAAATGGGAGGTAATTTCCATGGATTTCATCACAAGTTTTCTCATGGCATCTAGACAACAAGATTGCATTAGGGTTGCTGTGGACAGGTTGAAAAAGGTTTCACACTTATTTCCAGTGAAGAATACATAAGCTAGCAATGTGGCACAAGTTTTCATCGTATATTGACAGATATAGAGGTTCAACGAAACCTTGGAGGAAATGTTGATAATGTATGTGATGCATCAACAAGAGAAGTGGGAGGAGTATCTTCCACAGGGAGATTTCTCCTACAAAAATGTGTACTAGGAATCATTAAGGATGAATCCATTCGAGGAATTGTATGGGAGGATTTGAAATACCCCAATCAGTTGGAGTGATTTGGTTAACAGGTTACTGATTGGACCATAAATGTTAGTAGATATGGAAAAATAAATTCAGGTAATCAAGCAGAATTGAAAAGAAATGTAGGATATCAAGAAGATTTATGCAGATAAGAATAGTTTTTTTAAGGAGTTTCAGGTTGGGGAATATGTGTAGTTTCGTATCAAGTACAAGAATAGCTCCTTACAGATTGGATCATGTGCCAAGTTGGCACCCTGGTTTTATGGACCTTTTAGGATTAGTGAGAGGATCTGAACAATAGCCTATCAACTTGCACTTCCTTCCACAGTGAAATTACATGATTTTTTTCATACATAATTTCTTAATAAGTATGTTAAAGATTTTGATCATGTGATTTACTACCCTATATTTCAGGTTGAGCCAGATGGAGAATTTCAGCCAAAGCCTCAATGTATATTGTAGAGAAAGGTGCTCATGCTCTGGAATCGAGAAATAGAGCATGTTAAAGTGCAATGGAAGCACTTTGGGCCTAATGAAGCTAAATGGGAGATGATTGATCAGATTCTAGCTATGTATCCCTCCTTGTTTTCCACTTGGGGCAAAGTAATTTTGGTATGATGCTTGGTATATGTTTTGGTGTATGTTTTGGTGTGATGTTTTAATGTCATTATAATTTTCATGTTGTTTTTACATCCCTAGTGAAAATTCCATGTAATAAAAGTTAATAAAGGAAAAAATAATAACCATGGTTGATGGGACACTTATTCCAAGCTGAATGTTGGGTAAAAATATCCCATCGGGTGTTCATTTGGTTTATTATGGCTAAGGAAATTAGCAAAGGAAAAGGAAAAGGGTCTAGAAAGGAAAAATGGAATTTTTGGAACATATATTTAAGAAAATAATGGAAGTTAGGAGAAAATTTAGGTGAATGGTCACAGGTTGCATGTGAGGAGGAGAATGAAGGAAAATGAAGGAAAATAATGGAAAATAATGAAAATAGAGGCTTAATTGATAAAAGACTTATGAGGATTATTTGGTACCTTTTGTGAGTTCAATTTTGGAGCTCTCTCATTATTCTCTCTCTCTCTCTCTCTCTCTCACTCTTGGAAAGTTATAATTTTCTTGGAGCACTTTGAAATTGGATTGGAACAACAAATAAGGCAAGAGGAAGTAAGGAACAAGTAAGGAAGAGCAACATCGAGCAATTACAACATGATTCTTTGAAGGTATTGATCTACATGTGTGATTTACTTGGTATATTTGGAATGTATGTTATTTCATGTGGTTATTTTATTACATGGCATGGTTTTTTCTAGGTGTGATCATGTTTTTAGCCCATCCTTTCCATTTCCAGATAGGCTTGATGTGATGGGTTCTCATATTTTGGTTGAGTTGGATTATTGGATGGATTTTAATTTGAGTGAGGTGGATATCTGAAAGGAAAAAGACATGGCCTAGTGATCCCTAAACTATACTATGGACCACGGTAAAGCCATTTTCCTAGTAACCCCTGAATCAGGTTTTAGGTTGCGATATGTGCCTTAGTGGGCCTAGGAATCCTTTACGGTGAATGGTGGGATATAAGGTAAACCTAAGAGGTGGGTTTATCTTCGTTAGGACAAGTAGTCTTAGGATGGGATATATGGTAAAGCTCATAGATTGGGTCTTAGTGTAGGGCCTAGTGATCCCTAGTTCGGATTCTGGATTATGGTAAAGCCTGAGAGACTAGGAAGTAGTAAAATTCCACATGGTGTATGTGGAGAACTTCAGTGGTATCCACGATTGTTTGGTTCTTTTTGGTTGGTTATTATTCCCACATTCATGCTTGGAATATGGAATGGGGGTAATTTCTTGAAGAGATATTTGGCTCAACAAATCTATGGTTGGGTGGTGTTGACATGGAAAAGTGCCTTGCCAACAGTGAGGGGATCTCCCTAGTATCCCAACTATAGTCTACACCATTTGTGATAGGGATCCCATTCGGTATGTAGGCTCGGCTGTCATTAAACTGATGAGATGTACACTCTTTCTTAGGTAGAGGTGTATTTCGAGATCAGAAGAATGTATGGCTACTCAAACAAAACAAAATGAATGGTTGACGGGTTCTCCTAAAAAATAAAACATTATGAATAGAAAAGTGAGATTTAAAGCATGCATCCAAAAGAGGTATTGTTAGAAAAACATCATTAGGGCCATGCTTATACAAAGGCTCATTTCAACATAAGAGAAATAGTTCATTATTATCAAAATTCCCTTCAATTTCTTAAGCATGTTTCCAAAATATTAAGGAAATATCAATAAATAAGTCATTAACATATCCATATGCTAAACATCCACATATCATTCATATATTGAAAGAGATTAAACATATAAATGATGCACAAATAGAAACATAGAATAATCATATATAAATGATACAAGCACATGAGAGCATACTATTTATAATGTCAACACACATAAGTTCCCATCAGATCCAATAGTGTAATCCAAAGCATTCATTTGTATTCATTCCTGGAATCATACGTTCAATGTTGTACAGTTATATCTCTCTCTCCCCTTTCGGAGTCTAAAACATTCCCTTACACTATCTCTCGAGGGAGTGCATATAGAATAAAAGATGAACTTTGGGCTACCATGCCCTTTCATCTTACCAGCTGTTGGTATGGTCTGCGACCTGGGAGAATTTTAGACTTGTGACCTGAGTGAGGTTGCGACCTGCGACTGGGAAACATTTGTGACCTGTGACCTTCCTATCCTGTGACCTGTTAACCTAGTATTTTCAAGGAAGAAACTTTGTGATGGAGAATACTAGTGTTTCCAACTGTTGTTTTTCTTTACGATAGGTCTTCCAAGCTAGGTATTCGGTGGTGACTGAAGTGATTTGTGGCATGTCCTCTCGGATTCTATGAAAACATTCAAGAGAATGTGGAACTAATGTATGCCTCTTTGTGTTGATCTGGTTGGAAAAAGAGGGCGGCTTGGTGTAGATCTGGGCTGGTGTAACAATGTACTGGGCGATGTTTTCCTTTGAGGTTGGGAGATCCTGTGAGGTGGCTACCTGTTTGATGGGCTCTAGGAATGATTACATATATGGAATTACCTATTTCCTCATCCTTTCTTGGAAATATTACCTAAGGAAGGGGTGTGGTGCACTTCCGCCATCAAATATATGCCACTAATTGGATGCTCCTAGGTTGACATTACCTTCTCTACATCTTTTGTGAGCTTTTCTTTCGATTGGAGCTTAATCCATATCTATACCTTATTGTTCTGAGTGTGGATCGAGGCCTTATTTGGCAAGGTGGAAGGGGCCGGTGGGTACCTTTCGAACCACTCGAGTATGTTGTCTAGTGTTGTGGAGGCTTCCTTAAGTTGTGCAACCTTTTTCCTTGCTTCTGCTTGGGCCCCTACCAAAGGACCGATTATTTTTTTTTATAATTATCATCTTCTCGTATACCTGCATCATGGTTCTTCCTAATATTTCCAAATACCCCTAAATGGAGGCTTGTAGTTTTCTAGCCTGAGTGAGTGCAAGTTGGAGCCTTTTATTTTCAGTTTCTAGGGCCATATTTTCCTCCTCTGCTTGAGCGGACCTCTGCTCGGATGCATGGATTTTGTTCTACATAAATAAGATTTGTTTTCTCATCTTGCCAACATTCTCTTCGGTGGGAGCTGAAAAGTGGTTCTGACGGACGTTATCATTACGGGTTAGTCCTATTGTCCAGGACTATGTCTTTATCCGTGGTCACTGTGAGAGGCTCAGCTAGATTCTGTGCAAGGCATTTTCTCCTTTCTTGCCTGATCTTATGAGTGTACTGATTGTAAGATAATATTGTTAGATCCAGTACATCATCCTCATGTTCCTCTAGGATGCTGAGTTCTAAGAGTGGGTGTTGTCCTCCTGTCATGGGAGTCGCTTGGGATATGTCAATATGTGGCAGGTCTGCTTGCTTCCCAGTTTTGTATGGTTTTGACCCGCTTCCTCCTGCCACCTTGGATGTATCCTCTTGAGTTCTTCCTCTATTTTCTTCTGCTCCATCCCTACTTGTGACTCAACCGCTTTTCCCCCTCCTTCCTATTGATTATTAGGAGGATCACTGCTTGTAGTATTCTTCATCCTTTTCGATTGGGAAGTTGATGCTCCTCTTGAGGGGTCTTTTCACTTAAAAGAATCTAATCTCCCTTGCATACTTTGATTTTCCTGGCGCTAGATCTTTTGGTCTCCATACAAGCTAGCTTTTCCTTCTGGGGCTGCTTCCCTGTTTGTATTGGACTAGTTTTTCACTTCCTCTTCCATAGGGCACTCTATGTGCTGGTAGGTCTAATGAAATTTGGTCCACTTTCAGTGTGTGGGGATGATCCTTTCAGGGTCATAAGACTTGGGGGCTAAGTTTACGAAGTGGAAGCCCTTAATATCTTCCACTTCCGCTTCCACTTCTTTGAAATATTTGATTGTGTAGGCACCAATAGTGAGCAGGAGGGTAGGCGGCGGTTTCTTTTTGCATCTTAGAGAACTTGCTCATCATTTGATAGAACACCTCCTCTAACAGTATTTTATGAGTGACGAACTTGGGAAATGTGTGAGGTGCCTTGAGTGATCCAAAAAATATGATGAAGGTGGCTTTTTTGATGGGGAATAAATGGGCTACCTTGATCACCATCACCATGGCCCTTTTGGACATGCATGGAAGATCTTTATTGAAAACGTGTCGGTAGAGTGTGGTGATAAAATTTTCCGAGATGGGATCAATGCCTTGCTTATACCTGGTAGCCCAAAACACATTTCTATCTTTTTAAATAGGTCCACCATGTGTCGCGTCCTATTTGTGTGGCTAACCATCAAAATTACATCGCGAGCACACTGCATCTAAGAGGTAGGAAGCCATCTAAAACTCTGATGCACATCCCTCCTCTGGTACCTTTGCTGCTTATATGTTCACCTTTAGAGCTGACATTAAAAGATGTGCCAAGTTCAAATGAGTGTTCAAGGAGGTGATCGCGTACATGAGTGGAACCCATGTTCCATTAAAGGTAGTGGCTTCCTTCCTACCATACATCCTGCACATCATAGCTACGACAAGACTGTATACATTTCTTAGGCCTTCAGTCTTGTACTCCTAATCCTTCTTCCCTTTGAAATTCTTAGGGTCCTCCAACCAACCCTTAAAGGTATATTGTATTGGAACGTCATGTGTGGCGATCCACTAGGCATTGAAAAATTATTTCGTAACACAGAGTGAGTAGTACACTTCCGTGTCTTTCCCAATCAGATTGGAAAAACATCTTCCAGCATGATCGCAGATAACCTGGAACATTGAGTGCACCTTTTGGAGGATCCACTTGATTACTTCTGCGCATGGGAATATTGGTGGGTGGGAACCCACATAATGTATCTTGGACCTCTTGACCTAAATGTATACCTTTAATTCTACTACGTCTTCCTGGAATTCTTGTTTTGTGAATTTTTGACAGACTTGATACCATGACATATTTTCACATTTGCTGAAGACACAGGTGGTATCTCCATAGATGAAAGATGGTGGAGGAGGCATGTATCCTTCTAATATCTTTATCTCTAGTCTTTTGCATCTCCTTTAAACTACTAGAGGCCCCATGTTTCTTGAGGTCGAAGAGATAGAAACGCACCCAAGCTGAGCTTCGATATTCCATAGCATATTCTGAAAACAGTCCCACGATAAGACAAACAACACGAAAGCAAAAATAAAAGGAAGAAATAACTTTATGAACTAAGGCCTTGGCTGCTCAGGTTGGGTCGTTGTAACCTATGCTGGTAGCAAAAAGCTAAGTTAGAAGGATTGCGACTTGGCAACGTAGTAAGTAGGTCACAAGGTCGCAAAGTCACGTACTGCATGAACAATCCCAACTTTGTGACTCTGTAACTTAGCGACTTAGCGACCAGGTCGCGATGTCACAAGGTTGCAACTTCGCAAATTCACGATTGTGTGGACATTCAGGACTTTGCGAATTTTCAAATTTGCAACCCACCGACCATATCATGAGGTCGCAATGTCATGAGGTCGTAAGGTCACATTGAGGATTTTCTGAAGAAAACTAGGCTATCATGACTTGTGGGGAAAAAATGGAAAAACGAGAGAAAATCAAAGGGAGTATAACAAATCAGAGTTGAAAGGCTCATAAGAAGGCTAGGGAGGTGTGCCCACAGTGGCAGGAGGAGAAAGGAGGGGTTAAAATCAGTTTGGGCATGATAGGATCAGAAAGGGGTAGGGAAACCCTAGATGGAGTGATAGTGAAGAATAAGGATTGAAATTAATGGGTATATAAGGTAATTAATAAACTAGGTTAGGGGTAGGTAAGACCATAGCCAATAAACAAGAACTGTAGGAGGTTTCGGTGACTTACCTAGGAACAATCGCACTCTGATTAGCTTGTGAGACTTCTTGTTTTTTTTCTCACGCAGGTCAAATGCGACCTACATGACCATTTTATTTATAAAGGGGTCACACGTGCGGTCATTAATGAAGGTCACAAGGTCGAAAATAAGGCTCAATCGGGTGCGTATGCGACCTCTCGGCCTTGCAACCTGGTGACATGGAGGTCACTAGGTCGCAAGGTCGCATAGTCACAAATATTAGATTTTGAAACAGTTTGCGACCTAGAGATCTTGAAAGCTTGGTTGGGTTGCGAGGTCACTAAGCTTCAACTTGTTGAAGTTTGGAAGAAGAGAGACTTTATGAATCTGTGACTTAGAAAAAATGTGAGGTCAAATTATGGATTGAGATTACCTGTCCAAGTTGGGTTGTTTGAGGTTCGTGGTAGAGGTTGGAGCAAGCTTGTCCTTATCAGAAGCAACAAAAACTCTGAAATTTCAAACTGGTGCCAAATTTCAGATGGTGTTGTAGCGGATACAAAAATTGGTGATTCACTGGTAGAACCTAGAATCTATGCCTGTGCTTAATATTGAGGGGGGTGGGGGGGGCTTAGCAGGCTCTTCCTTCCACTTCCGTGGGTCCCACTAGCCTCATCTCTAGCCTTCGTGTGTTCACTTCACCCATTTGCACTGCGCGGAATGTTGTTCATCGTGCTTTTCATTCCTAGAGACTGGATGGGAGGGGTTAGGGTAACCTCACAGGCTTCAAGGGATTTGATATAGTTATTTTGTCTCCGTGTGTTTCTCCACTTCCAGCGAGCTTGATAGGCCCCATCGGATTCACTCCCTAGGAGTCACAAACATTGCTCCGTTGTAAGTGAGCCTGGTTAGTACTCTAGCGAAGTCATCGCATTACCTCTTTGCATAGGAATACTTTTTTAATCCTTTACCCTTATTTCATTTGATAATAACACTTATTTTTATGTGCTCAAGGCACCTATTTGTATGTGGAAAATACTGCCTTGGCGGATGACGGATCCCTACTTATGTTACTTGCAAGAGAGGTTGCTCTTGGTCTTTTATTTGGAGACATTTTTTTTTTCCCAAATACCCTTTTTCCTTCTGAGGTTAGCCCTTTTCCCCTTTCATCCAGTGACCTATGTCACCCTTAATGTTTTCAACAACAGTTTCCAAGTTGGTGCATCGGGTGAGCTACTTGAAATTGGGTCCTGTGACCCAGTCATGTTTCCCCCACGAGGTGGCTATCACAAAAATACTTGGTCCATTTTATGTTTTAGGGTTGATTCTTCATAGGTGGAGATTCAGGTACAACTTACCTATTGAGTAATTGTTTCATTGATCCTTCAACTTGAGGCACTAAGAGATGAAATTACGAGGACTCTCTCAAGGAAATCCTTTTATTAAAACAACTAAATAAAACAAAAGAAACATGGCAAGAGTGATAAAAAAAAGAAATGGGACTATGGTATACAGTGTGGAGACTGCCCAAGAGTCATCAGGTGAAGTAATGTTTGAAGTCGTTCCCATTCACTGGGAGGATATCGATCCTCCCTTCTAATTTCTGGAGTCTACATGTGTATGGACTGACCTTATCTTTGATCTAGAATGGGCCTGTCCATAGGGCATGGAATTTGATGTGTTTTCCCCTGTCTTCGTGAGACTTGTCCCATATGAGGACAAGGTTGCCAAGTTTGAAGACCTTGTTCCCGAAATATTTTTTATCAAACCAAAATTTTATTCGTCTTTGGTGGATGCCAAATTTTTTCTTCGCTTTGAGCCTTTCCTCCTCTAGTTTCAGTAGGGTGTCTATTCAGATTTGGAAGGATGGGTATGGGGTACCATGTATTTCTTGGGATAACTGAAGGGTAGGGAGACAGAAGTTAGGGGGGAAGGATGGCCTCTTTCCTATAGACCAAGAAAAATAGGGAGATTCCTAGATAAGTTTTAAGTGTGACTCGATCAGCCCAGAGGGCATTGTTGAGGGAATTGTTCCATTTCCTATGTTGGGATAGTAGGGTCTTCTTGATTATCTGAATGAGGTTCTTGTTGGTTGACTTAGCTAACCCCTTCCCTTGGGGGTAGTAGTTGGCAGAATGTTTTAGAACAATATCATTTTCCAAGGAGAATTCATATATTTTAAATGATGAAAATTATGTAGCATTATCAAAGGCGAGAGAGGTTGGAATGGTGAACCTGGTCATGATGTACTGAGTGATCAAAGCTATTACCTCTTGGTCGTTGATATGGCGTAATGTTATCATTTCAACCCACCTTGTGAAATAATCTGTGGCCATGAGGATATATTGGTGTTTCTTGGAAGAGTGTGGCAGCATTTACCAGATCACATCTAGACCCCATTGCTGGAATGGTTCCTCCACCACGACAGACAGTAATGGAGAAGAAGGCCAGAATTCTCTACTAGAAAAATTTTGACATGAGGGGCACTTACAAACATAGGCATGTGCATCCTTAAAAAGAGTGGACCAATAAAAACCTGCTCACGTAACCTTGTGAGCTATGGCATCTCCCTCATAGTGTCCACCGGCGGGGCCATCATGTAGTTCCTTTAGGACTTTTTGGGCCTCGCTGAGTTCTAAGCAGTGTAGCAAGACACTGTTGTGATGCTTGCAGAACAGTTTGCCTTGAAAAATTTGGTAGGATGCAGCTTTTACCCTTATTGATAATTTCTTTTGGGGCGTCAAGGTGGGTTCCATGACACCGCGACTAAGATACTATAGGAGATCTACATACCATGACGGGATATTTCATTGAGGTGTGTTTTCGGCCTTGTACCTCTATATCTCATGTTCCCAACACCTCTCATCATTGTTCCTCTAGTCTACGGCTTCAGCAGCCCCTCGGCACAACCCCTGCCCCTTAATCGTGTGTGCAGGATTGAATTTTAAGTCATATTCTTGAAGGCATGCCATCTAGTTTCCTCATCTCTCACCCAAATCCTACTTCAAAAATAATGAGCAGACTGCTCAATGAGGTATAAACATTGTGACATGGTTCTTAAAAATCTATGGCCTAAAATACTTAACTTCCTTGTATACCACATAGGCTTGCTTGTCGATGTCTGGATAGTTTAACTCGGCACCTTATAACCCTACACTCATGAAAGATATGGGCCATTCATCATTGCTACCATATTTCTGGGTAAGGACGGCTACAAGCGATGAATCTAATGCAAAATTCTACAAGATAAATCATTTGCTGAAATGTAGGTTGTGTACGGAAGGTGCTTCCATGATGGCATTATTAATACTGTCAAACTCTTCTTTATCGGGTGGATTGCATTTAAAATTCATGTTCTTATTAGTCATACTTTGCAGAGGTTTCATGATTTGCGCGAAGTTGGATATGAATTTTTGTAGGAGGTTGATTTTTCTGAGAATTGACTGCATGGCTTTCTTACTACTTGGGGGATCGATTTGGGCGATGGCTTTTGTACAATCTGGATCCACCATTATGCGGTCTCGGTTTATGATGTGGCCCAAAAAATTTCCTTCAGATACTGCAAATATAATCTTTTTGGGATTCAATGAGATCCCATATTTTTGGCACCTCTCAAAGATCCATTTGAGGTGGTGCAGGTGGTCATGTGTATGTTTAGAGAACACACTGACATCGTCAAGGTATACCACCACACTTTTTCCCATTAGCCCCCAGAAGTTGATTTCCATGGCCATTCGGAAGGTTTCCCTAGCATTAATTAGGCCAAAGGGCATGCTCTTAAATGTGAATGTTCCTCACTTAGTCCTGAATGTCATCTTCAAATGATTCAGCTCTGCTACTAGTACCTAGTTTTATCTTGAGATCTAGCAACAAGAACATCTTCGACCCTCATACCGTTTGAATAATATGCTCCATGGGGGGCACTGAGTAGTTATCCTTATCGGAAGATCATTTTAAATTTTGGAAGTCTGCACAAAAGAGGATTTCACCAAAATTCTTGTGGATTGGGACCAAATTTGATACCCACGTTGAATGTCAGACTTTGAAAATGATGCGGACGTCCAAGAGTTTCTTAAGTTATTTTTGGATCATTGTTTCCAATGTTGGATGCACTTTCCTTAGATTCTATTGAAATGGTTTTATGCCTTCCTTCATTGGTATCACATGTTGGATAATTCACATGTCATAAGTTTGTAGCTCATCATATGTCCAGGAAAAAACATCTCAGTACTTCTTAAATAACTCAGTAAAGGACTGCCTCTCATGGGGTGTGCACTTGGTACTGAGATTAATGAACTTCAGGTCCGCTTCCATCCCGAGGTTCACATGTTGATGCAATAGGGTGGAACTTTTCACCTTTGTATTTGGAGGCCCCCGAAATCGATTTTACAGATCAAATAACTTCTCGAGGCAGATGACCCCTTGGGGTATTGGGTTCCCCTTCTGTTCTTCGCCTTTCTTTTGTAAAGCCAAATCATGCTACTCTTCCTCAATCATTTCCTGCTCGAATACGTCCACGTTTAACATGAAATATAACACCTCTTGATCATCATTAAAAATGCAAAATTTAGTCACATTATCTCGCACTATAGGTTTGTATACAATTTCAATAGAAAAACCATCCCTTAACAGGGTAAAGCTAATGGAAAAATTTTGTAATGTATCGACTACTACATTATGCATTATAAGTACTGACTTAATATCAAAAGCATCAAAATCGAAAATCAAACACCATAGCTCCTGCTAATATCCTTTCAAATGGGGGGGATAGGTAGCGAATAGTGTTGCATATCTGTCGGGTGATGATTTTGGAGTCGTTGATTACCTTCAAGCAGCCAACTTTGAGGTTCATTTATTCCTTAAGGCCTAGGATTACTGCTTACCATGCTATCATATTTTTCGTGGATTGGAATTCCAACCTGCGAGATATCAAGAACTTGTTTTTTCTGGGGATCTATCAAGATACAGCCGACACCGGCCCCACCATGGGTCTTGGAACTGTCATAGTGTAGGGTGTAGATTTTGTTTTCAGATGTTTCTAAATTTCATGTGTTTACAGATAATATGCTTGGGATGGAGTCATCAGGTGGAACTCCTGATATGGAAGAGTGGAACACAGTACAAGGGAGAAATTATGTCCAGGGAGACTAGGGACTAAGTGGCTTGGTAGCACCCGAAAGAAGCCTCTAAGAAACACATGCCTAGATCTTCTTGTGCAAAGCTGATGGGTTCATTGGTTGCGTCAAGTCCGGTCACCGTATGTTTCATATAAGGTTCACTTTCGACCCATATTTAATTATTCCTACCTTTGTACGAGAGCCAAAAATGGGACCAGTCAATGGTGAAGTATCCTTGTAGTTTGCTTGACCAATCATAGCTTATTAGAATATCACAGGCTTTCATAATATCCATGAAAACTATGTCGATACACTGATGGACTCGGGAATCTGAGGAGAGCTTTATTTGGAAATTATTCAATTCGCCCATGGTGGGAACATAGGACCTATCAAGCTTAATGATCCTCGCGTCGGTTTTCTCAGGGCCGATATTAAATTTTTTGCAGACACACAGGGGCATGGCGTTGGTAGATGCATTGGAATCGATGAGACAGTTGTGGATGTTAAAATTGAAAATATCAAAATACAAGAGAAACAGGGGTGTGGACCCCTGCGAGTTGACATCGATGGCATCGACAATGGACTGGAAGTTAACCGAGGCTTGGGAGGGTGTGGATCTTACTGTTATTTCTGAAGAGGTAGGCACTCTTGTCAAGGATGGGCTAGAGAATTCCTTGAGGATCAGATCACATTGGTTGGCTATTCGGGCAAGTTCATAAAGGAATATATTGGCTCACGTTTTCTTCATGTCTTAAATTATATTGTACCTAGACTCTAGATGTGAAAGTTTCTCTACAAGTGTGCTGGATGAATTTGATGATGAAATGGCCTTAGGGGTGTCTCAGGCAGTGGCGGGGCTATAATTTTAGGTGGTCGGGGTTTCGGTCTGATTTTCTCTGTTTGGTGGCAGGATCTTTCTTATGAAATATTTCCTGATTTCCTCAAATGAGTGATAAAAAATCAGGTCTTTTCTCCTTAGGCTACAGTTTTGGGGGGACTTGGATTGGGGATAATCAACCATATTTATCTTTTTCATAGATGAAGGCCCCTCCCCACAAATTACTTCGAAGGTGAGGATTGTTGATCCCAAATTTTCATCCGAGGGAGAGACTTCTTCGTCACCTGAGTCAGCTTCCTCTTCAAACGCCCTTATTTTCTGGTCCTATACGAGGTGATTCACCACTGCGGTCATACTATTAATCCATTTAGGGCAGGTTCTCTTATAGTGGTAAGCTTGATTAAATGAGCAGAAGTTATCATTGCCAATCTCTTCCATGTTGAAATTTGCATTGTGGTTGGGCGAAGGGCAGTTAGGCGTGATATTGTTCTTCCTAAAGAAAGTATTTTTAGCTTTACTACCTGAAGCAATGTCATTTTTCTTTCTTTTCAAATCGAAGACTTCATTTGACAATAGCTCTAGGGATTTTTCGATGTTTTAAAAATTGAACGGGTCCTTATCCTTGTCCCCAGATTTATTGGCTGAGAGTTTTGTCTTTTTCCTGGACTATTTTTGGTCATCCTAGTTGTCATGGTCTAGAGCCCCTATTGAAAGCATATCTTTCTCGACAGTGAGGGCAATGGTGAAATTTTCTGCTACAGTGGCTGTAGCCTCACGTTTAACGAACACAACGATGTCTCGATGCAAGGCTCTTATGCAGTAGTTTGTAATGATGGAATTGTCAAGGGAAATGTTCAAGGAAAAATTGTTCAAGAGGGTTGCAAAACACTGGCTGAAATCCTTGACCTTCTCCTTATTTTGGCACTTCAAGGTGCTCAACTCCATGAGAAGAATAGAAGGGATCTTGTCCTCGCAGAAATTTGCAAGGAAGCTGCAACAAAATTACTCCCAAGTAGAAATGGAAGCGACAGGCAATGAACGATACCAGGTAGCAGCTTTGTTTTCTAAGGTGTGCAGGAAGAGATGACATACTATGTCACCGAACTGCACCCTCATCATTTTCAAGGGCAGGTAGAAGTTACTAATGTGGTCCTCTACTAGCGTTCCCTTCTTAGGATCGAACTTGGGAAGGTTCTTCTCTGGGTGTCGGGGCATGTCGTGAAGAGGACAATGAAGGCCCAGAGGAGACTATGCCATCCAGGCTAGGGGCTGCACCCACCTTGCCCTACAATAGGGTGGGATGAAAAAATGCTCAGTTTCGTTTTCACACTCGTTCCCGATGCTGCACTAGGAAGCTTTTCCTTCATGTTGAGAGTGCATGTCGTGGTTTCGTTTAACTCTACGATCTCTGAGATTTCTATAATTCCTCAAGTTTCTGAAACCATCAAAGTTTCCATTGAAAAGGAAGGGTTGTGTGTTACGGTTTCGATGGTGGTGATGAGTATGGTCTGTGTTTCTACCGTGCCCCCGACCTCTATTTCCCCAACCTCTTTCGGCCCCTCCCGTAAGTGGGTCATTAGCTTGGGTGTTGTCATTCAAAGGATGACTGGGTTGGGTACCAGTGTTTGGTTGGAGTCCAGTAACTTTTGGGCCTCCTCTGTCGACTCCTCGGGGACTGTCGGGAGGTTCAGCTAAGAGCCAATTGACCGTATCCATGTATTCTTCGACCATTAGGCTTATGAGTTGAGGAAAAGAGCTAACTAGGACACCCTGGCGAGTGTGATGCATTCCACAGGTTCACGGATTGGCCAGGGAATTGGTGGCGGGGATTTTTTGGAGACAAATAATAAGATCACGAGCAAGTGGGGGTAAAGCCCTTAGTTGGTATGACGTGACCTCGTAGAAAGGTGAGTCCTCATCAGGGGGGGTATTCTCTGGAGGTGGAGAACCACTGTTTTGAAATCCAATCTCTCCCCATTTCGGGCTGGGGAAGGGGTTTTTTGAAATGTACACAGGGATGTTACTTGCGTGGTGGGAGCTTACCATCAGGCCCTCCTTCGAGAACGAAATATATTGACGTGGAGAATTGCCTTTCCAACAATGAGGGGATATCCCTGGTGTAAAATCCCAACTAGACTCTACACTGTTTTTCATAGGGATCCTGTCCATTATGTAGGCTCGGCTTCCGTTAAACTGATGATATGTACACCCTTTCTGAGGTAGAGGTGTATTTAGAGATCATGAGAATGTATGGATACTCAACCGAAAAAATACGAATGGTTGACGGGTTCTCCTAAAAATGGAACATTATGAATAGCAAAGAGATATTTAAAGCATGCTGCCAAAAGAAGTACTGTCAGCAAAACATCATTAGGGCCATGCTCATACAAAGGCTCATTTCAACATAAGAGTAATAGTTCACTATAATAAAAACCCCTTTCAATTTCTTAAGTGAGTTTCCAAAAGATTAACGAAATATTAATCACTAAGTTATTAACATATCCATATGTTAAACATCCACATATCATTAATACATCCAAAAAAATTAAACATATAAATGATGCATGGATAGAAACACAGAATAATGAGTTACAAATGATACCAAGCAGATGAGAGCATAATTTTAATAATTTCAACAAACATGTGGAATCCAAAACATTCATTTGTATTCATTCCCGGAATCATACATTTAATGCTATACAGTTATATCTCTCTCTCCTTTTGGAGTCTGAAAAAGGCCCTTACATTATCTCTCAAGGGAGTGCATATAGAATCAAAAATTACCTTTCGGCTACCCTCCCCTTTCATCTTCTCGATTGTTGGTATGCTATGTGACCTTGGAGAACTTGGGACATGAAACCCGAGTGAGATTGCAACCTGCAAATGGGAAACATTTGCGACCTACAACCTGCCTATTCTTGTGACCTGTTAACCCATTATTTTCAAGGAAGAAACTTTGTTATGGAGAGGACTGGGGTCTCTACCTATTTTTGTTCCTTAATATAGCTCTGCCATGCTAGGTAGTCACTGACCACTAGAGTGATTTGAGGCATGTCCAATCCTAGTCTATGAAAACATTCAAGAGAATTCAGAACTAATGTATGCCTCTTTTTGTTGATTTAGTTGGACAGAGAGGCCAACTTGTTGTAGATCTGGACTGGTGTAATAATGTACTGGGCGATGTTTTCCTTGGAGGCTGGGAGATCTTGTGAGGTGGCTGCCTATTTGATGGGTTCTAAGATTAATTTAATATCTGGCATTACCTCTTCCCTCATCCTTTGCTTGAACATCGTACCTAAGGAAGGGGTGTGGTGCACTTCCACCATCGAATCTATGACACTGATGAGATGCTCATACGCAGACATTACCTTCTCTACATCTTTTATGAGGTTGTCTCTGGATTGCAGCTTCATCCATGTCTATACCATATCGTTCTAAGTGTGGATTCAGTCCCTCTTTGGCAAGGTGGCAGGGGCCCATGGGTACCTTTCAAACCACTCAAGTATTTTTTCTATTGTTATGGAGGTTTCCTTCAGTTGCACACCCTATTTCCTTGTTTCTTCTTGGGCCCCTACCAGAAGAGTGACTATTTTTTTTATAGTTATCATCTCCTCGTATACTTGCATCATGGTGCTTTCTAAGATGTCCAAATCCCATTGAATGGAGGCTTGTAGTCTACTTTCCTGAGTGAGTGCAAGTTGGAGACTTTTATTTTTCAGTTTCTAGGGCCTTCCTTTCCTCCTCTTCTTGGTCAGCCCTCTGCTCGGATGCATGGAGTTGGTTCTTGAAAAATAATATTTATCTCCTCATCATGCTGACATTCTCTTCGGTGTTCTTCAAAATTGGTTCTTTAAGAATCTATCATTATGGGTTTAGTCCTTGTGTCTATGACTATGTCTTTCTTTGTGGTCTCTATGAGAGGCTTAGCTAGATTCCATGCAAGGCATTTTCTCCTTTCTTGCCTGATATTATGAGTGTATTGAATGTAAGATAATATTTTTAGATCTAGTACATCATCCTCATGTTCCTTCGGGATGCTGAGTTCTAAGAGTGGGAGGTGTCATCGTGTCATGGGATTTTCCTGGGGTATGCAAATATGTGGCAGGCCTACTTGCTTCCCCATTTTCGAGGGTTGTGACCCACTACCCTCTGCCTCCTTGGATGTATCTATTTGTAGCTTCTGATCTTCTTCCTCCTTTTCTGCTTCTTCTCTATCTTGTTCCTATTTCAACTTGTTCTCAAATTCCCTTTTCTGTTGATATTCTTCCTCCTTCTGCTTTCTTCTTTTTGTGTTTCTCTTTCTATCGTTCCTTTTGTTGTTATTCGGCTTGTTTCCTTCATTTTTTTTCTTCTTGTTGTCGTACCAAGGCAACTTGGGCTTTCTTGATTTCTTCCTCTCTTTGCTTCTGCTTGGTATCTAGTTCTGCCTCGACTTCTTTTCCCCCTCCTTCCTGTTTATTCTTAGGAGGATTACAACTTGTAGTATTCTTTTTCCTTTTGGATTGGGAAGTCGATGCTCCTCCTCAAAGGTATTTTCGATTTATAGCATCTACTCTCTCTTGAAGGTTTTGATTTTCCTGGCACTGGCTCTCTTGGTCTCCATCCAAGTTAGCTTTTCCTTCAGGGGCTGCTTCCCTGGTTGCATTGTACCATATTTTCACTTTCTCTTCCACAGGGGACTCTTTGTTCTGTTAGGTAAAATAAAATTTGTCCCACTTGCAGTGTGCAGGGATGATCCTTTTAGTGTCATAAGACATGTGGGATAAATTTACGAAGTGGAAGCCCTTGATATATTCTTCTTCCATTTTCACTTCTTTGAAATTTTT
The DNA here is from genome assembly GCA_034641835.2 of Pinus albicaulis. Lineage (NCBI taxonomy): Eukaryota > Viridiplantae > Streptophyta > Pinopsida > Pinales > Pinaceae > Pinus > Pinus albicaulis. The sequence continues at coordinate 1,246,520,664 of CM076581.1, read as the reverse complement.
GATTGTGTAGGCACCAATAGAGAGTGGGAGGGTATGCCAAAGTTTCTCCTTTCCCTTACTTAGCATCGTAGAGAATCCAGTCATCATTTGATTGCACACTTCTTGTAATAGCAGTTTCTCAGTGATGAACTTCGGCAATGCGTGAGGTGCCTTAAATGATCCAAAAACTCTGACGTAGGTGCCTTCTATGATGGGCAACAAATCGGCTACCTTGATCACTATATCCATGGTCCTTTTGGACATGTAGGGATGATATTCATTGAAAAGGTTCACTAGAGTGCAGTCATAAAATTTTCCGAGATGGGATCAATGTATTGCTTGTACCTGGTAGCCCAGAACATGTTCAGATATTTGTGGATAGGCCCACCGTTTTCTGTGTCCCAGTTGTATGTTCAACCATCAAAATTACATCGTGAGAACATTACATCTAAGAGGTAGGAAGCCATGTACAACTCTGATGCACATCCCTCGTCTAGTAACTGGGCTGTTGATATGTTCAACTTTAGAGCTAGCATTAAAATATATGCCCAGTTGAAATGAGTGACGTAGGATGTGATCGCGTACATTATTGGAACCCATGTTCCATTAAAATTATTGCTGTCTTTCTTGCCATACATCCTGCACATCATAGTTGTGAAAAGCCTTTTTACTTTTCTTAGGCCTTCGGTCTTAGACTCCTGATCCTTCTTCCCTTTTAACTTCTCAAGGTCCTCCCACCAACCCTTCAAGGTATCTTGTACTGGAACATCGTGTGTGGTGATCCAATGGGAATTGAAAGATTCTTCCCTATCTGGGAGTAAGTAGTACACTTTTGTGTCTTTCCCAATCAGATTGGAAAAATGTTTTCTGTCATGATTGCAGATAACCCAGAACTTTGAGTCCACCTTTTGGAGGATCCACTTGATTACTTTTTCACATGGGAATATTGGTGGGTGAGCACCCACATAATGTAGCTTGGACCTCTTGACATTAATGTATACCTTTCGGTCTATGAGGTCTTCCAGTAATTATTGTTTTGTGATATCTTGATAGACTTGATACCATGACATTTTGTCACATTTCCTGAAGACATAGTCAGTATCTTCATAGGTGGGAGGTGGTGAAGGAGGCATGTCTCCTTCTCATAGATCTATCTCTGAGCTTTTGTGTCTCCTTAGAATTTTTGGAGGCCCCATGTCACTTGAGCTTGAAGAGACATAAATGCACTCAAGCTCAGCTTCGATATTCCCTCACGTTTTCAAAAAATATTCCAATGATAAGACGAATGAAAACAAAATAAAAAATAAAAGGAACAACTGATTGTACCAACTAAGGCCTTAGCTGCTCAGGCTGGGTCACTCTGACCTGTGTTGGCTCAAAAAATATAAATTGGAAGGGTTGTGACTTGGAGAGCTAGTAACGAGGTCGCAAGGTTGCAAAGTCACGTTCTGCGTGAACAATCTCAGATTTGTGACTTAGCGACTTAGCAACTCAGCGACGAGGTCGCGAGGTCCCAAGGTCGCAAGGTTGCAAAGTTGCAATTGCATGGATAGTTAGGACTTTGCGACTTTGCAAATTTGGAACTCAGTGACCAAGTCCTGAGGTTGCAAGGTCCCGAGGTCATGAGGTCCCATTAGGGATTTTCTGAAGAAAATTAGGTAGTTGCGACTTGTGGGGAAAAAATGGAAAAAAGGGAGAAAACTCTAAGGGAAGAAAATAAATCAGAGTTGAAACGCTAACAGGAAGGCCAGGGAGGGGTTCCCACAGTAGCAGGAGGAGAAAGGAGGGGTTAAAATGGACTTAGGCATGATAGGATAAAAAAGGAGAAGGGAAATCCTAGGTGGAGTGACAGTGAGGGCTAGGGATTGAAATTGAGGAGTATCTAAGGCAATTAATAGCCTAGTTCTAGAGCAGGTAGGGCCATAGCCAATAAACAGGAACTGTAGGACGTTTCAGTGACATACCTGGCAATAATCGCAATCCAATTGGCTTGTGAGATGTGTTATTTTCTTCGTCGCACAAGTCAAATGCGACCTACATGACCATTTTATTTATAAAGGGGTCGCACTTGTAGTAATTAATGGAGGTTGCAAGGTCTCAAATCAGGCATAGTCGGGTGTGTATGTGACCTCACGACCTTCTGACCTCGCGACCTGTAGGTCGTTGGTTCACAAGTTGGCATAGTCACAAATATTATATTTTGACACAGTTTGCGACCTAGTGACCTAATGACCTTAGTCAAGTGGCAAGGTTTCTAAGTCGCAACTTGCTGAAGTTTGGAAGAAGAGAAACTTTGCGACTCTGCGACTTTACCTAGAAAAAACTTGAAGTCAACTTTTGGGTTGAGATTACCTATCTAAGATGGTTTGTTTGAGGTTCACGGAAAAGGCTAAAGTAAGATCGTCCTTACAATAAGCAACAAGGCTCTGAAATTTCAAACTGGTGTCAAATTTCGGAGGGTGTTATAGCAACTACAATAGGCAAAAAATGGAATTCCCATCCCCAGTTTGTTTTTGTATTCATTAATGAGAAGTTCATTTCCCTCAAATTTTATGTGTAAATGTATTGGTTTACATGTGCATCTTATGGCTGATGTACCCTTGATATTTCTATTGTTATTATGTTTGTTATGAGGATGTACTCTGAAAAATATGATGTATGGATCTCCTCATGTTTTTATTTGTAAATACACAAAAAATATAGCTATTACCTAATAGATGATACTGAAAATAATGATGTAAGGGAGCAATGCTTCTTCGCGATTCTCAGATAAGTATAAAACCCATATGTTTAGATCTATTATTTAAACCTATATATTACATATTTGTGACATGTTTGACGAAATGTATGTCATGGCTAGTAGGGGTCCAATCAATCCGTTATTCAAGTATTTTATTTTTCACCACTATTTCACTATTATATTTCAGTTTTTAGCTTGTCATTGAGTTTTGGGCAGTGATATGGGCTATAGGCTTGAAAAAGTGGCTCAAATCCCAGGGACGTTGGCACATTTATGTGGGGAAAGGTCCCTGGAGGCATGCATGCATATGTTGTGGGAGTGTCCACAACCTACCAGATGCACCCATTCCTATACTATGGGAGCGTATGGGGGTTTGAAGGCCTAAAAGCTCGCTGGGACCCAGGGTCTAGATAACTGAGGTGTTGGGTTAGCCTATGGGAGCCATGTTCTTGATGTGGAAGGTTTGTGTGATGTGTTCCATCAATTTGACTTCCTTAAGTTCACTTGAATATAATCATAGTAAGTCTTCATCACATGTTTACCCCGGTTGGCCGATTACTTGGGTAGATGTTGGATGAGTGTGTTACATCAGGAAAAATAAGAATAATGGATATCGACACTAGTGGAGAGTGGTGTAGAGACATTTGAAGAATTTATAGTGCAAAAAATCACCTAAAAATATATGAAACCCACTTATAATAATATAGATCAAAAAGATATTTCTAATGGTATGTGGAAGTCTAGAAATGGGCTATTATATGAGCATATATATCCAGTCAGAGGTGGAACACCCAAAGTCAAAATTTCAGATCTAAAGTTGGTGGAGCAGTCATAGTAGCAATTATATTTGGCATACCAATAGTACTCAACAACAACAATCCTCAGCCTCATTCTTCCCGAACCTCATTCGACCCCAACCTTATAGTGAGGAGGTCATGACTCTAGGTCACATGGTGAAAGCACTCTGCAATTGAGCCTACACGAAAGTCAGATGAAAACACTAATGCAGAGCAGGTGGAGAAGGATGACGCCGAATGGCTTAAGTGATTAATGCTGTGGAACATGTCGGTTGACTATGAATCGAGCTGGTGAAGTAGTTTTTAAAACAGTGTTAGCTTGACAACATTATGATTAGTCCATGAATGCAGTGCGAGAACCCCACAGGAAAACTAAGCCCACAAACACCAACCCATAGGAATTTAAAGGCATGTAGTAGAAGCATCGAGATATAGGATTCCATTTAACGATTGCAGAAAGGATAGATAATGGACCATTGAGAAAAAAGGTGGGAGGAACCCAAAGCGAAAATTCACCTCACTTGCAGGACCCTAAATAAATTCAAAAGGTGTATAAAGAAATGGTTGGGAGGAGAGCATCAAGACACATCAACACTGACACTGAGGAGCCAATGACCAATGAAAAGTGGAGTGTGTAGGCCCCACTGGTAGCTCATCCCACTCAGTGGAGCTTGGAAGGTTTAAATGTATGCATAACAAAAGGTTTGGGCCAAAGGTGTTGGGAACCGAGCTTTAGTACTTGGTCCCATGTAGAAAAGAGACCAAGGGCGTGAAGGAATTTATAAATAAAATTGTCCCCTAGAGGCTTAAAAGAAATTAAGTGCCTAAAATACCAAGGCGAGCGCCATGACATGAGGTTTTATGGAAAATGTGAGAAAAGGATCCACACAAAATGGGCCTAAAATACATATTTTTGGCATGTACATGTTTTAGTGGCAAAATTGGTGGATAAGCCAAGGTTGAGAGCCCACTAATTTCTGTAAATCCCTGCTAAATGCTGTAAACTTGTAGAATAACAAAAAAATTCACAATAAAAATCATAGTTTGAGCTCAGAACAACAGAACAAAGGTTGCCAACTTGAATATGTTCAAAATATTGGAATAAATAGGAGAAATCCATATATAAATATTCGTGCATGAATGCAAGAAAAACAAGGAGGAAAAAAATAACAAAGAATAATTCTTTATAAGCATAATCAATTTAAGGATTTCGAATATTTTTTTGTAATAGTTTGGGTGCAATAATAGGTGGTGAAGCGAAGAGTTAGTGTGATGGTGTATTTATTAATAAAAACATATTGTTGAATGTGGTGTTGTACAAATTGATTTATATTGTAAGCAAAGGTGGAATTCATGGTTCTAGCTTGAAAATGGATGAAAGGAGAGTCATTGATTTTAAGCGAGTTGTAGCTTGCATATTTGGGGTTGGTGCTCCTTCTGACATGTGCTGGTAAATATTTGGGTTTTTTCTTGCACAGTAATTTTTTTCCATGCTCATTTTCCCATCCCTGATCCTAAAATTCCCCGTGACAAATCCTATGCAATGTTTCCATCATAAATAAATATGGTGACATATCCCCTTAAAGATCTAAGGAAGACTTCCTTGACAGATTATAGGATAAACTTGGTAAATTCCTAGTTTCCTCTTTCAACGCCCTTCCTAATGCCATCATCATGATGATGTCCTTCTCCTAGTTCTAGCCTAACATTGTCAATGCCCTAGTTTATTAAACAATCATGTTGATCCCCTTTCTGGTAGAGCTTCCTCAATTGGAGGAGATGTTTCTACCTCTAGAAGTTCAAGGGCAGTGACTTTCTTGTTGAACAAATATGATAAGGTCAAGCTCTCTCATTTTAGAGCCTTGATCTCATCCATGGGGGATCATCCCTTAGAGAGTGGTCCTTCCTCCTCCTTTCATGGCCTCCCAACCTCTTTCTCCTTTCCATAAATTGACATCCCTCATTCCCCCAAGTTTAGAGCTTGGTTGACCATTTACAAACTCGTCTAAACTCTCATCCCTTCTCATACTTGCATCGTGATTAAGTCTAAGTTCATGGGAGAATGAAGGCTTTTGAGTTGGGTGAAGGACTCTGATATTCACCTAAGGATGTCTCCAACATCAAGGTCTTATTGTAAGCTCTCCTTTTGTAATTTATCAATAATAACGTCTGATGTTTGCTTTCTATATTTGTCTATATGATTATGCAAATATTCTAGTACTCATTGATCTACTAGATAGATAGTGTTTACATTTATTATATATTGTATCACGTTGGCTGTTGTCTCCCAATCATCCACAGATGATTTGTGCGCCATCAGTAGTAGGAATCGGGCCCATAAGGACCATGGATTGAGGTCAACATCAACCGATCCAAGGATAGAAATTGGAAAAAGGTATTTATGTCTATCTTCTCTTTGAATTGTAAACATTATTTAAGAAATATTATGTTAGAAATAATATCATGTTGCTAGATCCACTCTAGGGATAGAAAGACTGCCTCTATCCATGGAGGGGTCTTATCTTCACGAAAGAACTAGCGACTCCACTGGGGAAAATCTGAGACCTTCACCCAGCTCAAAATCATTCCTTCTCCCATGCACTTAGGCTTAATCATGATAAACATTGCTCGGGATTATTACGAATAATGACGGTCGGTTGTAACACGAGTTGTAGAAAAATACACATGTGTGTGTGTGTGTATATATATATATATATATATATATATATATATATATATATATATATATATATATATATATATATATATTGGCATGTAAGTGTGTTACATCCAAAAGCTCAAAAAAGTATATGTTGTATAAAAAAATTGGCTCTTAGAGCTTAAATAAATACAAAGACGTATAAACAAGGCTACTATCCGCCCACACGGTGCTCATGGTAGCAGGTTACTACTCGAATTTATCGCAAGAGTAATTGACATAGTTTGCCTGGAACTCTGAGAATGTATCTTTGAAAATGCAATGGATCTCATCAAATGTGGGATACTATGGGATGCGTCATGTGGGGCTGGCCAGGTTATGCTCCATCTCAACTAATATGTCAGCTCCTTCCTCATAGGGAGCATGCTCTGCTGGACAGGCTACCCTCCGTTCAATCAGGGACATGTCGGGAAGTCTTTGTGGAGTGATCTTTGTAAAAAAATCATACATTTACATGTTAGAACATATAAAAAAAATTAAAAAGGTAAAAAATGTTTACAAAAAACTTTTTACCTACATTAGTCCACTATGTGGTTGTTGGGATTAGAACATCCAGATATCCTATGAAGTCAATGTCATCATAGGTGTAGTACTCCACTACAATCAGCTAATGTCGCAACCAACTGAAGAAGGTTGTGGGGAAATGCATCTGTTTCGCTCCTCCTTGTTTGGGAATTATGTTGCACCTTCGCATTAGCCTTAGATCCCTTAAGGCTAGATCTTAGATCTCCAACCAATGATACTAGAACATGGGTGCTCTCTTCAGAAAGAAGGTCACCAGAATTGACCCATACTTGAACTATTTCAGTCTCCATTTCTTTCACCTGGTTACTTGGATCTTTATGTTAGCTAGCAACCCCTCACACCAGTTGAACATCAGTGGTTCCAAGAAATCCACCACATAGTGGAACTACGATTTCGTTTCCTCAGGAAATGCCTGGGCTCCTGCCACTCTGGTGATACAATGTAGTATCATGCGCAGGGGAACACTTTTATGGAATATATGTCTACCTTCCCACTCTTTCTCTTCTATTCCCCTAGAAAATTCGGTGATAAATTATACGTCCATGACATATAGCTCAAGTTCTTAGTCCTCGATGATGAACAATTTTCGGTCCACATCCCAGATACTGATCAAGCACTAGAGAAGCTCCAGTTGAGGTCTAAAGATGGATGTTTGAAAGAATTTTAACAATCCGCAATTACGCAAAGCATTGACGCAATGTTGGTCGTGTAAGGCTTCATGATATTACACCTGATGTCCTCGTTCTTTCCATTCAATTGACATCTTCTCTGAAATCACCTGCAAAACATGTGCAATTGGTATTTTAGGAGAATTCATGGAAGATTTTTTAGAAATTAATGGTGGAGTTGGGTGTTTTTATTAATTTAAAATCTTCCCCGCAGCTAGCACATCTATCTGAAATGATTCAGTGTTGGTGATGCACTACCCTAACAAGCTGAGGGCAAACAACATGACCCTGATAGCTCAAAATTGTGCTGGTGGAACGCGATTTTAAACTTTGAAATATCTTCCTTCAACTCCCTAATTCTGAAAAATAAATCCTAAATGAATATGATAAAAATGAAAAGGAGGTTTCGAGATCTTACCTAGAAGAGAAAGATCGACAAATGGTGTCCCGAATTGACTGCATGTTGTGAAACCAGCTCCAAAAATAGAGGAAAAGATATATCAACGCCTTAGAAATAAGCCACTTCGAGGGGGAAACCTCCAATACATTACATTAATGAATCATTCTTGGATGATACAAATGACAAAACCTCCTTTCTATATATAGGAGTCCATGGGGCCACAATGTAATCCTAGTGGGGCCACAATGTAACCCTAGCTGACCTAACAATAATAATGTAAGGGCACAATAATAACAATATGGGGGTTACACAGGTACAAAAATAACAATAAGGGGGGCTACACTAACATAATAAGGGAGTAAACTATTAATATAGGGACTTAACATGACCCTCTCCTTAAAATAAGTGTTGTCCTCAACGCTTGATTATTTCTTGATGCTTCTGTATAAAATTTTCATCCTCCCATGTGGAATATTCTACAGGAAAGTTATTCCACTTGTTGAGATACTCTGAAATTGATAATACTTATTGAGTTATTGTTTTTGTGACTGTTTCATAACTTCTTTCGATGTGATGTTGATCTTCTTATTGTTTCATTAGCTTTTGTACCAAATTTAGGTTATCCTTTGAGAGTTGGAGAAGTTGTTGTTGATGCTCGATGTGATCTTGTACTAATTTATCATCTATATTAGCTATTATTTGATCCTTCAAACCATCCAACTTAGCCTCCATTTCTAATTTTAAACCATCTATGTCATCCATCTTAGATTCCATGCCAGCTTCCATGCCATCTATCTTAGTTTCCATGCCATCTATATTATCTTCCATGCCATTCTTCAAACCATCCATCTTAGATTCCAGGCCTTTCCTCAAACCATCCATCTTAATTTCCATGCCTTTATTCAAAACTTCCATGTCATTTTTTGTTACTCTTTGCGAGAGAAAAATTTGTTGCACTTGTTCTTGTAAATTTGATATGTCATGTTGCCATTCTTCGTCTTCATGAGTCATAGTAAAGCCTTCCAAAGGATTAATGGGTGTTGAATTATTTTTAGGGGCCATTTTAGAATCTAATACTGATATATATTTTACAATATGCCCTTGGAATCAATTCAACTGGATTCTTCAATCAATACTTATGCAATTCAGGAGAAAAAAATACACACCTTTTACTTGCTTTTGAGGAGCTCTATATTGAAATTGAATTAGATCTGTAATAGTAGATCCTCAATATTTGAAATTAGGCCTTGTAGCATCCCTCTAAATCTTCTTTCAAATGTCATAGGTCTGACCTGATTTTGATTCTTCAAGGAAAATTTATGTCCAATATCCCACAATGACCCAATTATGGATTGGTTCAGTAGAGCGAACTTGTATGACTTGTCACGTGTCACTTTTTTCTCCTTTGGCTCTAAAATTTATAGAAAATAAACTACATTCCATTTACTTCCAGTCAATTTTTACAGAATTCCAATCTGATGCTTAGAGAGAGAGTTATGAATATTTTCCCATGATCACCTCTTTGAGATGAAATTCAGGAGCCTGAACAAGTTGTAACTTCCACAGACCATATCTCCGAAAATATTGCGAACCAAGCTGTAAAATTTTATGATGATGTTCCTCATGATTTTAGCTTCGCACCTCAAAAAATTTTGGCTTCTGAACCCTCGTCGAAAAAAAATTATAGTGACAATTCCGCGATGACCTGTTTACGTTAAATTAAGGAGCCTAAAAAAATACCTAACTTCCATAGATAATATCGCTACAAATGTTGTGAAACAAGCTTTGAAATTTTGCGACGATGTTCCTCAGGATGTTAGCTTCACACTCTAAAAATTTCAGCTTCTGAACCTTCGTATAAAAAACGTTATAGTGAAATGCCACAATGACCTGTTTAGAGCATCGAAACCCTAGAATCCAAAGCTTTGATACCAAATGTTGTGAAACCAGCTCCAAAAATAGAAGAAAATATATATCAACGCCTTATAAATAAGCCACTTCAAGGGGAAAACCTCCAATAATTTACATTAATGAATAATTCTTGGATGATACAAATGAAAAAACCTCCTTTCTATATATAGGAGTCGATGGTGCCACAATGTAACCCTAGCCGACCTAACAATAATAATTTTAGGGCACAATAATAACAATATGGGGGTTACAAGGGTACAAAAATGACAATAAGGGGGTCTACAATAACATAATAAGGGACTGCACTATTAATATAGGACTTAACACCACACCACTTATTTGAAATTCGGAGGGAAAATGGAAACAATGCACTTCTAAATATGGAAAGGTGAAAATGATTTCGTTTTTTGGTCTATATAGATTAAAAAAAAAAAAACTGCCAATATTTTAATATTTTTCCTCAATATCTGTGATGTTTTTTGTTTATGTGTAGTAAAAGAAATTCACACTACTCATGATCATTTCTGATGCAAACGATTTTAATTTATCTCTTTTTCGGGCTCGTTAAACGTTTATGAAAAACGAACCCCCCTGGAGTCAAAATGAAAATATTGTCGAGTACTTGTCATTTCCAACTCATTAAAGTGAATGAATTGATGTGAACTTAGTATATGTTTACCCCTTTTTCGGGTTGAGATTCACAACTTACAAAAAAAGGATACCTTGATCGAACATGGTCAAGAGGTTCTCTCGAACATAGTTTTCTACCTTTTCAAATTCAAGAGATGATTTATGAGAGGGAAATGCTGGAGTTTTCTTTTGGTTTTTTTTCAGACTCGTTAAGAATTAAAAGTTACCAATTTTACCTTTCATTGGACTCATTAAATATTAAGCAACGAAATACTTGTCACCATGACAACACCAAGTTCCTCCTTCCTAGGGCTCATTAAACTTACTATGATAGATTCATTCAAAGAATGAACTTACATACTTAGCATATTCTATCATGTTCGTGCTGGCTATAAAAAATAAATAGGTACTCATTAGCAATAATGGGGGGAAATTGAAAGTAAACATCCTATCTGTATTATGGGTAGCTTTTCGCTCTTTAACATGAAACTCATTTGCAGTTCGTGTTGGGTTGTGGACATTCTACGTTCATCACTTTGCCTCCATGGTTTTAGAAAATATGTTTTCATCTCATCTGATTACCCATTTTTTGAGCATGACCTTTAATCCTATTTGAGTCAAATTCTGCCATCATTTGGAGCCGTGTACCCAATATGTTCAAGACAAGTCATTTTTTTCAGGCACCTTATGAATATTTTACCTCCTTCGATACAATCACGAATCACTCCTATCATCTTAATATATTTTTGTTTCATGTCGATGATGCGAGAATCCTTATGGTTGTCCATTGGAAAATCACATCCTGTCGACTTCAGCTCATTATCTGAGAATGTGGTTTAGAGACTACTTTTAGTACCTTGGAGCTTGCGTGCCTCAATGGAAACTTCTTTGTGTTCGATGACAGGTTCACATCATTGGCCTTCGATCGAATTATTATGCAAGTGTTCGACTTCAACACATATATTCAAACTTGTATATTGTGTTGTTGTACCTTGAGGTCAATCATCATTATTGGTGGCCCCTCTTGTGCTTGTTAACGGTTTTCATCATTGGCTAGTAATTTGGTGGTTTCTACCATGTTTGACACCAACACATTTATTCAAATGGCTGGATTCATACATTTGGTTGATTGAGATCGCACTAAAGACCTTGGGTCACATATGATTTTTTTCTCCATGTTGCTTGGAGTTATTGAGTATTCATGATTGTATACATGATCCTATCTATATGGATGGCTACGTCCATATTTCGGATCCATTTCTATGATCTTTTTTAGATGGATGGTTGCGACCATACCATGGGCTTATGTGGCATTTGATGCCTAGTGCCGCATCATGTGGTTAGGCATATTTATACTGGACATGTCATATATTGTAAATGTTAGATTTGGTTGGTTCTCCGAAGGTGGTTTGTGTTCTTTTACTTGATTCGTAAAACATTTCAGCCATCACTCCTTATTCTAGCTTCATGCTTTAGGGGGCATATGTTACACAGTAATTTTTCAAAATGCTCCTTTTCTCGTCCCTGATCCTGAAATGCCCCATGACAAATCATGTGCAATGTTTCCATCATCAAGAAATATGCTGACATATCCCCTTGAAGATATAAATACTACTTCCTTGAAATACTACTATATAAACTTGGTAAATTTGTAGTTTCTCGGTCAATGTCCTTCTCCTATTTCTGGCCCAGCGATGTCAGTGCCTTAGTTTACTAGAAAACCACGATGATCCCCTTTCTGGCAGTGATTCCTCAAATGGAGGAGAAGCTTCAACCTCTAGAAGCTCAAGTGCGGCGATTTGGTTGTTGAACAAAGATGAGAAGGTCAAGCTCTCTCATTTTACAGCCTTCATCTCATCGATGTGGGATCATCCATTAGAAAGTGGGCCTTCCTCATCCTTTAATGGACTCCCAACCTCCTTCACGTTGCTATAAGTTCACATCCCTCATACCACCAAGTTTAGAGCTTGGTTTATCATTGTCAGACTCATCTGAACTTTCATCCCTTCACATGCTTGCATCATGATTACGCCTAAGTGCATGGGAGAAGGAATTCTTTTGAGCAAGGTGAAGGATTCATATTTTCACCTAAGGACCCCTCCAACATCAAGTCCTCATTGTAAGATCTCCTTTTGTAATTTATCAATAATAACATCTGATGTTTCTTTTCTATATTTTTCTACATGATTATACAAATATTCAGGTACTCCTGGATCTGATACATATCTAGTGTTTATTTTTATTATATATTGTATAACATTTGTTGTTGTCTCCTGATCATCCACAGGTATTCATGCACCATCAGTAGCAGGAAGAAGGCCTGCAAGGATTGTGGATCGAGGTCACCATCAATAGATCCAAGGATATCAATTGGAAAAGGGTATTTATGTCTCTTTCCTCTTTGCATTGTAAACATTAGTTAAGAAAGATTATGTTAGAAAGAATCTCAATTTTCTAGACCCACTATAGGGCTAGAGAGATCGCCTTTGTCCGCAGAGGGGATTTATCTTGGCAACAATTGTAGCTCGATTCAGTTGTACCTAATAAATGAGGGATTTGTAGTTTCCCATTCGTAGTAGAAAAAGCTATTTGTACTAGCAAGTCGTAGATTTCCTTGGGAAGGAATTGAAGAGAATTTTAAAGAATTTATTTTTTCATTGTTTCATTGACATTATTTCATGTCATGCTCATGTGAATGAATTTTTTATGTTGTCCTGATATCATTACAAAAGTGAAAACAAGGTTTTTTTTTAAATTATTAAAACTCACACAATATTGATTCACCCCCCTCTCAATATTGTCCTAGATTCTAACATAGGATTTAGATTTTTTAAATTATTTATTTTATAATGCTCTTTAAGGTTTTAAAAAATTAGAGAAAATTTGGTAACAAGTCCACAATTTCAACGACAATAATTTTCTATTGTAGGAATTTACAGGGTAATTTCCTTAGATCAAACAACAAATTTCACTGCTCACAAACAGATCACGAATCAGTACACCAATATTTGACATGGTTAAAACCCTCCATGAGGGAAATAGTCCACGACCCAAGCCAATGCAGCCACTTTAGGAAATTTATTGATGTAAATAAAAAAAAATTCCATAAGATTCTCTCATAAACGGTCACCGGAAAAATGACCCCACATGCTCTTTAAATAGAGATCATGGAAAAATCGGATGTTAAGGCACAGATCAAGTGTCGGTAACTCCTAGGAGAGCATGAGCCTTTAGCTCACTACATATCGTGACTGTCAAATTTAAAGTTACAAAAGTACATACTAAAGAAACACACTTTACCTAAATTTATGTTAGACCAAGTTATACTTAACTATTTCCAATTTGGTGGAATATCCTAACATCCTCCCTTAAGAACAACTTTCATTAACTCTAAGCATAGATCAAAGTTTAGTAAAATTTTCTTCTGGGATAGCCTTTGTAAATATATAATCAAGTTGATCATTATTTGAACAATAGTGAATTACAAGAACATGATCATGAATGAAATTTTTGATGAAGTGGTCGCATTGGCTTAGGCTGTGGACTATTTCCCTCTTTGAGGGTTTTAACCATGTCAAATACTGGTGTACTAATATCTGATCTAATTGTCAGTGGTGACCTTTGGTGTTTGATCTAAGGAACTTACCCTTTAAATTCATACATCTAATAAGATATGTCTTGCAAGTTTAAGGTTTATATTCTTTAACTAATTTCTTTATAAATACTCTTTAGGGTTTGAACATATTAGATATATGTTTTATTATTGGATTTCTAAGAAAAAACAATATTTGTTCCACAATGCAACAGACTGAGTATGTAAGCTATTCAATTCTTAAGAATATAATTATTGACTAACTATATTCTAAATAATATTTACATAGAGTAATAACCCAAAAATTGGAAATAAATCGTCATAGAGATATCTGAGCTAGCATTTCTTGAAGAGAAACCTCACCAAATATAAGCTATGACAACTATTATTATTAGATTAAATATGTAATAATATATTTATATAAATAATATACTAATAAATTAATAATAATTAACATTTTCAATAATAATAATTAACATTTTCAATAATAGATAATAATTATCTAATTAATAATAGTGTACTTTTATACTATTAATTTGTTTTTATTTGAGCTATATACAAATTAAGTTTAAATCTTAATAAAACTAAAATAATGGGATATTTACATTCATTCCCGCCTAAAAGACCCAAATTGAAATATATTCACCCTCCATATATGAGCCAACTAGCCCAAAAATATCCCATTATACTCTAGTTCCATGGTAACGATATCCCATTATACTCTACCTCCATAGTAACTGAGGTTTTAGTAGATTACACGATAGGGCTCCAATGAAAAACAATATCACAACGTAAAACAATCTTGTTATTAATTATAAATGTATAACATTAAGATAAAAATCATATCATTATTAAAAACTATTTTACAATCACATTTAATGATTGAGTTATATGTAAAGTGAATTTCACGAAAGCTATTAATATTAGATGAAATAATTATTAATATATCTACATAAATAATATACTAATAAATTAATTTCAATTAAATAATTTTTTATAACAATAAGTGAGAATTAATATTATTATAGTTTCATGATGTTGATATTGTTATTTTTTAAAATTATATACATAACTATTAATATATCTACATAAATATTATACTAATAAATTAAGTTTAATTAAATATTTTTTTATAACAATAAGTAAGAATTAATATTATTATAATTTTGTGATGTTGATATTGTTATTTTTTAATTATATACAAATTAATTTTAATCTTAAATAAAACTAAATATACTTTAATTATAGACCTAAAACTTACTCTATGAAAACATGTAAATATTGTAAAATGCGTGCATAAACACCTGCATAATAATGTTTAAAAATACATTGAAAACTAATACCCAAATTGGAAAAATATTATGGAAAATTTCAATGTTCATGGAGTGAGTCTTACATTTTATGGGAGAGGCTACCTATTTACATTTACAACTGGTTGTTCATGTTTTCTTTGTAACATTTAACTACTTAATTACTAATGAGAATAACAATAAACATGGTAATAATTGTGATATATAAGGACACATTCAGTATATTGTAATTTGTAAAGTGTTATGTTGAACTTTTTACAACGGTGCTTCACAATATACAAAGTTATATAACACTATTTGGAATCAATGATACTTTTTATTTCATTTTTCAACATTTATATAGTTATTGTACATTAACATTTATTGCTAATATAATTTTATTTATAAGTAATTATTTATAGTTGTTTTGTATTGAAAATGTATATCATACTTCTCAATTTTTGTATTTATTTATTAGAAAATAATCTCATCCATTTAATGAATTGGTATATACATACACATTAAATTAAAGTCATTACCAATTTGATATCAATTTTAAGTAAATTGAATAATTACTTATATACTAAAAATATATTAAATAATATTATTTTGAAAGTAAATTTTATATATAATGTAATATGATTTTAGGTATACCAATGTAGATCCATCTTAACTCTAGATGTATCAAGCACCTAAGGTGTGGACCTTTCATTAAGCTTTAGATTCATAGGGACATCACCACTGGCATTTGTTTGACAAAATCCGAGAGAGATATGAGAAAATAGTAACTATTATTATTACATGAAAAAACTATAAATATATCTATATAAATAAGATACTAATAAATTAATATTAATTAAATATTTTTGAAAATAATATATAAACATTAACATTAATATATCTTTATGTTGTTGATTTCTATTTTTTATAAACTATATGCAAATTAACTTTAAATCTAAATAAAACTAAATTATTGGAATACAGAGAGAGTCAAATTAAAAATATATTCACTCTAGAGATATGAGGCCAAAAATATCCTATTCTACCTAATGCAAAAAAATATCAACAACATAAAACTATAATAATATTAATTATGAATGTATAACAATAATACATAAATTATATAATTATTAAAAAAAGTTTTACAATCACATTTCATTATTGAGTTATAGACAAAGTGAAATTCAAGACAACTATTATGATTGGATAACATAAGTATTAATATATCTATATAAATAATATATTAATAAATTAAGAGTAATTAAATATTTTCTCATAATAACAAGTAAAAATTAATATTGACATTTTTTTATTATGTTATTATATTTTTTAACTATATATTAATTTTAAACTTAAATAAAACTAAATATACTAAAATGTTGGTATATACACCTGCATAATAAGGTTTAAAAAAATATTGAAAACTAATCTTCAAATACCCAAATTCAAAATATATTATGATAGATTCCAATGTTCATTGAATCACTTGGAGTGAGTCTTACATTTTACAGATATGGTGACTATATTTCTTCCCAACTGGTTGTTCATGTTATTATTGGTAACAGTCGGTAATAATAGTTGAAAATAATTAATATTATATTGTATTAATGGAGAAATGGTTACATTGTTGTAACATAACTCCTTAAGTTAGGATTAGTTCGTAGGTTGTAGGAGTTTGTTCCCAGCTCCCTATTCTTTTGTGATGTATTTATCGTTGTATCATTGATGTAGAGGATGTAGAGTGTATGCCCCACTTTGTGCAGTCTCCAGGTGCAGTTCTCACCTCTGACTTACTTTGTTATTCAATATCTTTTTTTCTTTCTCGTTTTTTTATCATCGTATTAGAGCTCAGACCAAGTGAGCTTGATTTAGCTTTAGAGCCTTAGTGGTTATAAAAAATTCGTGGATATAGTGCACACAAAAGCCTCAGTGCTCACATGAGAGTAGGTGGTCAGTACAAAACACCTCACTCACAGGAGAAAATCTATTTCTCACGGGTCTCAGTTTTTTTTTTTTTTTTTTTTTTTTTTTTGAGCGCAAAGTTGGATCAACACGATTTTTGCAGCAGCAGCACCATCTATCAAAAAAATTTCTGGATACATAGGAGCAATGATAAATATGGATCAACGCGTCCTTCGAGGTCTTTCCAGTGGTAATTTACAGTACCTTAATGAAATTTTATTTAGTGCATGTTTTTTGCTCAAAAGAGTGTTGACTCCTTTTTTATGGTTCCACAAATTGGATTTTCTAATTGGTGGCAGATCTAAGTAGGAGACACAACAATATTTTAGATTGGTGGTCGATATGAGTTGCAGACACAAAGATCATGCCGGATCAGTGGCAGATCAGTGATCAAGTTTTGGTATGTGTTTATTTTTTTTAGTGTAGCTTCTAATTGTTCATTTAGTTAGAATCGACTGAATATTGGAGGATTTTCAATCTGATCAGTCTAGTATAAATTTTTTTAAAGAAACATATCTCAATGAGAGTAGAAAAATCGATGCGACCAATTATACCAATTGAAAATTCAAGCTACATACACTGCTTGAGGGAGCGAGGGCGTGGTCGATCGTCAATGGTTATGAGTAGAAGTGGAAAAATAAAACAAGTGTAACCACACTCATACGAGACTGGAATAAAAGGGAGAACAAGGAAAAATTATTACTGAAGGTGTTTTTTAAATACCATATTATCCCAGACATCAGAGACGGTAAATTTTCCACTGAGATCTGGATGAGGCCCAAGAATATATACCAAACGCAGAACACCAATCGCATCTTATCACTCAAAGGCAATTTCTTTTTTATGAGGATAGAGGAGAATGAATCTACTGCTCAAATCATTGCAAGGGTTAAAGACCCGAAGGACAGACTGGGTGACATCGAGGAGAAGGTGCCTGATTCCAATCTTGTCACAATCAATTTGAAAGGGATGAGGGATGAATACCATATGTTCATAACACACTTGGTTGCACAACATAAAACCCTTGCATTCAAAGAGATGACAGGAATTCTATTGAAGTAATAAGAGAGAAAAAATAAGTTGAGGCCACAGAGTGTCAATCTTGCTTTGATGGCGAAGAAGAATCTGTATAAAGGGAAACAACCACAAAAACATAAAGGCGGTGTTTCTACTATCGAGGATATGGTCATCAAGCTAGGTTTTGTTTTAAGAGACAGGAAGATGAGGCTAGAAAAAACTAGAGAAATCACACAAGACATTTTTTTGATGAAGGTCACTGCCATGACTTTCAACTGTTTCTAGTTTATTATGCTATTTCAACTTCTGAGGAGGATGAGGCTGAAATATGGTATGTTGATTCTAGCGCATCTTCACATATGACAGGTAATAGAAATTGGTTTGAGTTTTTTGAAGAAACAACTTCTAGAGCTAAAATTTATGTAGGTGGTGACAAAGGTTATGCAATTAAGGGGTATGGTGATATTCTGTTCATGTTTCCTTCCAGTGATATCGGACATATTAAAAATGTGATGTATTTACACGCGATTAAGAAAAATATAATCTCTGCATTAATCATTAGGTGAATTTTGAGGTCTAAAATGGGCCTCCTAAGAAAAATGTACAACAAAAATCATCTTTATAAGAACTAATAGGATTCAAGACGATCATGTCAACCATGGGGGATGATTCACCATTTCTTAAGTAAAAGGGTAAAATGATTAAAAAATAGTAAAATAATAAAACTACTTTTTTAACTAGTATTTTCAACTTATATCCCAAAGTTTTTTCTCAAATTTCGAGCAGGAGTACTCTTTGGATGAAAAATTTAATTCCTCATCCAAGGAGTTCCCATCTTTCAGACTTTCGATGAGTCTTGCTACACGAAAAATGAGAAATACATGAAAAACGTGATTACAATCATGTTTTTCATGTTTTTCTATTTTTTATTGTAGAAGGACCCATCGAAATTATGCAACATGGGTACTCCTTAGATGAGGAATTAAATTTTTCATCCAACGAGTACTCCCCCTCAAAAATTGAGTAAAAAGTTTCGGAGATAATTTGAAAATATGAGTTGAAAAAATAGCTTTTTTTCCCTCTAATAAAATCTTATTTTATTATTTCCACTATTTTTTTATAATTTACATAGGAAGCCCATTTTAGACCTCAAAATTCCCCTAATGGATAACATATTAGGACCTGCAAGTTGAATTCTTAGAAACATATTATGTCATAAAGGATAGCAAGGAGGAACTAGTTGCATCAGGAGTGCATGTGGGAAACCTATACAGATTGAATGTCAAGTGCATGCCACACTAAAATCTAGTTTCAATAGGATTAATGGATGAGAATCTTTGGCACTGGAGATTCCGTCATCTTAACCTATAAGACCTCATGCTACTTAAAAGGAAAGGTATGGTTGTCGATGGACTCCCTGCTTTTCATAATGTTCATTTAGATTGTGATGGATGTGCATTAGGGAAAATCCATAGAGAAGAGTTTCCTTTGAATTTTGATAAGAATAAAAGAGATGTTATGGATTTGGTGCATACAGACATATGCGGACCTATGCATAATAGGTCACTAGGTGGTGCATATTATTTTTTACTATTTACTGATGATTGCAGTAGATTCTATTGGATTATTTTTTTAAGAAAAAAGAGCTAGACATTTCAATTCTTTAAATAATTTAAGAATATGGTGGAGAGTCAGACAAGGAAATTCATAAAGATTCTTCGCTCCGATCAAGGGGGAGAATACTAGTTGGGAGAGTTCATGAAATTTTGCAGAAATCATGGGATTATTCAGTAGTTCACAGTGCTTCACACTCTACAGCTAAATGGAGCCACAAAATGAAAGAACAAAACCCTTGTGGAGTGTGCAAGAAATATGCTTCAAGGTAAGGTTCTATGAAATGGTTTTTGGGTTGAAGAAATCAACACTGTTGTTTATTTAAAAAATAGGAGTCCTGCTAAATTTCTGAATTTTAAAACTCCTTTTCAAGAATTTTATGGATATAAGCCACAAGTGAGTCATTTAAGAGTTTTTGGGTCAAAATCCTTTGCCCATATACAAAAGGTGAATAGAAGGATGTTATATCCTAAGGCCATGAAATGCATCTTTGTGGGATATTGCATTCAATTTAAAGCTTATAAGTTGTTTAATCCTTCGAATCATAAAATATTTGCAAGTCGAGATTTCATATTTCATGAGAAGGATGAGGAAGGAAACTAAAAAATTATTGAAGAATGGCACATTCCATTGTTGATCGAAGAAGGTAGTGAGTACAATAAACAACGAAAATAGTAGGTTAAATAAGAAGAGTTTTGAAGTAGATAGATTTGAAGTGAGTCCTCTACCAAGAATAGTAGGTAGGCAGAGTCAAATACCAGCTAGATTGAAGGACTATGATTTAATTTCAAACATTTTAAATGTTATAGAGCCCACAAAATATAAATAATATAGTCAATCTCATGAATGGAGGTCTGCACTGAATGAAGAATTTGAATCTATTATTAGAAACCATACTTGGGAACTAGTTTAATTTCCTGAAGGAAAAACACCCATAGGTTGCAAGTGGCTTTACAAACCTAAATTTAATGAAAATGGGAGTATATATAAGTTTAAATCTAGATTGGTGGCAAAGGTTTATTCATAGCAAGAGGGAATTGACTTTGAAGAAACCTTTTCTCATGTAGCGAAATTGAATATTATTAGAATGTTAATTTCTTTAGCTACAAAATATCAATGGAAGGTACACCAGTTAGATGTTAAGTCTGCATTCCTCAATGGTGATTTAAAGGAAGAGTCTTATTGAGTCTAGCGCGAAGGGTTTCTGAAGCAAGGGTGGGAACATTTAGTGTGTACATTGAAAAATGGACTATATGGTTTAAAATAAGCACCCAGGTCTTGGTACGAGAAGATTGATTCATTTTTCTTACAACATGGTTTTCATAAGAGTATGAATGATCCATATCTATATGTCAAGTATGATGAATAGAGGAATATTTTTTTTATTTCTCTTTATGTGGATGACATTATTATAAACGGTAATGGAGATGCATTAATCAAATAAATGAAATTGCAGATGTCAGAAGTTCTTGAAATGAAATACCTCATAAATTTACATTATTTATTGGGTCTGGAAGTATGGAGACACTCTCAACAGACTTTCCTTACTCTAGGGAATTATGCCATAGATCTTCTCAAGAAGTTTAGGATGGAGCAGTGTAAGACAACATCAACACCTTTGGAGCAGAATCTGAAGTTGTGCAGTGACGATGGCTCTAAGGAGGTGGATGCCACTTTGTATAGGAAGCTAGTTGGAAGTCTGATATATCTAACTACAACTAGACCATACTTATCATATATCTTAAATTTGTATTTACCAAGGCTCTACAATGATCAAATCCCTCACGATGAAAAATAGGTTTTCACACCTTGAGGGATTTGATCGCTATGGGAACTTCATAGATCTCGAGTTAAGATGAATATATGCTCGTAACTAAGATAACTGAGTTTCTTGTTGGATATCATCTTAAAATCAACTTAAACTAAACTAATTATATATTTTTTTAAATGAAATGGGTAGACATTTGTATTATTAAAAAAAATAGATTACAAGATCATAACCTTTACATATTCCAATTTTTATTGCAGTTTTAAAATTCAGCGTTAGGGATAAATTCAAACTCTCAAGTGAGTTCCCCATCACCCAAAAATTTCAGTCCCTTTCCAACTAAATTTTTTCGAAATATCTTCTAATATATAAACACATTTACATTTTATTATTCACTATTTTTATTTTGGTTTAATCTGAATTCTATATTTTCTTAGAGAAATAATTTTTCCTTTCTTTTAAAGTTGATCCCAACTTGCATTTTTTGGAGATTTGAATGAGTCACTTTTCAGCAAGTGCATGATGTTGTTTGTGAAGTCTTTCTCATCCACATGATTTTTCCAATAAGTTTCCCTTCCAACATTATTCCTTGCCTTGAGGGTATCTGTTTTCCTTGAGGGTTTGTTTCTTTCCCACTTTTTCTAAGTTCAGAGAATGTTCACTGCCACGCTAGTATTCTTGATTGAATTTTTTTTCCTCTTACCCATTTTATGTGGTAGAATTTGTTCCATATTTTGGTTCTCTCTTACCTTGACACTCTTTCTCTTTGTATACAACATAGTAATAGCTATGATATCTTTACCACCATTTATACCTTCAATATGGTTTTTTGACCCTTGGGGCATTATTTTATTACATGTCTTGGTTCATAACACAACTTACACCAGAATGAAACATTTTCTCAACCAAGATTTTGGGGTCAAGACAAAATTTGGGTATGTGAAATTGATCTAAGTGGGAAAACCCTTACTAAAGTTCATCTCTAAACAAATTCGAGCATAAGAAGTTTTATAATATTTTTTTTTTTTAATCTTGGCTACAAAAATAAGACTTTCCAAGAGAATTCCCAATAAAGGATACCATTAGAGATTCTAAAGATGCAAGGGAAGGTTCCAAATCCTTACTGAAACTAGAGTTGTGGAGATTGATATCATTACTGGATTAAAGGGGTAAACTAGAGCTACATGAATATATCAACATTTCCCTAGAACCACGACCTGGATTCAAAAGCTACCTTTTTGTCCTCAATATTGTCAAAAACAACAACAAATAAACCCCCATCCATGGGATGAATATGAACATCATTTGTTAAAAAAGTTTTCCATGACATAGAGATCCATTTATGCATATCCTTGAGTAGTTGCCACAAATATCCTTTTATACAGTGGCCAAAATCCATAAAACCTACCAATCAAACGTTTGTTTTCTTCTTATATATTTTAAATCAATTTAGATGCTACCTCAATTTAAACTAAATTACTTATTAATAATTCTTTTAATTAAATTAACTATAAATTTAAACTAAAATATTTAT
Organism: Pinus albicaulis; assembly: GCA_034641835.2. NCBI lineage: Eukaryota > Viridiplantae > Streptophyta > Pinopsida > Pinales > Pinaceae > Pinus > Pinus albicaulis. Next base: position 1,246,497,519 of record CM076581.1, on the reverse strand, counting down.
TATTAATTTTTTAAGTTAAACCAAATTAAATTATTAATTTAAGCATTTATAATAATAAATTGGTCAACTTAATATTCTTAATAATGAGTTGGTCAACTTAAACTAAATTACTATAATAACTTTAAAATAAAATAAATCACTTCAGGGACATCTCCTATATATATATATATATATAAACTGATCCTTCAATTTCTATTTACAACCCATTTCGACTTCCATGTTCAAAAGGAATTTGGAGAGTCAGTCAGAGGCCAAAGATACGTGAGGGTTCAAATTTATCAGTTGTCAATCTATTGTAATATATATGCAGGTACAATCCATGACTGTTTGTGAAGAGTGTAAATATGTTTTCGATTGTTTTTATTTATGATTCCTATAGCTATAAAGGTTTTGTATTTGAGCTTTCCCTTAAATTTGACTTTACGGTTTTGGAATATTGTGAAATAGTCAAGTGTTCAGGGTTTTGTGATATTTGAGCTTTTCCTTAATTTTAAGTTTAGGGTTTTTGGATATTGTGAAATAGTCTCATGTTCAAATTTTGTTCATTAATCACAACTGTTCAAATGATCTCCACATGAATATCGATGGGTTTTTCTCTTGTTTGTGGGTTGTCGTTATTTAATTTTCCTCTTTGATTAAGAGTGTTAAGAGTGTTAAGATTTTTTGTGTTTTAATATTTTTCAGACATTGCATTTGGCATTAAGCTTTTGGAAATATAGGTTTGAATTCTAGATTTCTATGAAATTCTCAGTGTTTGAAAGTTTCTCGGTCTGCATACCTAGTTAAAATTAAGCTTGAATTGTATTATTTAAGGTATTGCAGTACGATCAAAAGACCCATTTTATTCTAGGTAAATATTTCTTTCACTGAATATAAATTTATGAAATGTTGGAAAAAATGACATCCTTATATTTTATTGTATTTTGTTTGTGTGTAAAATAATTTTTCTTCTCGCTGACCTATCTTCTATTAGTGAGTTCTGTGTAAGTCAGAAATATTTGAATACCCAAAGAAACATTAATTTGGAATTTGGATATGGATAATAGTGCATATGAGTTTGAAAGCCAATGAGGAAACCATTGTCTCAAACTAATTTAGCAACGTAGTTTCAAGAAAAAAATGAGTCCTAAGTGAAGGGAGTAGTAAAGATTCCCAAATCATCAAAAAAGAGGTAGAAGAAGAATATGAATTCTGAGAAGAAAGGTGACAGCTCGAGCTCTTCGTCAAGTGGTCGTTCGGAATTTTCATCGCCAACATTCAACCTTCAAACTTCAACGATTCATCAAACATGGCACCTAAAATATTACCATTATCAATCCTTGTTTAAAAAAGTAAACCACACATAACATCAAAATAATGTTAATCCACAATATGATGTGATATCCGAGCATGCATGTGCTCATTGTCAATTTCATTTCCAATTTCAGCTTTACTAAATTCACCAACTCCAACTAGATTCAGCAATGCACATCTCACTATGTAGTTGTCATCCACAGGTGTTTCATCATAGTGGGATTCACCTTTTTTTTCACAGTCCACGTTACAGTGGAGTGCTTGAGAATTGATATGCTCAAGCTCTGTTTCACATACATAGGCTTCAAATTCTCTCTTTGCAATCTTGGTTGCACCTTCTTCATCCATATCTATGCTTTCATAATGATTTTCACCATCATGCACCATCCATATTACAGTAGAGTGCTTGAGCATTGATATTCTCTTTCTTTGTTTTACATGTAGAGGCTTCTACTTCTCTCTTTGCAATTTTCGTTGCATCTTCTTCATCCATATGCATGCTTGCATAATGGGTTTCTCCAATCTTTGTTTTCCACCTAGATTCTTGCTCATCTACTCTCAGATCTGCATATAACATATTTTCATGTGACATAGCCTTCTATTGCATGTCACTCCCCCTTCCACCAAATTCTTCTTCGAGTATATTCCATGATTCCTTGGAAGTTTTAGCTTTTTATACCTTGCACATAACGGTTTCATCCATTGCATGTTGAATGAAACTAAAAGATAGGGAATATTTTCCTTCTACTAGACATCTTAGTTCCTCGGCTACGGCCTGAACCTCTTCAAACATGGTCACAATGTTTTCCTCTTCTGTTTTATCCATTTTCTTATTCTTCTTCTCTCATGATTTGCGACTCATGACTGATGTCATAGCTACTTGCATGCTTGCATGAGGCTATCTTCCATATCGCCCCCGGAAAAAATATGATTTTTAATATGCATCCCTGTAAGGCACAATATTTCCTAAAAACCTGTCATGGTTGAAAACACATAAAAATACTTTGTTTTCTCACATAATTTTCAATGCCCTAAAACTTTCTTTCCATTTCAATAAAATCCTTCAAAAAATATTCTTTATACCATGCAAAATTTTCCACTTCTTCAAATATTTAAATCTCTTAAACCCTTTCAAAGACACTTCGAGAAATATTCACTTTCCCAAACATAATCCTTTAAAAAATATTATATTAAAAAAAAAAATTCAAAATCCCTTTTGAAAATATTTAATATAAATATTTATTTAAAAAACCGTCCACCACACCTTTTTATAAAATTTTAATTAAAATACTTTTATTTAAGAATCGCTTTATGGAGAGCCCTTTTAGTTTTATAAAACTCAAACCACAAAACTCTTTGTCAAAAAGAGATGTCACGTATTAATAAAAGTCAAGAGCATAACCTTCACCTCACTATTCAAAAATGTGTGCCCATGAATAAAACCTTTTGAAACTTTGACTTTCCAAATGTACCGTTTATTAAAAAAATATTCTTCATGCTATTAACATGAATTTTATTGCATGTTTTAGGTCCCTGTAATTTGTTAGATTGGTGAGAAAAAATGAATAGGGGTAACATAAGACCAATATTTGGAGTCTTACGACCTAGCCTTCCTGGACTTAGAGAGGGCTCTCTCTATTTTGTGCAAAGGATGTGAACTTGTTTTCTTTTAGTGTTTGATTTTTAGGCTAGTTGTTAAGTTTAGGGTTTGTTTATTTGTTTTGGTTGGGTAGATGATCAAGTAGAATATATGGAGTGAGGAATATTCAATTCATTGGGTTATCGAGTCTATAAAAAGTCATGGAAAGTTCAACAATGAATCAGGGTGCATCACAGGGCAAATCTAACATGGTCAAATAGATTTTCAAGGTTTGTGTGAGATGAGATGAACATCAAGTTTGTGAACAATGTAGGGAAAATGGAAGTTAAGAATATTTTGTCAAATACTTTAACAAGAAGGGCCTTCAACACTATTTAGCATAAATAATTAATCATAAGACAGGGAAAACCAATAACTCTTTGATTAAGCTCAATAAAATAAGCATTTAAGACAAACAATCCAGTGAACTATAGAAGGCAAGAAACTTATTTAACTTCTAGTGATTTCCCCTTCAAGGTTAGAAAAAAATTTAAGATAGACATATAACATAGATAAAAGAAGAGGGAACTCCTAAACATCATTGATAATAGCCATAAATACCTCCATAGAAACCTTTCAAGACTGGACAAAGGGTATGATCAAAACATAGCCTTTTTGGAAAAATGTAATTAGTGATACTTCAAATAAAGATCTCAAGAAAAATGTTTTAATGACATCAAACAAGTAGGGATAACCATAAAACAGCTTTGATATCTACTTTATTTCATCATTCATAAGATAAAAAATATTGGGTGGGTCTAGAGAGAAACTAAGAACTCTCTAAACTGACATAATAGAGGAAAACATAGAGGCAATGAAGAACAAACAGAGCTAAGGTGTATTTGAAAAACATTTCTTAGTCTAAAACCTTTGTCGTAATACAATATAGAAGGATGTAACACAATGATACATAAGAAAACAAGAACTGAATAGAATCACATCACCATTAACCATGCTAAGGGATCCTGCAAGCAAGCCTTCTCCATCATCAATCAAAACGAGCCATCCACAAATTCCACAACACCAATTTCTCTTCAATCTCGAAAAGAACCATGTATTGCTCCCAAGAGTCATCAAATGCCAACATTTTACCATAAGTCCCTCATGCTCTAATTATCTAGAAAAGGAGGGAAAAAACCCTAACTAGGGTTTGAAAATGCCAAAAACACCCAAAAATGTCATTTATGTCTAAGAGACCACGCAAGGCCCAAGAAACAAAATATCTCATGAAATAAATGCAAAAATAACTCTTATCACCTAATTTTGGAGTGATTTTCCCTAAAAAACACTAAAATATGATTCTTCCATAAATGAGTGTCTTTTTTTGACTTTTTCACATTAAAGGCGTAGCAGTGCGGTCTGAAGGTGTAGTGCATGCACAGGAAGACTGGGCCCACTTGCAGCGAAGTTTTGGATGGCCTTCCCGATCTTAGGATTTGCTTTGTGATGGCTTTTTTGAAATCTTGTTGAGTCTAATTTCCAAAATGGCCCTTGTTTTTTTGATTGGGCTCCACTAACCTGTCGAAAAAGTGATTTTCCCAAGGTTCTCTAGGCACAGTGCCAATCCTAAAAATGAAGCAGAAAGGTGAAAAATGAGGTGCTTTGTAGCCTTTTGAGGGACCAAAAATGCTTCAAATGCATTGAATTTTATTATCATGTTGTACTTGAGCCGAGGATTCCAAAAATGAAAATTTTTTCTCCTGAGGATGCCTAAGGTGAAAGCGTAGTGCCAAAGGTGTTGCGCCTTCAGGCCTTAAAATTAGCAAAAAAACAAAAGTTCTCAAAAAGTTCTCAAAATTGGTGGATATATTCCTTATGGGGTTTGGGAGGTGTGTAGAGAATCTTGAGCCAAGATTCGAAGGTTTTCTTGGTCCTTTTCCTCTTTGAGTGCTTTTATTTTAGCATCGACCTTTTTGAGCTTAGCCCTTGCAATTTGATTTTGCAATGCATAGTGCTTGGTCATTTTATTTTGGAGGCCAAGGTCCCAGTTTACCTTCTTAAGCTACTTGTTCTCATTCTTATAATACCCAATGTTATACATTTCCATGCCAAGGAATATTTATATATCCATAATTTCTGCATCTTTGCTTTGGAGCACTATGCTAGTGGCCCTGTCCTTGTCTTCATTTTCACCGTCAAGGTTAATGATGTCAAATTCTTGTTCAAGCTCCTTCTTACCTTTCTTACCTTTATTCACCTTTTGTTTGCCTTTATATATCTGCCTGGTAGAAGTAGAAGGCATGGCCTCTTGCCTTTTAGAGGTAGCAAACACATGCCTTTCTCCTATTTGATATGTCAATGGAAGAGGCTTGCTTGTGATTATTTTGGTGTCTTCCTCATGGCTGCCACTATTTGTCTCCATGAATTCCTCTTCATTACCTTGACTACTGCTTACCTCATTACCTTCAACATCAGCCTCAGTGTTGGCCTCTTCACTGATTTCTGCACTATCCTTTGTACTGCCTTCATCTTTTTCATCATTATTGTTAGGAGTCTCAAGGCTATGCTCTTTACTTCTCTCATCAAATTCTTCACTTTCTTCACCTTTTTCGTGACTGTCATGACTATTTTCATGACTGTTATAGTGACTATCATGACCGTATTCTTTGAGATTTTGGTCCTTGGTCTCACTGTTGTCATTTTCCTTGCTGCCCTTTTCCTCACTGATGCCTACTTTATTTGTGTCTATGCTGTCTTTAGCCTCTTCATTTTCTTCATTGTTAACATCTTCATTTTCCTCCATGTTTTCTATCCTGGTCATATTCAACATCATAATTATCATTTGTTTCTTTGTCACTTGTTTGTTCACTGCCACTTTCTTTTTTTGTGTCTGTACTGTCTTCTGCCTCTTCATCTTCAACATAATTATTTCCCTTATCATAATTTATTTCTCCCATGCTAACATCACTGCCCCCTACCTCTTCGTTTTCTTCCTCTTTATTGTCCTCTACTTCATCATTTCTCAATTCATCTTTTCTCTCTCCTTCACCCTCATTTGATTGATCATTGTCACTCCCTTCTTGATCTGATGCATTAGGAGAGGGTGAGGAAGGGAGGTTTTCTTGAGGAGAGGATACTTGTGTAGATGATTAGGCATGATCAGTAGGAGGTGATGGAGGAGTAGACAGAGGAGGATGATATGATGAGGGTAAATTTGGCTGATGATGGGGTTGTGGGCTTGTGAAGTGTTCATGAGCAATGAACACCTCCCAAGGCATGCCTTTTCTCTCCAACTGATTTATCCCAACCCTCTTGATCAAGGAGTGATGTAACAAATTTTTCATTTTCTAGGAATAGTTCATCCTTTGGACAACAAAAGACATCTTGTCAATACTCCTATAGAGGTAGTAGGTTAACTGAAGCATCTTGACCCTAGTGAAGTGCATGAGCAATTTGATATGATAGGAGTAGAGTCTAGAGTATCTTCCCTCACAGGTAAAATATTTCATGATGACCCTCATCCGAGGTGCATACCTCTCCAGTAAGTGTGAAAAAGGGAAAATAGATTTGCAGCCTTCTTTGTATCTGGGTTTGAGAAATGGCTCATAGCAGCTTATGTATAACTTTTCTCTTTTGAACCATTTTTCACACACATTGGGTATGCTTGTAGGATGGGAAATGGCATTCGATGATAGCTAAAAATATAACCCTGCAAGATTTATTTGTTTAATGTGTAGGTCGAGGATGAACAACCTAGTGAGCTCAGGGTGACTTTGCACTTGTTGGCCCTTTTCACAAAACTGGAAACACTAGACATTTTGAAAGCATGTGATGATCATAGGAGAGGACTTAAGCTCCAAAGTGTCTTGGGGTTCAAACCTATTTACCTTCCTACCTTTGTGCTTCTGCCTCATAGGTACTTGGTCTCCTTCACTGCTAACACTCTCTCCTCCTCTTGACATTTTGATTTCCGTTGCCTTTAAACAACCCTAACTCTGCTTGTGAAACTTGATATGAGGATTGATTTGGAATGAGAGTGAAGGGAAATTTTTGTAAGTGAGTGAGAGGGAGGTGTAGGTGTATTACTGATCTCCTTTAAGATTTGATGAAGGGTTAACTCCAACTTACTATAATTACCCTACTTCAACACCCTTATTGAATGATAAATTCTTGCTTGGAGGTTAAAATAGGGTTTTTGTCATGAATACTTAGGGTTTCTAGTCATTGGGGTTTATTCAATTCCATTAATCATAAAATCATGAAATTCACTGGAGGATAAGGAAAAACATCCACCTACCAACTTTCAATGTCTTTGCAAGTCCTTGGATGCAGCTTGGAGGAGTATTTTTATTGTTTTTTGGCAATTTGCAGGTGGAGGAAGGGCTTCTAGTGAAGGCGTAGCGCCTACACGCATAGTCAGGTCCCTTCTCCCCATTGTGTTGCACCTGCACATATTCCTGGGTGTCGTTCCTCCTAGATATAGCGCTTGACTGCATTCAGGCTTGTCGAGTTCTCCCAACGCGCAGCGCTGGGCACGTTTTCTACCTATTTGGCTCTCCCTGGGTGAATGGGTAGCCCCTTCACAAATGCATAGCGTGGTTCCATGAACATGCAGAGCAGTGTAAATTTACACTGGAAAACCTCCTGAGCGCGTAGCACCTACATGAATGCACAACGCTGAGAAAACTCACTCAAATTTTCACTGAAAACTCTGATTTTTCTCCTTGAAGGTTTGATTATTTTGCAAGCGAATAATGAGCGAAGTGAAAAACAAAATGACCCTTTATAGTCATAGGAAAATAAATTTAGCCTTTGTAGACCCACTTTCTAATTATTTAAGTCCCTTTTTCACTTTTACTGATATTATTTTTGACCTTTTGCAGTAGGTGGCTTAAAAAACATTCAAGTGGCCTTTTTCCATTCTAACCGTTTTTCTTTGTTTGCTATTTCGGTTGCTAACATGGCGAACTTTGACTACCTTTGGCTTATTGATGCCTTTCACTCTTTGTTCTGCAGATGTTTGTTTCAGTCACATGATTGATTGTGTTTTGGTTTATTCATGTCTTCCAATCACTCTCAGTCCATAAGTGTGATGAAAACCTTGAAGTGACCCTCTTCCCTCTGACCTTTCGAACATGTTAAATTTACTTTGACAACCTTAGGCACTTGTATATTGGCAGTACCTTTAAAAATTCACTATTCTTACCTTGGAGATCAAATTACCTTGTGCTTGATGGGTGACTGAAAAAACTTGTTTCATCCTTCTCATTGATCCTTAGTCATGATAAATCCACCTTTGAAAAGCACCATAGTCTTCACAATCATATATGTTATCTCCTCTTTTGGCCACTTCTGATTTGCAGGTGCCATGACATACTAATTTATCCCTTTCTGATGTTCTTGGATTTTGACATATTTAGTCACACAGTAGCAACCTTATAATCAGTTTGGCTTTCCATCTTGGAGCTTAACCCTATGTTTTTATTCCTTTGATCGTTAAGTGTAAATGACTAAAAATGGGAGCTTGACCTTTCTTTCACTGATACTCTTTGCATTCTCTTCATTTTGAGGCAGTGAAACACTTTACTTGGAAAACTCTAGAGGTCACCTACAATAGTCTCTTCAAACCTTCTTTCTACTGTCATCATGGAGTTTTTAATCATGTTTACTTTACCTCCCTTGCGTATCTTTTCAAAACCTTAGGTTTCTGGGCTATTTGAGAAGAATTATTAGTATTGTATTATAAGTTCTATATATCCCTTTAGAGTTGATTCATTTCTATCTAGTTCACCTCACCTTTTTCCCTTTGATGCATTGGGTCCTTGTTTAGCACACTGCTAGCCTAATCAGGCTCAAAAACCATGATTTTCCCTTGGACATAAACTGCTCCCTGTCCTTTTGATGTGAATTTCTTAAAACACGAGTAGGCCTCTTACCTTACCAATTTTTTTCTGATAGTCACCTTGACACTCCTACAGAAATGTCAAAATGAATAGCTGCCCTTTGCAGAACTTGATCTTGATAAGGTGGTCCTCCTTGGAGATTTTTCTAATCTATCTTGGTAAAACAGGTGTTTCTCTTCTTCCACCTTTGATTTATCTTTTAGTACATGAGAAAAAACTTTTCAAAACACCAACGATAACCCTACAACCTATGCAAAACCATAATGACCTGGTGGAAAACTCCTTTGACTTGGTCTTTGACTGAAATCTTGACTTGGGGTTTTCAAGCATGAAAAACAGAGTTTTTGACAAATTGATGTATTGAATATCCAAAATCCAATGTAGTTAATTTATCTAAAGATCCTACAGAGATATTCTTTAGGCCATCCATGCTTGAAGGATTTGGTGAACATGGGAAAGAGTAGGCTGATTGGTAATCCTAGATGGCAAGTGGAGGGGTGAGGAAAAAGCAAAACAGATTGCTGAGGTCATAGGTGGGAAAATATGGTGTAGATGAGTGGCATAAGCCCATGAGGGGTCCTTTAGGAGTGGTACGCTGACCATGACATGAGAAAATAGTGAAATAGTAAGAAATTTTTTTTAAGGATAATGAAGGCAGTGAGATTCGTAAAACTCACAATATTCATGAATCTTGTTTTTAGAAATCTAGGACAAGTATTTAGTCATCTAAAAATAAAAAAAATTACTGATGACTAATAGTGGCTCCACTTGGGGAGGGTAGCTCCTTTAAGAAGGTGTCCAAAACTTCAAATATCAAATCTCTGAGTTTAGGAAGACCAGTGCCTCATCCATCAGGCATATTTTTCTTCTTTCATTTGCTGATGTTACTCTTGAACCTATAATCTCAAGAATATGAAAGACATGATTTCTTCAACCTCACCTCTACCTACCCATCATACCTTTGCCTATCATTTTTTCTTCTGTGGGTGCACTTGGAATAGGAAGCCCTAGACATTTTTATTTTCTTTTGAAAGAAAAACAAACTATCTACTTGTATCCTTATCACTTCCAAGAGTTTAGATTATGCTAGTGAAATCTTTTATTATCTACCTAGACTATTCATCTGTCAAGATTAAGCTGTTTGACAGAATTCATTCTCTAATCTATTGACATCAAATTGAAAACATGATTTGAACCAGGATTAAGCAATCTGATTCACCATGGGCTGTGGCATTGGGACAAGTTGCATAGAAACATTACTTTTTGTACAAACAAAACTAGAAAGTATAAGGGCTGTATTTCATCATTTGTTAGTAATCCCTATCTTTCTCTTTGGTTCATATTTGAGAATTGAGAACCAACATATTTTCCTCCTAATATATTCCTACTGACAAGTCAAGATTAAATGATTTGACAAGCCTTCTTTCACGAACCTATTACTAGGAATTCAAAACATGTTCAACCTTGATTAGGCTAGATGACTCAACAAGACTTTCTTTCCCAAGAAGTGGCATTTAGACTTTCTCACTTTCAGCAAAAAATCTTTTTTTTGGGTGGGGTTTTACCTCTTCTTTAAATCTTCCCTCTTTTTCATCTTTTCTCTATTTTTATTTTTTCATTTTGGATCATCATTCTAAGACTAAACAACTAGAAATATGCTGATAGTATTGAGATTATTTTTATTCCTATCTATCCTAATCTAACTTATACATGATATACATTCATTTGGTTAACTCCCTTTTCCAGTATAACCAATCAAGCAGATGATTCCATGAGTGATCTTGGTTCAAATTCTTGAGTATGGTGAAAAAATCAAAAGGCCACTCCCACCTCACTTGTATTTGAACATAAGAACCTAAAATTATTCTTATACCTTGTGTAAAACTGCTCCTAACATGTTTTACTCCCTCTTCAAATTTCCTTAAGTAAGCAACAAAAGGATCTTGGAATAATACCTGATTTAGAGGATTTGAGAAAAAGACTTCATTTAGGATTACTTATTCCTTCACTTGGCTAAAATTGGGATTATTTTGGACAAGAAACTCTGCCTCTTCCTTGTGATCATCTATGTTGGCAGCCTCATCATATATTACAATATTATCCTCCAACAAACATGATGTATTCTAATTTAGTAGGTTGAAATCTGTGTGCAGGTCATCATGTTGATGGGTAGGAGTACTCTTTGGCAGTAATGGAGCTAAGGAATATTGTATGCCAACAATGATTTGCTCAATCATCTCAGGAAAAGGGTCCTCATTAGAAAATTTCTCAAGAAGTTCATTATCTTCCCCAATATCAACATCAAAACTAAAATATTGTTGATTTCCAATCACATGAAAATTATTCTTGATAGACTGAAATTGATGCAGGGGCATTAGACACTAGCCAACAATGTAGGAGGTTTTGTCCACATGTTGTGGCTAGGAGGGTTCAAAATCATTTGAATTTGTGATAGCAAGGTGTCAATACCTTAGCTGCCTATTTCATTTAGATTAGTTAGATTCAATAGAAGTCGAATAGCTTTAAGTTCAGTCCATCTGTCATGTTTGAGTTAATCGAATAAAATATATTTAGGCTTTTGGTTTATTGAAAACAGTCCTCACACAGGAACCGAAGAGCAACATAATTATGTATATAAACTGTATTCCCCGAATGCATAAAGGGGAATCTTTCTGCAATAAAATATATGTGTTAAACAATTACTTCCAGTTGAATAAATTGCAGTGCCCGTTGGCTATCGAGTTGTCTTGAATCGATAAGTGTGAAGAATTTGTTTAATTGAGAGGTGATTGAACACTGTACCGTATATAATTGTTGAATTGAGTTGTTGTACAATCTCCACATGGCCTTGTCCATTATTTCTCTTGGATTGTTTGAACCATTGAAAATCCCACGTGTAGTGGAACTCTGTGTATGATTGTGGCAGTTAAACCCTATTTAGTGGTAGTGAAAATCCCGCCTAAAGAGAATTAGACTTGTTCTGCCACTAACCGAGAGTTCCTGCCCCGAGGTTAGACCCTGAGTTAGTGAATCAAAGGATAGCGTAACCCCGACTTAACCTTGGTCAGTCACTGTTCAAAGGCTGGAAGCAGTTTTGATCGCACCACCTTTGTGAGATGAGCGGTATTCAAGAAATCAGAGAAATTCCATAGAGTGGTTGACACGTAGCATAAGGTGGGACCCCAAAAACCTCCTTTTCGCGTGCCGTCGCACATTAAAGTTCGACTGAGGAGGCAGTGCGATATCGATGAACACCGTCGATCTGGAGGAAGGCTAATCGAACAATGATCGCATTTGGAAGTAGCACAAAGTATAATCTAAGGTATGAATGTTTAAAAGTCTGAACCATCGATTATATGTGTGGGCCCGAAATATATTAAAGTGTTTCCTTGCAAATATTGTTGGGTTATTAATATAAGTTGGAGGGATTAAGGTTGTAAGGAATAAGGTGGTAGACATAGGGCTGTCACAAAATTATAATGTGGGGGAATTAAAGTCCAGAAATATATTTAAATTGTTGAATTCTAACCATGGGAAAGGAGATAATGGACAAGAGTTAGAATCCAGCTCTCCTTAGTGTGAGATAGAGCTACAAATGGGCAAATACAAAGACAAATTCTTGTGTGATATGATGCCCATGGATGTGTGTCACATACTGCTGGGTAGACCTTGGCAGTTTGACAGAGCAGCAGTGCATGATGGCAAGAAGAACACGTACAAGTTTTTCAAAGATTGGGTACATCATACATTGATACCCATGGAAGAAGGAGAGCCATCAAGCAGAGTGGTTGACCCAAAGAGCTTGTTGCTGAGCGGGAAGGAATATCTGCAGCAGATAGAAGAAGAAAAGGTAAGTTTTGCTTTAGATTGAAAAACTAAGGTAGTTCTTACTTCTACAAAGATTTCTGATTTTCAAATAGAAATCCAAGAGATGTTAGACAATTATTGTGACATTGTTGCGGATGATTTACCTGATGAGCTGCCACCTGTGAGAAAGATCAGCCATTAGGCAGATTTTATCCCTGGTTCAAATCTACCAAATAAGGTAGCCTACAAAATGACTCCCACAGAGAATGAGGAAATCACGAAGCAAGTACAGGAACTGGTGGACAAGGGGTTGATCAGAGAAAGTTTGAGTCAATGTGCAGTACCAGCAGTATTGAGCCCAAAGAAAGATGGAGGCTGGAGGATGTGTATTGATTCCAGAGCAATCAATAAAATAAAAATCACGTATAGGTTCCCTTTGCCCAGAGTTGAGGATTTAATGGATTGTTTGAGTGGTGCTAAATATTTTTCAAAGATAGATTTAAAAAGTGGGTATCATCAGATTAGAATAAGAGAGGGTGATGAGTGGAAAACTGCCTTTAAAAAAAATAAAGGACTGTATGAATGGATGGTAATTCCTTTTTGGTTGTCAAATGCACTTAGCACTTTCATGAGACTTATGAATGAAGTATTGAAAAAATTCATTGGTAAATTTGTGATAGTCTATCTCGATGATATATTAGTTTTCAACAAGACTAAAGAAGATAATTTAAGGCATCTTAATTATGTCTTGAAGAAGCTGCACCAAGAGAAACTGCTGATAAACTTAAAGAAATTCTCGTTCATGAAAGAAGAGTTGGTGTATTTGGGTTTTGTTGTTTCTGTAGAAGGATTGAAGATGGACCCATAAAAGGTTAAGGAAATTGTGGAGTGGCCTTCACCCAGAAATGTTTTTGAGGTAAGAATTTTTCATGGACTTGCCAGTTTTTATAGGAAGTTTATAAGAAAATTCAGTAAGATTAATGCACCCATCATTGAGACAATAAAAAATATAAAACAACCATTTAAATGGACTGTGGAAGCAGAAAATAACTTTAAAATTTTGAAGAAAAAGATAACTGAAAAATCTGTGTTGATTCTGCCTGATTTTACTAAACCATTTCAAGTGAAGTGTGATGCTAGTGGGGAAGCCATTGGAGCTGTGTTGAGTTAGGATGGTAGGCTTGTAGCCTATTTCAGTGAAAATTTGAATGACACCAGAAGGAAGTACTCCTCTTATGAGAAGGAATTCTATGCAGTTGTTCGGGCATTGAAAAAGTGGAGGCATTATTTGATGTCCAAAGAATTTGTATTATACTCTGATAATCATGCTTTGTAGTACATTGTACAATAGCCCAAGTTGAATCATGATAATTTCAAATGGGTTGAGTATCTCCAAGGTTTAAACTTTGTTTTGAAACACATTAGTGGCCAAGCAAATAAAGTAGCTGATGCTTTGAGTAGGAGGCACATGCTTGTTCAAGAAACCAATTTTGAAGTTGTAGGATTTGATTTTCTCAAAGAATTGTATAAAACAGATTCAGATTTTAAGGAAGCATTTGAGGCATGTTGTAACCCTCTTCTAACAGATAGAACCCAGTGGCTGGATTATTTCTTGCAGGAGGACTTAATATTCAGAAGAAACCAACTGTGTGTACCAAAATGTTCCATGAGAGAAAACTTGATCAAGGAGAAGCATAGTGGTGGACTTGATGGACACTTTGGTACTGATAAAACTTATGAGCAGTTGAGTCACTTCTATTATTGGCCTGAGATGAGAGCAGAAGTGGGCAAGTTTGTGAAGAATTGCAAAATCTGTCAATATGCCAAAGGAAGGAGCCAGAATGTAGGATTGTACACTCCCTTGCCTATTCCAGACAGGCCTTGGGATATGGTGAGTATGGATTTTGTTCTAGGATTACCCAAGACTCAGAGAGGGAATGATGCAGTCTTTGTTGTAGTGGACAGATTCTCCAAAATGGCACATTTTATTTCATGTTATAAGACTAGTGATGCCACTCATGTTGCTAACTTGTTTTTCAAACAAGTTGTTAGGTTGCATGGGTTGCCCAAGAGTATTGTTTCAGACAGAGACACCAGGTTTGTGGGCCATTTTTGGAGGACACTATGGAAGAAACTTGGCACCAAACTGAGTTTCAGCTCAGCTTATCATCCTCAGACTGATGGACAAACTGAGGTAGTGAATAAGAGTTTGGGAAATTTGTTGAGAAGTCTTGTAGGAGAGAATCCCAAGCAATGGGATCATATTTTTCCCCAAGCAGAGTACGCATATAATGACTCACCAAACAGAAGCACAGGGTAGATTCCATTCCATATTTTTTATGGAATGCACCCCAGAGGAATATTAGAGTTAAGAAATCTGGGAAAGGCAGAGCTAAGAGGTGTTGATGGTGAGGAATTTTCTTCAAATATCCAAGCCATACATGAACAAGTGAAACAAGAACTACAACGCAGCAACATCAAATACAAAGGAAGAGCAGACTTGAGAAGAAAATAAGTCCATTTTGAAGAAGGAGATCTGGTTTTGGCACACTTCATAAAGGAGAGATTCCCAAAGAAGCAGTATAACAAGTTGAAGTTTAAAAAGATTGGGCCATGCAAGATACTTAGGAATTTTTTTGCAAATGGTTATGAGATTGAATTACCTCCTGATGTTGGAATATCTCCCATTTTTCATGTTGCAGATTTGTACAAGTATGAAGATGATGGTGCAGAAGAAGGATCAGCAGACAAGGAATAGATTAAGTGGGAAAAGCAACTACCTCCAGCACAACCATTGTAACCAGAGCAGATATTGGACAAAATACTGTTCAAGAAGACTAGATGACGAGAGTAATTTTAGTACTTGATCAAGTGGAAGGACCAACCAGAGGAAGATGCCACTTGGATGACTAAAGGAATGTTGTAGAAGCTAGGAAGATCAGTGGAAGAGCTCATGGACAGGATTCCATGAAGAAAATCACCCTCGGGAGTCTGATGCAGGGGCATTAGACACTAGGCAACACTGTAGGAGGTTTTTTCCACATGTTGTGGCTAGGAGGATTCAAAATCATTTGAATTTGTAACAGTAAGGTGTCAATACCTTAGATGCATGTTTCATTTAGATTATTTAGAGTCAATAGAAGTCGAATAGCTTTAAGTTCAGTCCATCTGTCATGTTTTAGTTAATCTAATAAATTGTATTTAGGCTTTTGGTTTACCGAAAATGGTCCTCACAGAGGAACCGAAGAGGCACATAATGATGTATATAAACTGTATTCCCCGAATGCATAAAGGGGGAGATTTCTGCAATAAAATCTATGTGTTAAACAATTGCTTCCGGTTGAATAAATTTTAGTGCCTGTTGGCTATCGAGTTGTCTTGAATCTATAAGTGTGAAGAATTTGTTTAATTGAGAGGCGATTAAACATTTTCCCATATATAATTTTTGAATTGAGTTGTTGTACAATCTCTGCATCTCTCTGTCTAGTGCTTCTCTTGAATTATCTGAAAAATTGAAAATCCCACTCATAGCGGAGCTCTGTGTATGATCGTTGTTGTCAAACCCTGTTTAGTGGTAGTGAAAATCCCGCCTAAAGATAATTAGACTTGTTTTGCTGCTAAGCAGGGAGTTTACGCTACAAGGTTAGACCACCGAGGTTAGTGAGTCAAAGATAAGCATAACCCTGGAAGCAACCTTGATCAGTGGTGATGGGATTGGAAGGCCGGTTTGATCGCACCACCTTTGCGGGATGAGTGGTATTCAAGAAATTGGAGTGATTCCATAGAGTGGTTGACACGTAGCATAAGGTGGGACCCCGAAAACCGCCTTTTCGCATGCCATCGCACATTAAAGTTCGATTGCAGAGGAAGTGCGATATCGATGAATGCCGTCAAACTGGAGGAAGGCTAATCGAATGATGATCGCGTTTGGAAGTAGCACGAAGTATAATCTAAGGTATTAACATTTAAAAGTGTGAACCGTCGATTATATGTGTGGGCCTGGAATATATTAAAGTGTTTCCTTGCAAATATTGTCGGGTTATTAATATAAGTTGGAGGGATTAAGGTTGTAAGGCATAAGGTGGCGGACATAGGACTATTGCAGAATTATAATGTGGGGGAATTAAAGTCTAAAAATATATTTAAATTGTTGAATTCTAACCATGGGAAAGGAGATAATGGACAGGAGTTAGAATCCAGCTCTCCTTGGGGCCCGATTCGACTTTGTTGCTGTCAGAAATGAATTAGAATAAAGAGGTAGAGATATTTCACTTACTTCCAAATTTTCTCGACTTTCCTCCTTAGTTTCATAGCTGAAGTTTATTGGTTGATTACTATTTCCATGTGGAAGAAACTAAAATTCCTCCCACCATTGGAATAGGGTCTCCTATAAGCTGCGAATCTGGTCCATTTTGTATATGTTTTATTATATTTAGTCTAGCGTAGGGGTTTTGGGGCAGGTCAAAGCCCATAATACATTATCAGCGGGCCAAGGGTAGACCAAGAGTCCGCAAACCATGGTTTGAGGACCATTGGATGCGTAGGCTAAAGTACTATAAATAGTTGAACCTTTTTCAGTCAATGGAGAGGAATAAATAGAGATTGATGCTAAGGGGGAACTGTTAGATCTGGGATTGGGTTATTGGGTTATCACTCCTACTTGCTGTGTGCATGGAGATCCTTTCTCTGACTGTGTGTGGATGCTGGTGTTGTGTGTGCAGGTGGGTTTTGGGGTATGTAAGAGAATTTTTCATAAGTAATATATGCGAAGTATTGTGGATATATGATGTTGTTTGATCTATCCGGTTATGGTTATTGAGGACTCGAATTATATGTGATTCTGTTACGAGCTGCGAATAATATGTGTTTATGAGCTGCAAAATATCTGTGTTATGATAACTATATCTGTATTCTAATTGATTTTTTTGCGAATATATTGTTTATGCTTATAATTGGTTTTCGACACATGGATGCTAGCTTGTTATATAAATCTGATAAAATTGTACTCTGGTTAATCATTGAAAGTCCTGTGAATGACCTCCAACTCTGTAGATCTGATAACTTCCGAATAGTTCGACTTACCTGCTCTCTCTCTCTCTCAAGGTGCAGAAACTTGGTTCCAACACCCACCCATACTGCTTCGGTTGAGACTTTGGTCTACGCAAGTAGGTCACTGATGAAAGGGCGAGTAGTATAGGGGTTTGTTGGCAAACCTTAACCTCTGAACCTGGGTCAGGGCCCCTTAAGCCAGAAAATGGTTCCATTGCCAAGACCGGTAGCATTTTGAGAGTGGGATTGGGTAATTCCAAGGAAATACTAGAAACCTGAAAGAAAATAAATTGATGAATCGTTCGAACGGAAAGTTCGGGAATTTGCAGTAAAAGAAAACCACAGTAAGAGGTTGACCACTGAAGAGTGGAAAAGTAGGTATATTTTCATAGAGATCTATGAGATATTTTTCGTAACCATTGTGATCGAGCTCTAGGAGTGGCTCGCAAGGTTGGTCAAATTTCAGAAGTGTTGGAAGGATGAGTGGGTCACATAGTGGACCCCAGAATTGATCCAGCGGTTAGAAAAGGTTGATAACACCATCGCACGTATCGTAGACCACTTGGTGGGTAGCTTGTTAGGAGGATTTGTGATGGAATTATCCATCGATCAATTTGTCTGCTACTCCCAGGTAGAGAAAAGATTATTCAAAGGGTTTAGGGGTAAGTTTATGAAGACTTTACCATTGTTGATTAAGATATTACTGTGCGAAAAAAGTATTATGTGTAGGCACACCAAGTGAATGATCGCTAATCCGGACAGAAGTACGACGCGAAGCGAAAAACACTATCATACCAACCTATAAGGAGGTAGATCTATATACAACCTGGTAAGAGAAGCAGTTGTGTAGAGTCCTCCAGCCACACCACTATCAAACCAACGTAGGGGTAAGAATTCACCTACACCTCCACAACTAGAAGGCGACATGGCTGCACACATGAAATTTCCTACCTTTAAGGGTGCGGGAGATGAGCACATGGAGCAGTTTTGGTTTATCACAGAATCAGTATGGACTGCACAGAATGTAGCTAGTGACGCGGTGAAGAGGGCACAGTTGTCCCTTGCCTTCAAAGGAAGAACATTGGATTGGTACATGGGATACATCGTACAACATGAAAACTAAACCACCGAAGAGATCAAGAATGCCTTAAAGCAATAGTTCAAGAAGCTTAAATCCTATTCTAAAATAGTGGTCGATCTAAAGGATTTCAAGCAAGGGCCTTCTGAATCAGTATGGGAGGCTTATCAGCAGCTGAAGAAGGTGATCAGGGAAGGAGGATTTCAGTACGACGATATACAACACACAGAGTGGTTCATTGCTATGTTGCTACCTCACCTGCGCGTACCTATGGGTCACCAAACCTTTGAATCTCCAAAAAAATCCCTGGAGGTTGCTATGAAGTTAGAAGCTATGCCCAGGGATGATACCCAGCTAGGAATCCTATAGATCCAAGGACAACTGGAGGTGATGCACATGGATATCCAGAACCTGTGAAAGGAGCGAGGCGTAGAGGCTAGCCCGAAAATATGGTGCATACGTTGTAGAACAAATCGTCACACCAAGCATAACTGCCTAGTGTTAACAGACTACATGCAAGCTGGGGGACCTAGTCCGCTGTTCCCTAGGGAAGTGGCAGGACTAACTAGGCCGGCACTATGGTGCAATGATTGCTGTGTTGCAGGGCTGTACGACACAAATGACTGTCCTCGCCTTGCTACGTATGTCCCAGAAGTAAAACACCAATGGTGCAACATCTGCAGGTTGGTATAACATGATGAACAGAGCTGCCGGATGTATGATTTGATGATCAATCGGGGGAATCTCTATAGGGTGCATTCGGACCCATCTTCACCTAGATCGCTCTCGAGTGCAGGGGGCTCCCCAGCAAGGGGTAGGGGAGGTGGAAGAGGTGGAATCGCAGGTTGGGGATGAGGGAAACTCATCTGTTATAATTGCGGAGAGGTAGGGCACTTTGCCAGGGACTGTCCTAACCCCACAAGACAGACCTGCTAGTATTGTAGGCAGCTGGACCATGCCATTGAAGATTGTCCAGTCTTGATAGCGAAGATGTAGGAAAAGAAGCCAACACCTACGCAGAATGTGCAGAGGGTTAAGGCCGAACTATGAGACAAAGATCCAAGCGTAACTTTCGTAACATGCAGTGGGATGGCCACTGGGGTGCCTAGGAAGAAAACTAAAAATGAGCCTCTGATCCAACCAAAAGTTGCAAACAGGAAGGGTTGGATCGAGAAAAGGAGAAATAACCATTTATCGCAGCTCACAAGGACTTTGCCAAGGCAGAGGCATCTACTTCGCAGCCGCTTGAGGACCTCAAGGCAGATGAGGAGGTCAAACCCTTTTTACAAGCATGTATGAAGCTATTGTGCAACCCGAGGGTTGTGGAAAATCTTCAGGAATTAATAGATAGCTGCGCAACATGACCTATCCTCCTTCCAGAGATCAAGGACGTCCATAAAATTTATGGGTATAAGAAACGCACCGGCAGAGAGATGCGGTTGACTGCACAGATCGGTGACTACGAGATGGATTAGGTTATTTTGGACCTGGGGTCGAGTGCAAATGTATTACCTAAATAAACTTAGCAATGCATGGGGGAGCGTAAATTGTAATGGTTCGCTATCAAGTTGTGTATGGCCAATCAATAGAAGATCATTCCATTGGGAATACTATTGAAGATTGGGGTGCATATCGTAGGGGTTAAGGTTCAGGCTGAATTTGAAGTAACTTATATTTTCAAAGATGCAGAACCCTACCCTGCGCTCCTAGGCTTGGATTGGGCCATCAATATGGGAGGAATCATTAACCTAAAGAAGCGAAGCATGGTATTCGAGAATAACAGTACAAGGGTAATAGTACCATTAGATTCAGTAGAGGGTGAATGATACACAAAACTAGTGTGTGATGAAGAGGATGTAGATCACATCTATAAGTTAACTGCGTGAGACGAATACTAGATAAACCCCACGGAGGAGGGGGTACTCTGCTAGGAAAAGGACACCAAATGTTTCTCTGACTTTTGCGGGGAGATGGAGAACTGGAAAAGCCGATTACATGATGTCTATGTGCTATTATGTCTTTTGATCATGAAGAAATTCCACTACATCTCCTCAGAGGTAAGAGATCTACCTTATTTCGATGGTTCTGGTAATGTTAGGGACTTTTTGCAGGCATTTGAAGTCGAGGTTCCCCAAGAACGATAGCTATGGGCCTTTAAGCTGGCCATGCAAGCATCACCTATGCAATGGTGGGTAACGCATGAGGAGGCATTCCAGGATTGGGAGGAGTGTCAGAATATGTTGATCCTATGATTTGAGGCCCCAGCTAACGTGCAAATAAAGACGTTCCTTAGACCCAAAAATCCACGCGAATATCTAGTCGATTGGATAAAACAATGGTGTGATAGAACTTCCCAAGAGTGGGCTCATCTACTTATTCATGCCTTGGGACCACTTCCCACCTCATGGTACTTAGATGCAGAGCTCCATCAGCGCACCCGCAACTAGGAGGCTTTGAGGGATGAATTTCTGGCAACATTTGGGTTCGTAGGTGAGACAGAGGCACTGAACGTAGCTCTCTTGAAGATTGACACTGTAGCATGGGGTTAATTGCACCTATGTATTGCACCTGGAGTACCCACGTGGGAAGTGAAGGTACTAAGTATGGTCGATTACCGCAGCATAGCCTCATAAGAGGGTAAGGATGATCCACAAGATGCCTCTGACTCATAATTGGAAGGGTTGTGCACGATTACTAGGCCGCTTAGGCTGCAAATGGGTAGTATTGAGATGCACCCTACGTTGGCTCAGATTGAGGAAATGGATAGTCCTAAAACAAAGAAACAACTATGTTCAATCGTCGGCCATGCAGGTTATTACAGGAAGTTCATTCGACAGTACACACTAATCACATCACCTCTAAGAAACTTGGTTGCGAAGGTGGTTCAGTTCTATTGGGATGATGCATGTTGGAAGAACATGTATTTGGTTTTGTAGTACCTAGGGCACAAGCCTATGTTGAGGAAGGATGCATAGGAGGCACAGGCATTTATTCCAAGCTCAGGAGGTATGCTGAGCACACATAAGGAGTAGAAAATAGCCTCTGAAACAATAAAATTTGGTAAAACGGAAAAGTTACCGTTGAATGGAGCGGGCGGATGGAAATTAATGAGGCAATTCCTTGAGAGTTTTTACAGATTACTTGATGGTAAGTTCCAGGTGAATTTTACCCTACTGTTGGATGACCACAGGCACTATAAAGTAAGAATAACAGCTCAGAAAAGGGTTTCATATCGCCTCCATAACCCATATATATTTTCTTTATGCTACACAATTCTCTAGGCTTGTAGTGTTCTGTTTGTGACTGATTAACCCACTCTTGATGCCAATAGTCCCCCAAAATTGGGATTCCTTTTTCATGCTAATATGACAACTACTAACCTTGTGGAAGCTTTGGCACCTATAGAGCTATAAATTGCGGAAATCATGGAGATTTGGCCTGAGGATGAGGAAATTAATAGGATAATTGCACTCTGGCTCCCTGCGTGGAGGATTGGATTCAAAACTAGCGAAAGGAGCACCGAAGGGACCATCACAACAAAAGTGACCCCCCTATGAACCCAAAGGAGGCCGCAGGACCAAGCCAGAAGAGCTCAGACGCAACTACGGAAAAGGATGCACAGCCACTGCAGACTGCTGAAATGGACACCGAGGCTAATACTCAGGTCGGTTCGGAGCATTACCTGAGCACAAGAAGGTTGAATGAAAAAGATACCACATCTGCCCAGAGTATGAAGCAGCCAGGCGAGCCTACAAAAGGGTCTCGAAAGAAGCAGCGTGCCCAACAAAAGGAATATGATGCGATGATCACACTAAATGATGGTGACCTCGAGCAAATCACAGATGCGGTTACACTGGCTAGAGAGGATAAGTGGGAAGCCATAGAGGAACAACAGAAGGTTGTGACCACCACCATCCAGGCTGAGTTTCACACCCTCTAACTGAAGACAGATATGCCACAGACCAGCGTGATTTAGGTACGGACTCCCTTGGCAACCAACAGTGCAACGCTAGCTACAGAAGAAAGTCGTCTCTGCTCTTTGCCTAGTGCTTCCCTTGTAGAAATCCAACTCCAAGAAGGTAGAGGGATGCAGTTGGATCTAGCCAAGTTGCCCCATGAGGCATTACGGGGCCTCCACACCGCCATGTTCCAGGACATCCACCAACGCAACCAGAAAGTACACCAACAGCTCGGTATGGCTGAGCAGACCATTGCCCAGTAGAATACAGAAGTGCTCCTCACAGTCTCGCAGCAGGCGGAGCTTGAAATAGTGATCCACTAGCTCTGCACGGAGGTTATAGAAAAGATCCTAGCCATAGACACGCCCCGAGCTAAAGTTTAAGGATTGGTTGCAGCGTTGAAGGTGTCCAGGATAGAAATGCAGGTCATTAAGATGAAGTTGGAGCAACAAATCGGTCACCTATAGGCAAAACTGCAGCCCGAAACACCCCCGAAGGTAAGTGCCAAACATGCTACGATGGTGACCGTAGCTATGGACACCATTATAGGACAAACTACTTAGGGCACCTATTTGCTCGAGACAGCCCTGCAGTTATGGAACAAAGTCCAACAAGATCCAATCCTCTGAAAAATTAGTCAGGAATTGCGGAAGAAAGAGGAAGATTTTGAGCATATTGGGACTACCTTACCCACTTTGGTCGCTGCATAGTGTCTGGCCCGTCTAAGGACCAGAAAATCCCTCCAAGATGAGATTGAGGAACTTCTCCAGAAGAAGCATGTTATTGGCGAACGCTTAAAGCCTTGGACTGCTACGGCCTTCCATCTCTCACAGGATGTTGATGGTGCTGTGACATGACTGAACCAGACACTGGAGAGTGTCACGGCTATGACAAAAGGACCGAAATCACAAAATCTTGTGGACATTGCACAGAGAACTTCTACTCAGAGTGTAGAAGTGCTTCCCCCACTAGTCGCAACCATCAAAAAACTGTGCGTGCAGGTGGAGACCCCCCCACCACAGTGACTCAGGATGAGTCACAAGATTGTGTTGGCGGACTGTTGGAACAAGGTCTCCTGAAATATGCGAATCTGGTCCATTTTGTATATTTTTGATTATATTTAGTCTAGCGCAGGGATTTTGGGGCGAGTCAAAGCCCCTAATACATTTTAAGCAAGCCAAGGGTAGACCGAGAGTCCGTAAATCGCGGTTTGCAGACCATTGGATGCATATGCTAAAGTACTATAGATAGTTGAACCTTTTTGAGTCAATGGAGAGGAATAAATAAATATTTATGCTAAGGGTGAACTATTAGATCTGGGATTGGGTTATTGGGTTAGGACTCCTGCTGGCTGTGTATGCGGTGATCCTTTGTCCGGCTATGTGCAGACCCTACTGCTATGTGCAAAGGTGGGTTTTGGGGGTATGGAAGAGAATTTTGATAAGTAATATATCTGAAGTATTGTGGATATATGATGTTGTTTGATCTATCTGGTTATGGTTATTGAGGACTCGAATTATATGTCATTCTATTACAAGCTGAAAATGATATGTGTTTATGAGCTGTGTATTATCTGTGTTATGATAACAATATCTGCAAACTGACT
The DNA here is from genome assembly GCA_034641835.2 of Pinus albicaulis. NCBI lineage: Eukaryota > Viridiplantae > Streptophyta > Pinopsida > Pinales > Pinaceae > Pinus > Pinus albicaulis. The sequence goes on along the minus strand of CM076581.1, from coordinate 1,246,473,245 downwards.
CAGTCTGCTGCAAATATATTGTTTATGCTTATACTTGGTTGTCCGCACGTGGATGCAAGCCTGTTATATAAATCTGATAAAACTGTACTCTGGTTAATCATTGCAAGTTTTGCGAATGACATCTAACTGCGTAGATCTAATATTTTTCGAATGGTTCAACTTACATGCTCTCTCTCTTAGGGTGCAGAAACTTGGTTCCAGCACCCACCCATACTGCTTCGGGTGAGACTTTGGCCTGCGCAATCAGGTCATTGCTGAAAGGGCAAATAGTATGGGGGTTTGTTGGCAAAGCTTAACCTCCGAACCTAGGTCAGGGCCCCTCAATCCAGCACCCACAAACCAACTCTTGATTGCTCTACAAGATTAGCTTCTGTTCGGATAACATCACTATCATCATATAGATCAAAATTTGGAAAATCATCAAAATAAGTAATGTCACCAATCAAACATACTTGGATTACTAGATTGTTTCTCTTTAAGTTGATTTACAAGTCCATTCTCTAAACTGTGGTAGCTGATATTGGCAGGAGAATAAATATAAATGTTCCTCTCCCATGAAGGTTTAGAGGTTGGCTACAGGTTTAAAATCTGATTAGTTTCCTCTTCAGTTAAAAGAGGAGGCATTTTCATCTTTCTTTGGATAGAACCATGATGTTTATCTTCCATTTTTGACTAATCACGAGGCTAAAGGTTTTCTTTCTCTTGTGATGGCTGACTCTGAGGCCGAATGTCTTCTTAAGCCTCACCTAGAAGAGTTAGTAAGTCATTACTTGTGCCTTTAGAGAGATCCTGAAGATATTCCTTTACTTCCTGATTGATTTCATCCTCAACCAATTCATCTTGGTTGTCATGATAGTTATCTTGAGTATGAAATGCATGAATTTCCTCTAATAGATCTTCAGGATGCCAATTTCCTAAATCTTCATCAATGTTTACAAGGTATTGTATGAGCTCTTCTGATTGATCACAAGAATTTTCAGCTAATTATAGAGATGGACAATATTATTTATAATGTTCATAAAATACCTTGTGGAAATCATTCAAAGAAAACAAGGTGCCAGGGTGCAAGCCTTCATACCACTCCCTTGCCTTACCCTCTAATGTTGCCATAAACATTTTTATGAGGCAGTCCTCATGCCATTCAACTTTTAACCTCCATACATGTATATGAAATTTGATGAGATGTAATGAGGGGTCATCAAATTTTTCATCTTGAAACATAGGTAGGTTTATTATCTAATTTATTTGATGCATTTTATGTGGGGATCCAGGGATATGATCTCTACTCATTGGGGCATATCTTCATTGTATTTTTGGATCCATGTTTGGAAATCAGAAAAGGGTCACTATACCTTTTCAACGAGTCTAGAGTTGTCTACCAGTGGAGTCTTTAGGTATATTGAGATTTGTGGAGTCGCCAGGTGGAAGATTTCAACTTTTTTGTCCACCATTAGCAATACTAGGATTGATTAATGCATTCCTAGGGGACATTTTGAGAACTAGTGGGGTCAACAGGGCTACTGAAGACCAGTGGAGTCACCAGGTGGATGATGTTTACTTTTTTAAGGATGTAATTTTTTTCCACCATCAAAAACTAAATACCAATCTAAGGATGTTTGTGGGCTTTCTGAGGTCTTTAGGGATACTTAAGATGTTACTGACTTAGAGGTCCCACTGTGATCGCCATTATGTTAGGCGATGAGGTGTTCGATCAATCAATAGACACTGTTTTACAAGGGCTTTTGAATTCTCTAAGGATGTATAATCTTTTTACTTACTTATAAGGTCCCACCATGATCACCATTATGTTAAGTGATGAGGTGGTGATAAATCAATAGATATTGTATGATAAGGGCTTCTAAATCTTCTAAGGATTTATAAGCTTGTTACTTACTTAGAGGGTCCCACCGTGATCGTCATTATGTTAGGCGATGAGGTGGTGATAAATCAATAGATATTGTATGATAAGGGCTTCTCAATCTTCTAAGGATGTATAAGCTTGTTACTTACTCAAAGGGTCCCACCTCGATCGCCATTATGTTAGGTCCCCGTAATTTGTTAGATTGGTGAGAAAAAATGAACAGGGTTAACATTAGACCAATCTTTGGAGTCCTAGAATCTAGCCTTGCTGGACTCAAAGAGGGCTCTCTCTATTTTGTGCAAACGATGTGAACTTGTTTGCTTTTAGTGTTTGATTTTTGGGCTAGTTGTTAAGTTTAGGGTTTGTTTGTTTCTTTTGGTTGGGTAGATGATCAAGTAGAATAGATAGAGTGAGGAATATTCAAGTCATTGGGCTATGGAGTGTATAAAAAGTCACGGAAAGCTCAACAATGAATCAGGATGTATCACAAGGCAAATATAACATGGTCAAATGGATTTTCAAGGTTTTTGTGAGATGACATGAACATCAAGTTTGTGAACAAATTAGGTAAAGGGCAGTTAATAATCCTTTGTCAAATACTTTAACAAGAAGGGCCTTCAACACTATTTAGAATAAATAATTAAACATAAGATAGGGAAAACCAATAAATCTTTGATTAAACTCAAGAAAATAATAATTTAAGACGATAAATCCAGTGAACTATAGAAGGCAAGAAACTTATTTAACTTCTATTGATTTCACCTTAAAGGTTAGAGAAACATTTAAGATAGACATAGAACATATATAAAATAAGAGGAAACTCCTAAAAATCATTTATCATAGCCATTAAGACCTCCAAAGCAACCTTTCAAGAGTGGACAAAGGGTATGATCGAAACATAGCCTCTTTGGCAAAACCTAATTAGTGATACTTCAAAGAAAGATCTCAAGAACAATGTTTTGGTGACATAAAAAAATAAGGGCTAACCATAAAACATATTTTATATCTACTATATTGAATCATTCATAAGATAAACAAGCACGGGTGGGTCTATAGACTAGCTAAGAATTCTCTAAACTAACCTAGCAGAGGAAATCATAGAGGCGGTGAGGAATAAATAGAGCTAAGGTGCCTTTGAAAAACATTTCTTAGTCAAAAAACTTTTTCGTACTGCAATATAGAAGGATGTAACACAATGATACATAAGAAAATAAGAACTGAATAGAAGCACGTCACCATTAACCATGCCCAGGGAGTCTTCAAGCAAGCCTTCTCCATCATCAATCAAAACGAGCCATCCACAAATTCCACAACACCAATTTCTCTTCAATCTCCAAAAAAACCATGTATTTCTCCCAAGAGTCATCAAATGCCAAAATTTTACAATTAGTCCCTCATGCTCTATTTATCTATCAAAGGAGTGCAAAAACCCTAACTAGGGTTTTAAAATTTCAAAAACACCCATAAATGTCATTTATGTCTAAGAGACCATGTAAGGCCCAAGACACAAAATATCTCATGAAATAAATAAAAAAATAACTCTTAGCACCTAACTTTGGAGTGATTTGCCCTAAAAAACACTAAAATGTAATTTTTCCATAAGTGAGTGTCTTTTGATGACTTTTTCACATTAAAGGCACAACGGTGAGGTCTGAAGGCATAGCGCATGCACAGGAAAATTGGGTCCACTTGCAGCCAAGTTTTGATTGCCTTACCTATGTTGGAATATGCTCTGTGATGGCTCATTGGAAATCCTGTCGACTATACCTTCCAAAACTTGCCTTGTCTTTCTGATTGAGCTCCATTAACCTATCCAAAAAGTGAATTTCCCAACGCCGCCTTACGTACAGCGTCAATCCTGAAAATGAGGCAGAAAGGTGAAAAATGATGTACTTTTTAGCCTTTTGAGGCACCAAAAATGCTCCAAATGCACTGAAATTTAGTGTGCATGCTATAATTGAGCTGAGGATTCCAAAAATGCAAATTTTTCCTCCTGAGGATGCCTGAGGTGAAAGCGTAGCGCTAAGGGTGCTGTGCCTTCAGGCCTTAAAATTAGCAAAAAACCAAAAATTCTCGAAAAGTTCCCAAAATTGGTGGATATCTTCCTTATGGGGTTTGGGAGGCCTGTAGAGAATATTTAGCCAAGATTACAAGGTTTTCTTGGTCCTTTTCCTCTTTGAGTGCTTGTATTTTGGCATGGGAATTTTTGAGCTTAGCCCTTGCGATTTGATTTTGCAATGCATAGTGCTTGGTCATCTTCTTTTGGAGGTGAAGGCCTCTCTTTTCCTTCTTTGGCTGCTTTTTTCATTCTTATAATACTCAATGTTATAAATTTCCATACCAAGGCATCTTTCTAGATCCCTAATTTATGCATCTTTTCTTTGGAGCAGTATGCTAGTGGCCCTCTCCTTGTCTTCATTTTCACTGTCAAGGTCAATGATGTCAAATTCTTGTCCAAGCTCCTGCTTACCTTTCTTACCTTTCTTCACCTTTTGTTTTCCTTTATCTAGTTGCTTGGTGGAAGTGGAAGGCATGTCCCCTTACCTATTATGGGTAGCAAACACATGCCTTTATCTTCTTTGATATGTCAATGGAAGAGGTTTTCTTGTGATTATTTTGGTGTCTTCCTCATGGCTGCCATCATTTGTCTCCATGTCTTCCTCTTCATTACCTTAAATACTTCTTACGTCATTACCTTCAACATCAGCCTCACTGTTGGCCTCTTCATTTATTTCTACACTATCCTTTGTACTGCCTTCATCTTTTTCATCATTACTGCTAGGACTCTCATCGTTGTGCTTTTTACTTCTCTCATCAAATTATTCATTTTTGTCATTTTTTTCATGACTCTCATGACTATTGTCATGACTATCACGACTATCCTCTTTGATATTTTGTTCCTTGGTGTCACTGTTGTTATTTTCCTTGTTTTCCTTTTCCTCATTGATTCCTGCTTCATTTGTGTCTATGTTGTCTTTAGCCTCTTCATTTTCTTCATTGTTATCATCTTCGTTTTCCTCCATGTTTTTTGTTTCATTTCTTACCTCTACCTCTTCATCTTCAACATCATCTTTATTATTTTTTTCTTTGTCACATGTTTGTTCACTGCCATTTTCTTCTTTTCTGTCCATACTGTCTTCTGCCTCTTCATATTCAACATCATTATTTCCCTTATGATCATTTTTTTCGTCCATGCAAATATCACAGCCCCCTACTTCTTCATTTTATTCCTCTTTACTGTCCTCTTCTTCATCATTGCTCAATTCATATTTTCTCTCTCCTTCACTCTCATTTTATTGTTCACTTTCACTCCTTTCCTGATCTGATGCATTGGGAGAGGTTGAGGAAGGGAGGTTTTCTTGAGCAGAGGATACTTGTGTAGATGATGAGGCATGATCAGTAGGAGGTGATGGAGGAGTAGAGGGAGGAGGATGAGATGATAAGGGTAAATTTGGCTGATGATGGGGTTGTGGGCTTGTGAACACTTCATGCGCAATGCACACCTCCCAAGGTATGCCTTTTTGCTCCAACTAATGTAGCACAACCATATTGATCAACGAGTGATGGAACAACCTTTTCATTTGCTGGGAATAGTTCCTCCTTTGGATAAAAAAATACATCTTGTCAATAATCCTATAAAAGTAGTAGGGTAAATGAAGCATCTTCACCCTCGTGAACTGCATGAGCAACATGATATGATAGGAGTAGAGTCTAGAGTATCTTCCCTCACAGGTAAAATATTTCATGATGACCTTCATCAAGGGTGCATACCTCTCCAGTAAGTGTGAAAAAGGTAAAACAGATTTGCAGCCTTCTTTGTATCTGGGTTTGAGAAATGGCTCATAGCAGCTTATGTCTAACTTTTCTCTTTTGAACCACTTTTAACCAAAATTGGGTATTATTGTAGCATGGGCAATGGCATCTGATGATATCTCAAAATATAACCCTACAAGATTTAGTTGTTTATTGTGTTGGTTGAGGATGAACAACCTACTGAGCGCAGGGTGACTTTTCACTTGTTGGCCCTTTTCACAAAACTGGAAACACCGTACATTTTGAAAGCATGTGATGATCATAGGAGAGGATCTAAGCTCCAAAGTGTCTTGGGGTTCAAACCTATTTACCTTCCCACCTTTGTACTTCTGCCTCATAGGCACTTGGCCTCCTTCACTGCTAACACTCTCTCCTCCTCCTGACATTTTGATTTTTGTTGCCCTTAAACAACCCTTACTCTACTTGTGAAAATTGATATGAGGACCAATTTGGAATGAGGGTGAAGGGTGGTTTTTGTAAGTGAGTGAGAGGGATTTTTAGGTGTATGACTGATCTCCTTTATGATTTGATGAAGGGTTAACTTCAATTTACTATAAATACCCTACTTCACACCCTTCTTGACTGATAAATTCTTTCTTGGAGTTTAAAACAAGGTTTTTGTCATAAATACTTAAGGTTTCTAGTCATTAGGGTTTGGTAAATTCCCTTAATCATCAAATCATTTAATTCACTGGAGGATAAGTAAGAAAATCCACCTACCAACTTTCAATGTCTTTGCAAGTCCTTGTATGCAGCTTGGAGGAGTCTTTTTATCGTGTTTTGGCAATTTGGAGGTGGAGGAACGGCTTCTCTCGACGGCACAATGCTTGCATGCACACTCGGGTCACTTATTCCCAATGTGTAGTTCTTGCACACATTCCTGGGTGTCGGCCCCCCTGGGTGCAGCATCTGAATGCGTTGACGCATGTCGGGTTCTCCCAACGCGCATCACCCAACATGTTTTCTGCCTGTCGGGCTCTCCCTGGGAGAACGGTTAGCGCCTACACGAATGCAGATCGTGGTTCCCTAAACACGCAACACAGTGTAAATTTACACTGGAAAATCTCCTGAACGCATAGCGCCAGGCACTGAATGCATAGCACCTGCAAGAACGTGCAACGCTGAGAAAATTCACTCAAAACTCGGATTTTTATCCTTGAAGGTTTTGATTCTTTTACAAGTGAATAATGAGCCAAGTGGAAAACACAATGACCCTTTATAGTCTTAGGAAAATAAATTTTACCTTTTTAAACCCACTTTCTAATGTTTTTAGTCCCTTCGTCACTTTTATTGATATTATTTTGACCTTTTGCAATAGGTGGCCTAAAAAACATTAAAATGGTATTTTTCCCTTCTAACCATTTTTCTTTGTTTGCTCTTCAGGTTGCTGACATGGTGACCATTGACTCCCTTTGGTCTATTTATGCCTTTCACTCTTTGTTCTGCAGATGTTTGTTTCAGTCACATGATTGACTGTGTTTTGGTTTATTCATGCCTTTCAATCACTCTCAGTCCATAAGCGTGATGAAAACCTTGAAGTGACCCTCTTCCCTATGATCTTTGGAACATGTTAAATTCACTTTGACAAGCTTAGGCACTTGCAAAGTGGAAGTACCTTTAAAACTTCTCTATTCTTACCTTGGAGATCAAATTACCTTGTGCTTGATGGGTGACTGAAAAAACTTGTTTCATCCTTCTCATTGATCCTTAGGCATGATAAATCCACCTTTGACAAACACCATAGTCTTCAAAATCATTTATGCTATCTCCTCTTTTGGCCACTTCTAATTTGCAAGTGCCATGACATACTGATTTAGCCCTTTATGATGTTCTTGGATTTTGACATATTTAGTCACACAGTAGCAACCTTATAATCAGTTTCCATCTTGGAGCTTAACCCTCTTTTTGTATTCCTTTGATCATTAAGTGTAAATGACTGAAAATGGGAGCTTGACCTTTCTTTCACTGATTCTCTTTGCATTCTCTTCCTTTTGAGGAAGTGAAACACTCTACCTTAGCAAACTCTAGAAGTAACGTAAAACAATCCCTTCAAACCTTCTTTCTATTGTCATCATGGAGGTTTTAATCATATTTACATTAGCTCCCTTGCCTATCTTTCCAAAACCTTAGGTTTCTGGGCTATTTGAGAAGAATCACTAGTGTTGTCTTCTAAGTTCTCTATAGCTCTTTCAAGTTCATTCATTTATGTCCAGTTCACCTCACCTTTTTCCCTTTTTCATTCATAATTTCTAAGAAATTTCTTCCATTTTTGGTTCTCTTGGTGTGCCTCCTCCATGTAATTTGTTGCATTGGATCCTTGTTTGGCACACTGCTAGCCCAATCCGGCTTAGAAACCCTAATTTTCCCTTGGACATAAACTTCTCCCTGTCCTTTTGTTGTGAATGTTTTAAAATAGGAGTAGATATTTTACCTTACCAATTTTCTTCTGATATTCATCTTGACACTCCTGCAGAAATGTGAAAATGAACAGTTTCCCTTTGCATAACTTGATCTTGATAAGGTGGTCCTCCTTGGAGATTTTTCTAATCTATCTTGGACAGACAAGTGATGCTCTTCTTTCACCTTTGATTCAACTTTTAGCACATGAAAAACAACTTTTCAAAGCATAAAGGATAACCCTACAACCTATGAAAAACCCTAATGACCTAGTGGAAAACTCCTTTGACTTGGTCTTTGACTGAAAGCTTGAATTGGGGTCTTCAAGCATGAAAAATAGAGTTTTTGACAAATTGATGTATTAAAGATCCAAAATCCGATGTAATTGATTTATCTAAAGGGCCTACAGAGATATTTTTGAGACCATCCATGCTTGAGGCATTTGGTGAACATGGGAAAGAGTAGGTTGATTGGTAATCCTAGATGGCAAGTGGAGGGGTGAGGCAAAGGTAGAATAGAGTGCTGAGGTCATAGGTGGAAAATAAGATGTATATGAGTGGCATAAGCCCATTAGGGGTCCTTTATGAGTGTTAGGTTGACCATGACATGACAAAATATTGAAATAGTAAAAAAATTGGTTTAAGGATAATGAAGGCAGTGAGATTTCTAAAACTCACAATATTCATGAATGTTGTTTTTATAAATTTAGGACAAGTATTTAGTCATCTAAAAATAGAAAAAATTACTAATGTCTAACAGCGTGCTAACTTTTTGCAGGTTCTAATGTCCTGCGTTAGTTCCCTGCTAATGCTCCTCATGTTCTAATATCTAGCGTTTGTGCCCTAATGCATGAGAAACAAATGGAGCATGCGTGCTGCGGAAATGCTTTAAGTTAACCACTCTTAACATGGTTGTTTGCTGATATTTTCAAGGTTATAATGCCCTGTAAATGACTACAGGGAGCATTATAGTTTGAATCAAGAGAAAAATATTTCTCTTATCTCTCTCATGGATTGCTGCTAATCAGTCCTATGGCCTAGATATTTCAATCAGCTCTGATACCAATCTATTAGAAAGGTAGAGAGGAGAAACACAAAAAAAATCTATTTTCTATCGATCACACACAATTGATTGAGATTAAATATCTAAATAAAATGAAGCCAGTGAAGGGTATATTTTAATTTGTTGTTTTTTGGTTTGCCATTAACTATAATGAATAATGACGTAGTTTCTAGTTTACTACCAAATTTTATAATTAAAAAAATTTAGTTTACCTAAGAATTTATTTATTTTTCATTGTGGTCTCTACTTGATGTATGGAGAGTACATCTTTCACCTAGATTTTTTTTTCTCTCAAGGTCCTAATTTTCATTAAAGAAATGAAAATTAAGTATTTCAAATGCATAGTGGCACATTCAAAACTAGGCTGCTTAAAATAAAGCATCCTATCTCTTATAGAAAGTACGAAAAATAATAGGCTTGAAAGCTTTCCCAATATACATTAGAGTATGGTAAAAATACATAAATATCATCATAATCCATACTCAAAAAAAATCCTAAATAGTGGAAGGATCCAAAATTAAATTTATGCCATGGATATCACAAAAAATAAAGAAAATAAGTCCATTTCCAGTCTTTCTATGAAAAAGCATGTGGTAGAGCTTTAAATGTGCACCTTGATTTTTCTTTGATATACTTCACTACCATGAGCTTGGTGTCCTCTTTCTTTGGAAAGTTCATTTTTCTTGAAGTCCCTTTCATTGTATATATAAGAAAAGGAGATATGCTTAATTTTAACTACAATACTTCCTCCAACATAGGAATGAGTGTGTGAATATGACATCTTGTTGTTTCATTAAACCAACTAATAAAAACAAGGGGATATTTGTTCAATCATTTTCGATAGAAAATAATAATAAAAGCTTTAAACTATATAGTTCAACAAAAGTGTTTGTTCTATATCCCAAGCCAATTGGAGCTTGAAAAAAAATATCTCATGTAAATATAAGACAACCTCTACCACCTTCACCATCTGCTGAGAAGCACTGTCATAGTATGCCCAAGGGTTGAAATTGTTCCACCACTTCATGAGAAGTGTGTGGCTTATGAGATTATAATATTTACAGAATCAAATCATAAATTGCTAAAGAGTTTTTTCCACTTTGTAGGTGTTGTAGCCTTATCTTCCAAGATTACATGGTTTAAGAATAACCAAATCCCCCAACTACTAATGCAAAAAATATCTCTAAGCTTCGTCTGATAAACATTTCCTTATTAAATTCGAAGATAAAGAGATCCAAAAAATGTTCCACCTAGCTTTGATAAAGGCACACTCTAGAAAGAGACAGGTATTTGTTTCTTTTGCACGATTACATAGAGAACATGAGCTCAGACCAAGGACACATCTGTTTTTTAAGTTTTGACCTAAAGGAAGGTTAGTTTTTAGAGAATAAACCATTGAAGGATATGTTACTTGAGTGGGAGATTCTTCCACCACTGAGCTAACTCTCAAGGTTCTTTGTCTACCATAATAAATAGGCAACTAGTTTTGGGAAATATTCCCCTTCGAGAGAATGGTTCTAACCCAAATTTTGTATGCTTCACCCATAATTATTTGGGTCATGCCCAAAATTATTTGGAATAATTGTTTTCTTTTTTTTGTGTGTCTGTAATTTTGTAAGACTTATGCAAGTGCGTTATTTGTAGATTTCATTTTAAAAATGTAACAATTATGTGATTTTTTTTCTGATTCTTGTGGCTACTCTTCATTCATTGTTTCATTCATCAATATCCAACTTTTATATCACAATGAGAATCACTCACTTATAGTATGTATTTTTTGTGAAAAATTGGGTCAATATTTTGCATGATTTTATTTATATCACATGTCCATCAAAGTTTTTTGAATTATTCTTTTGTAATATCTTTTTGGCATAACAAATTGCATAGTTTTTTAAGTATGAGATTGTTTTATAAAGAGCTATATCTTGAATTACAAAATATTTTCTCCCACTTATATATATATATATATATATATATATATATATATATATATATATATATATATATATATATATATATATATAAAACCTTTCACTAATAACATTGGCTTGAATACATTGTGCATAAAAATAACAATATCACCTATATTAGCTTCTACCAAATTTAATTTGATTTTTTTTATAAAATTTAGACGATTAGGTAAGTTAAAATTGAATAAATTACTTTTATTTATAGTTTTGACTGTGCATGCATTAATCCACTAAAATATATTAGGAAAATAACTTCAAGTTCTACAACAGATCTAAAATAGATCTACATCCTCCATCTCCTTGGATGCATATGATACAGAGAATGGCTTCACGCCACCTCAAGCTGATTTGTAGCTATTCCCCATACTGTTCAGTGCATACTGAATTTCTTACCATGTTGGAATTATACTCCCATGAATGAGAAGTGATAACCGCCTACAATTTCATCAATTTTGTGCAGAGAAGGGTAAGCAAGGATCCAAGAGCCTGAGGGCATTTTTTCATGCAACATAGCAAACAGAGTACCCGAGCCATCATCCATGTTAATTTCCTTACCTACCAATTTGACTTACCTTTTCTCGAAGCACGCAATCACAAGTATTTTGTTTTATCACTTAATCCATTCACCATATTTTATTCTATCGCCAATGCGATATACAGCGAGACCTACCTTAAATTTACCACATAAGACAAAACCTTATTTTACACTAAAATCCTTTGTATTTCCCTTATCGCACTTACCAACAGTTAGCCGCACCACATAGCACACTTCACAATGTTTACCACTTACCTTTCCGCCATCCACAAGATAAGTTATTTGACGTGCGATGAGATCATGATATCACACATCAAAATTGCAACCATTTATGTTTACCATTGAAACCGCTCGCAAGCTATGACAATTGATTTGCAATACGATGTTATCACATCACTTTACATTCACACAAACTTAGTTTTACCTGTGTTCATGGCAGTTGAGAGTTAAGACAACCGATCTATGATAAGGAGTCGGATGCGATGAGAACTCAGAACTGAAACACATAAAGTTTGAAGTCTACCAGTTTTATGTTTTTGAACACATTTTATGTTTTTTCGTGTATAAGTGGAAATACGGCCTATGTGCTGATTTAATGAACACATGGATATTTTGATAGCCCAAGGATGAGAACTTGTGGCAAACCCGTTTAGCAATGAATTGCATTGAATAGATTAGGTTTTACAGGCTTCAGCCATTCTTGTATAACTAATGTAATTTAATTTGTTTTCATAGAGATGAATAGAAAAACAAATTTCATTCCTCTCCTGTGTATTACGCTCCCCGTGTGTATTTTTTTATTTCTTCATTATATTTTTTTGAAGTTTCTCTGTTGTGGGGGAAACACATTTCCTCTATTTCATGTATTCACAAATTCCAACATGGTATCAGAGCAGGTCTACGCTCTCATTCAAAGAAGCACGAGCTTAATCTCTTTACTGAAGAAGTTGTAAGATTGTTTGTTTGTAGAAGCATAAGTCTCCAGCAGTGAGAAATCTTTTATAGTAGTGAGAAGGTTTCTCTTTTATATAATCAAGAAGGTTGTTTGTTTACACAGTCAGAATGGTAGCAGCAGGAAAAATCCTGACAAATCCCCAACTACCATAATTTTTTCGGAAGAACTATGATTATTGGGCCATTACAATGAGGGCCCTACTTGTTTCACAATATATATGGGATTTTGTGGAACAAGGTTTCCAAGAACAAGCAGACACATCAGTGCTGGCTGCTTTGACAACAATAGAAAGAGACTTTTTGAGAGATAATAGGAAGAAGAACTCCAAAGGCCTCTTATATCTCTATGAATAAGTACATGAGATAATTTTTCCAAGGATTGAAGTAGAAACAAAGTCTAAGGAGGTGTGGGATATTCTTAAGACAACCTATCAAGGCATGGAGAAAGTGAAGACAACAAAATTACAAATGTTGAGGAGAGATTTTGAAACTCTCTGTATGAAAGATTCTGCTAACATAGACTCATTATTCACACATGTGATTGGGTTGGTTACCCATATAAGGTATCATGGAGAGACACTTGAAGAAATAAGAATAGTGTAGAAAATGTTGAGAAGTCTACCTTCAAGATTTGATGCCATAATAGTGCCAATAGAAGAGACAAAGTATCTCTTAATATTTTCATTGGATGGGCTTTGTGCATCCCTACTGTCTCATGAATGTAGACTAAAAAAAACAATGAAATCCTCATTGGAGCATGATTTCAAAACACAAATGTCTTTTGGCCATGGTAGAGGTCAAGGAAGATCAAACAACGGAGGCAGAGGAATAATACCATAGAGAGGTGGAAGAAACAACCCTGCAATTACAAGTGGAAGGTGCAGCAACCAGAATCAAAGTGAAGGCTCAAGCCAACACTAAGCACAAGGAAAAAGGTATGATAAATCCCAAGTCCAATTTCATTATTATAAAAATTATGGGCATTATGCCAATGAATGTAGAAAGAAACAAAATGACATGTGTAATAGGAAAAATGTAAATTTTGCAAAATAAAGCTAGAACTAGAGTAATATGCTTCTAACCTGTGTAGCACAAGAAACATAAGAAGATAAATGGTTCTTAGACTCGATTTGTAGTAACCACATGACTGGAAACATAGCAATTTTTTCAAATCTGGATGAGAATGTGAACTTCGAAGTGACAACAGGGACTGATAGTAAAGTATTTTTCATAGGGAAAGGAAGAGTGTTAATAATGACAAGGAAGGGAGAGAAGATGTTTGTGCCAGATGTATATTATGTACCTGGCCTGAAATGTAACATTCTGAGCATTGGACAACTCATGAATAAGGGCTGCAATGTATTTTTTAATAATTATGTGTGTACAATCATGGATATACCTCCAAGTAAGAGGGTCATTGCAGAAGTGCAAATGACAAAGAATATAATGTTTTCTCTCAAGCTCAGAACATACTTGAAGGAAGGAGGTGTGGTTGTAGCAATCACACAAGAGGTCTTTCAAGAGGATGTGAAAGACAAAAACTGGTTATGGCACCTGAGATTTGTACATCTCAATTTTGGAGGTTTGAACCTCCTGCATAGAAAATGGATGGTAAAAGGATTACCACTCATTGAGAAACCAAACAACCTATGTGAATATTTCATATTGGGAAAAAAACACAGAGAAGAATTTCCTGTAGGAAAGAGTGTAACATAAAAGGCACCCTTAGAGATTATCCACTCACATTTGTATGGACCAATGAAAATGATATCATTAGCTCTATGTTTTGACATTCATAGATGATTACACTAGAAATACATGGGTGTATTTCTTGAAACAAAAGAGTGAAGTGTTTGAACACTTCTACCACTTCAAAGCTCTTATAGAGAAGCAAAGTGGGAACTACATAAAAGTGTTGATAACTGAAAGAGGAGGATAATATATCTCCAAATATTTCCTAATTCTAGTGAGAATGGCATTCAGAAGTAGTTTACCACAAGGTACACACCACAAAAAATCTGTGTAGCAGAAATGAAGAACATGACCGTCATGGACATGGTCAGAAGTATGTTGAAGGAAAAACACTTTCCAAATTAGTATTGAGCTGAAGTTACCAATTGTGCAGTGTATATTTTGAATAGATACCCAACCAACACTGTTATGAACAAAGTTCTGCAAGAAGCATGGAGTGGAAGAAAATCGTCTGTCACTCACATGAGAGTATTCAGATGTGTGGCATATACACATGTCCTGAATTAGCTAAGGAAGAAGCTGGATAGCAAGGGGTATAAGTGTGTATTTCTTAGATACAGTGATGAATCAAAGGCATACAAACTCTATAATCCGTCCACCAAGAAAGTTATAATCATAAGAGATGTGCAGTTTATTGAAGAAGAAGCTTGGGATGGAAGCTTAGAGAAGGCGGTCAATGTGAAGACATGTATGTCTCACGAAGAGCAAGAGGAGTGAACAACAAAAAGTAACTCCTCCACAGTGGCTCCTCCTCCAACTACACAAGCAAAACAAACCACACCACCAGCAAGCAACATAACAACCTTGATAAATTAATGAAGTGCTTCAAGCACACCACAGGGATTAGAAACTCCCTCGAGTTCAAGTGCAACTCCAAGCACACCAAGAAGACCAAGATTCAAAAATTTGAGTGAAATTTATGAGCAAGCAACTGATAATAATGTTGGTCTAAATTATTTATTTTCATTATTTTTTCATGTTGATGACCCAATCAATTTCGAAGAGACAGTAAAAGAAGAAAAACAGATTGAAGCAATGAATGAAGAGATTGGTGAAATAGAAAATAATGACACATGGGATTTAGTGGACCTCCCACAAGGTAAAGAAATCATTGGAGCAAAATGGGTCTATAATACCAAGAGCAATTTTGAAGGCAAGATAGAAAGGCATAACGCAAGAATTTTTGTGAAAGGCTACAAGCAACAACAAGGAAGAGATTATGAAGAAACCTTTGCACATGTTGCAAGGATGGAGATCATGTGGACATTGTTGTCCATTACAGCACAAAAAAAGTGGAAAGTATATCAAATGGATGTAAAATCAGCATTTCTAAATGGATTATTGAAAGAGGCGGTATGTGTTGAACAACCTCCAGGCTATGAAATTGAAGGCCAAGAGCACAAAGTGTGCAAGTTGAAGAAAGCTCTTTATGGGCTGAAGCAAGCACGAAGAGCATGGTACAACAGGATTGATGCTTACCTGATGGATAACAGGTTTGAAAAATGTGATGGTGAACCCACACTATACATTAAAGAAAATGACGGTAAGATAATTATTTTTTTCTTATATGTAGATGATTTAATTTTCACAGGCAATGAAGTTTCTCACATTGCTGATTTTAAAACAGTCATGAAGAGTGAATTTGAAATGATTGATTTGGGTTTATTGAGATACTTCTTGGGCATAAAAGTAAAGAAAAATGAAAATGGAATTTTTATTACCCAATAAAAATATGTTACATAAGTGTTGAAGAGGTTTAACATGCAGAACTACAAAGAAATAGTAACTCCAAATGTTATGGGGTTGAAGTTAAACAAAGAAGACTGTAGCAAAAACATCGATCTGACATTGTACAAGAGCATAGTTGGAAGTCTAATGTATTTAACTATGACTAGGCCTGATTATGTATGTTCTATGTTTAATTTCTAGATTTATGGAGACACCAAAGGAGACACATTGGAAAGAAACCAAGATAATTCTGAGGTATGCAAATGGAACAAAGGAGTATGGTGTTTTTTGCTCCTCAAATGATTATTTTAAATTGATTGGTTACACTCACAGTGATTGAGCTAGAAGTGTAGATGACAGAAAGAGCACATCTGGGCCTGTGTTTCATTTGGGTTTGGGATCCATTTCATGGGTTTCCAAGAAGCTACCAATAGTTTCTTTATCAACAACATAAGTTGAATATGTGGCAGCAACAACAATAGCATACCAAGTAGTATGGATGACAAAGATGCTGAAAGATTTGTGTCATGATAAAGACAAAGGAACCAAAATTTATTGTGATAATAGCTCAGCAATAACATTATCAAAGAATTATGTTTTCCATAAGAGAACAAACAATATTGATGCAAAATATCATTTTATAGGAGAAATGGTTAATAATGGTGTGATTTTTTTGCCGCATTGTAGAACAGAGGAACAATTTGTTGATATCCTCACAAAACCTTTAGGACAGAAGAGTTTTGTTTATCTCAAAAAGTGTTTGGGAATGACTGATGGTGGAAGTTATGATTAAGGGGGAGATTTGGAATTATACTCCCAACCATTGACATGAATGAGAAGCGGTAGCAGCCCACAATTTCATCAATTTTGTGCAGAGAAGGACAAGCAAGGATCCAAGAGCCTGAAGGTGTTTTTTCACACAACACAACAAACAGAGTACCCAAGCCATCCTCTGTGTTTATTTCCTTACCTACCAATTTTACTTACCTTTCCCCACAGTGCACAATCAAAAGTATTTTGTTTTATCACTTAAGCCATTCACCATATATTATTCTATTGTTGATGCGATATCAGGTGGGATCTTCCTTAACTTTACCGCATAAGCCAAAACCTTGTTTTGCATCACAATCCTTTGTATTTCCCTTACCGCACTTACCAATAGTTAACTACACCACAGAGCGCACTTTGTTTCATTTACCACTTACCTTTCCACCATCCACAAGCTAAGTTATTTGACATGCGATGCGATCGTGCTATTGCACATTGAATTCATAACCATTTATGTTTACCATTGAAACCACCTATAGGCTATGATAGTTAATTTACGATGTGATGGTGCCACGTTACTTAACATTCACACAAACTTAAGTTTACTAGTGTTCACGCCAGTTGAGAGTTAAGATTACCAATCTACGATATGCGATAAGCAGACGGATGCGATGAGAAATGAGAGCTGAAACACATAAAGTTTGAAGTCCACCAGTTTTATTTTTTTGAATACATTTTATGTGCCTTCGTGTATAAGCAGAAATACGGCCTGCATGTCGATTTCATGAAGACATGGGCCTTTTGATAGCCCAAGGACGAGAAGTTGTTGAACGTCCCTTCAACAGCAAATCACATTGAATAGATTAGGTTTTACAGGCTTTTTCCATTCTTGTATAAGTAATGTAATTTCATTTGATTTCAGAGAGTTGAATAGAAAAAAAAATTTCATTCCTCTCCTTTGTATTACGCTTCCTATGTGTATTTGTTTATTTACGCATTATTTTTTTTGAAGTCTATGTGTTGTGTGGGAAACAAATTTCCTCTATTTCTTGTATTAAAAAATTCCAACATACTGTAGTTCGATTTGCATCCCAACTACCCTCATTTTAATGTCTTTCACATTCTTTCTGCCCAATTTCTGATGATTCCTTAAAGCGTTTTATACTGATTTCAAATTCTGTAACAATGAAGAAACAACATGCTACTGTGAGTGAGAAAAAATCTTCTTCATGAACCTTGATCGAAGAGTTGTGTTCATCAAAAGTGATCTAATCCTGTAACTCTATGATTTTGATGCACATTTTTATGGAAAAGTAAATCTTAAAGTCATGACTTTTAACTGATGTGCTGAAATTTTCATCTAGCTATTGGAATTTGAATGAATTCCGATTAGATGCACATTTTAATATTGCAATCTCAGCAGCTGCTGAAGAAAACTTGTGCATAATGTAAGACATTAAAAAATATTATATTTTTTATCAGAGAAAAAGAATCTTCATCTTTCTATAAATATAAAGAGTGATAATACATATTCGAAAAAAATTCTTCATTTTCTTCCTCTAGTACAAATTTTTATCTGTGTTCTATGTTCATTTTACATATATTTGAACTTTTTTCACTTTTTTATGAACTAGATCATGAATACCATTCCATTTTGGATACCTGAACTTTGTGTAAGATCCTTTCATTTTCGCAGAGAGAGAGTTAGTCCTCCAGTGGAGTCTCTACATTGAGTTGGAGTCACCAAGTGAATGATTTCAGCCTTTTGGTGTCTGATCATTGTCCACCATCAACTATCACATCTAAACTTCATACATGTACTGGGGCAAGACAATCCACAAGTCAAGTGTCACGTTCACAAGCTAGACCGAAGATTGACTGAAGCAACATTTATCTACTTTCGCTAATGCAAAGCAAGAGCGTTTCGAAGGCTTCCTGGCATAACTTCAGGCTCCGTCTGTAGCCTATAAAACAATTAACACCAACAAGCAAACCATTTTATCCCCAGTATGGTCGCCACTATGTTATTTCCCAAATCCACCTCACACTGAAAGAAGGCGGGATTCAGGGTAACACCAAACCATGCTCAGTCTGGTAGCTAGCCCTACCAGAATAGGAGAGGGCTCTCTCTAGGTCAATCTCAGTAAAAATGTATCAATAGGCCTTGAGATGACTGAAATGAGTGCTAGTTTTAGGCTAGGTATATTAATCAAGGATTTTGAAATGATTTTTTAAGGGTTTTTTTTAGAAAAAGGGAAAGGAAATTTTGGGCTTGGGGATGAGGCCAATTTCTTACAGAGTTCAAGTTGGGAAAGGGAAGGCAATGGCTTTGATGTCTTAGATCAAATGAATGGATAGAAAACACTACTAAAAAGCTGGAGAGGGCAAGAGGGAGCAAGGATCCTCTTCAAACTGACAAAAACATAAAAAACTAAACAAAAGTTAAGGCAGACCAACAACAAACTAATGAATTCTACATTAGTTACTCATTTGTTTAATTCAGAAGCAAAGATAAGGGAAATGGCATACATAAAAATCAATGAAACTTACAGATACATGAAGAAAAACATCATCAAAACTCAGAGACACAACAATCCAAACAAGTGCTGCAAAACCCTGGTCTTTCCTTTGCCAAAAATGCAGAAGTGTATGTACAATGAGGTGCCAAACTATTCCCAAGTATCCAACCCTGAAAATGACTCAAAAAATACATAATATAGACCATCCAAACCCCTTTCCATGCCTCTATGGGTCGATCTCATCCTTCTAGGAGTTGTTTCAACCAATTCTAAACATGGAACTGAAATCTAGGCAGCCAAACAACTTGCCTCTATATGCTAGGAAACTGATCCATTTACTTAATTTTCACCTTTTAGTGAATGAATCCTCTATAAAAAGTAAATTTGAGCCAAAATTACATCATAACCATAATATTTCATCAAGATAGATCAATAATTACATCACAAAGTGAAACTAGTCAAACTGGCCGAATTTCTGAGCTGAAAAGTAAAAATTCGACCAAAATCCTCTATGTGCTACGCCACTTTGAGCCTGATTTTGGGGCACTTAATGAAGTCCAAATTGAGCTTATGATAGCTCGTTGGAAAGCCTTGTCTGTATTCTATCCAAAAGAAGTGGAATTTTTCAATTTGGAGTTCATTTTCCCCTCCAAAACTACAATCTTCCAAGACTGGTTCCTGCTGGTGCAAAAGGTGGCAGAAAGGTCATTTTTGGAGTGTTTTTGACCCTTAAGAACACCCAGAACTTCATGAAATCTCTCATCCATTCCTGAGCATGTATAATTTACCATAAAATCTCCAAAAATGTAAATTTTTCCTCCAGAATATCTCTCAAACGTAAGCGCGCGTCGAGTGGCGCGACGCGTCGGGCAGAAAAACCTGTTTTGCAACCAAAATTTCAAAAATAACAAAATTTACTCCAAATTTTCTGAAATTTGGAGTGAATGTCTCCCATCATGTCCCATGCTCAGCCAAGGAAGCTTCAGCCAAGATTTGGAGTGGATCAGGCCTTTTTCGCCGTTTCAGTTCTCTTCTCAACCTCGCCTTCAGGATCTTCATCCTAGCTCTGCAAACGTGTGTGCGGGCCCAATAGCGGTTCTTCATATCTCTAAACATGTATTTTTCCCTATTGGCCTTCGCCAAGAGCTTCTCTAGATGAATGTTGACTCTCGTAAAGAAAATCTCCCGCTCAAATGGTGTCATGTCACCCGGTCTCTTTCGGGCCAATTCACGGTCTTCACGGATTTGCCGCAACTCTATGAGTTTCTACCGATCCTCCAATTGTTTATTCCGCTGCTCCAAGTAATTTATAACCCACTGAGCTCTCTGCAATTTCTAGGTCAGTGTGTCAATCTCATCTTTTTGTTCCTGGATGATTTCTTTCAGCTTTGAGCTGGGAGAGCTCGAATCAACATCGATCAATATAAAATCAGTATCTTGGCCTCCTGAGGGGCCCTCATCCTGCATAGGATTCTTGCCTCTGTCCTATACCTGTGCTAATGTAGAAGGAAAGACCCCTTCCACGCCATGTGGAGATAGTACTCGCGCTGCTGTCGAAGGTAACGAGACCCCTTCCACCCCGGGTGGAGATAGTACTCGTCGTGCTGCTGCAAATAAGGCTCTGGTACCTCTCTGATAGGTAACACACATTGGAACACTGATAGGCTCTGTCTCAGGAACCTCAAATTGATGTGAAGGCTCACCTGCATCATAAAAAATCTCTAGAGGAGGCTGAGGGGCTGTAAATAAGTCACGGGAAATGAACTCCTCCCATGCAATGCCTTGCAATCCAAGCTGATGTACCACAATCATCTTGATGAGCGCATAATGATAAATGTTGTTATGTTGCTGCTCTGGAGTCTTCTTCTGCACAAGGGTAGTCATCCGCTCTATGTTTTGGCACATGAAATATGGAATATTCATCAGTCTCACTCTCGTGAAATGCATCAACAGCTGGATGTGGTACGCATAAAGGTGTGAGAATCTACCGTCACAACTGAAGTATCTAATGATGAGCTTCATTAATGGTGCATAAGACTCCTTTAAGAATCTGAAAGGAAACACCCTGCTAAGCTGCCTCATATAACCAGGCCTAATGTAAGGTTCATAATATGCTCTATCCAGCTGTTGTCTCTTATTCCACTCTTCACCTATGTTTGGTATCTCGGTTTCCTGAGAAATGGTTTCTGGTGTCAAGGTGAAGTTCACTCCAGCAAGGTTTACATGACCATCATGCAAATGTAGGACAAATAAGCGAACTAAATCCTGATGATGCTGAATCTGAGCAATCATCTCACAATACTGAAAACATGAATGTTGCTGAAAGCATGCCATTACAAGCGGGCGGGCCTGCAATTGAGCGAAGGAAGTGGGATCTTTTCTGACGTGCCTGCCACTTTTATGAGACCTCCTAGGTACATTAAGCTTTGTGGTTGAATCACTTTCCTGCTCATATTCTTGCTCATATGATGAATTTTTCTCTGACATGATGCTTTGCAATGTGTATAACAAGTATATGCTGATAGATATGTGGTTAAAACAAGAGTTTGGTTTGTTTGAAAATGGTGAATTGGTGTTTGTCTTTCAATACCAAATGTGCCAAATATGTACCAAGTAGGAAATGAGGGACTGTGGTAATTATGAGCAGTGGGAAAAGTGGGAGTTTGTCAAGTGCAATTAATGCAAAAACAGTCACTTGATTTATGTTTAGTAACTGTGGCATTTAGGGATTTTATAAGTGATATGGGAGTGGGAGATGGTGATGGGAAATATAGTTTTTAGAGATAGGGATAAATGAAATGACAAGATATATTTAAGCTAAGTGAAATCAAGGATGTAAATAAAGTCCTTGAATGTTTTGGGAATTGGGAATTTATAAATGATATGAAAGGGGGAGGGCTAACAGGGTTTAGTGATAGGGAAAATGGGTACAAGGGATATGATTTTTTTAGGACAGAGGGAATAGGAAAGGACTGTGATAACAGTATGACAGTGATGGGAACACGAATGAACAATGGAGTGGGAGTGTTTAGCACCAATAGTCAAATTTCAACACTTCATTTCAAACCCTAAGGGTGCCGATTTTGATATGGATATAGGGTTTGTTTTTCACCAACCAAAACTCTAATGTCTTTGCCTCCAAACAACACCACACATGACTAAAATCACTGGGGCAAGAGTTTCAACTTACTTGGAGAAAGAAAGATTTGAGTCGATTTAGTTTTTTGATGAAAATTTGATGAATTTAAGCCTGTCGGCTCTGTGCGCCGCACACACACCCAGTGCACCGCACCTTGTGGATGCGCTGTGCTGGTGGAGAAAAGCACTGTGGTAGGAGGCCCAGTGCGCCGTGCAGCCTGTGTGCACCTCGCACACTCTAAGCACAGTCTTGGCTTGAAAATTTACAAGTTTTGTCCTCTCTCCACTAAACTTCAACTTCAATCGACCTCTTGAATGCAAATGGCATTGATAAGCATAGAAATATCTATATAAAGTCATGGCTTTGATTTTTGCTTTGTAAAGACCCATTTTGGTAATGTTTCAAAATTGGCATTTCTTCACTTTTAATACAACTCTGTCTTTTTATTTCCTCTTTGATTTGGCTGAATTGATGGCTTTCTTGGTTGATTTTTTGCAGGGATGGTGGCATTTGGACATCGACAAAGGATGACCAGAGGCTGCATTTAAATTACTTCATGGTAGAAAACTTTAAAAACACATATTTATTACAAACAATTAATTTGACGATTTCTTCTTCAAAATAGAGTTTTGAATAAGAAACATCCTTGAGCATTTTTAATGATGAAAATATTGAAATGAAAACTTATTGAAGACATCCTCATGGCCTGCGGGCATTATTTGACATTTTGAAGACCAAACCCTAGACCTAGAGACTGAAAGACTCTTTTTTGACCACAAGACCATCTATGACTATAAATGACTGAAATCAACTTTAATGAATTTTGATAAATTTCGACTAACCCAGCAGGTACAAACACGAGGGAAACTCGTGAAGAGACCCTTCTGTCAGATAATAGCATGCCCCCTAACGGAATGCAGATGAATGAGCGGAATGAGACACCTAAAAATGAAATGCAATAAGAGAAATGATCTCTGATGGAGGGATGACAAGACCGACTCTAACATTGGTTCCAATGGGGATGGTGGCTCCTTGGAGGTTCCAAGAACTATAGATCTCTAGGAGAGATAGACAGTGCCTTCATCCATTGGGCAATGGAGTCAAAACATGAAAAATGGCATTATGCAGACTGACTCTGAATCAAGGTTTAAAACTGAAATCCATAATAAAACCAAACATGACTAAAACCTAACTAACCAACTGGAAAGATGCTCATAAGTAGAGCTTATTCAATACAACCTACTCTAATTGTTCCATTCATCACCTGATCAAGTGAAATGGAACAGCCAATGCAACCATGTAAGTATCCTAGCTGCTATGTGATTTCTTCCCAAATGCTTTCTGATACGCAGGAAAAGGGAAGAATCGAAAGGCAACTCCCATGGAAACTTGGAATCAAGTTGACTACTGATAAACTTGCAAAGCATGAATTGACTGGATGACTTCAAGAATACTGCAAAAGGATCTTCATAAACATAACTATTGATTCCCATCAATACATTACTACTTTGGTCCAAGAAATCTTCATAGCTGGAAATTAAGATTTTCCTCACATCTGTACTGTCTTTCTTTAGTGACAGCAGCAAATTGTCAAAAGGATCCTGAATTTCATGAATAACCAAACTCTAGAGTTGATTCCAAACAGAACAAAAGTCTCCTTTATCAATCTCCTCATATGACTGCAAATCTTGATATAGGCTTTGTAATGAAAAATCTGTTAAACAAGACAATGAAGGCGACCTTTGAATAAGATTATCATCAAAATTATTTTCCGGCACATGGTTAGCCAATGAAGAACTTCTACAGAAAAAATCATCCAACACCCGAGCAATAGGATCATCAAAAACTTGAGAAGACTGCTGCAATGTATCCATTGAAACTATATGACATCCTACTGGCTGTTCATCTTTTTCTTGAGAGATATTACGAAATTTTTTCTTTATAAACTGAAATTATTCGAAACAAAATGGTACAAAATCCTCTTGCGTCATTAAATCATGTATTTCATCTTCCATGCCTTCATCTGTAATCTGACCTTCCATTGCGTTTGGTGGCTGCAAATCTGGAGCTAGGGAGAATTTTGTATCTGAAATTATTTCATCAGTCATTTCAAGGGAAGATTTCTCATCAACAACTTGCTCAAGAATTTCTCTATCTGTCTCATCCTCCACATTAACACTGAGAGATTGTTGATTTCCTACAGGCTGCTCATTTGAAGATTTACTATGCAATTTACCCTTCAAAATCTGGATTGATTCAAAACAAAATGGTACAGAGTCACCTTGTATCATTTGATCATATGTGCCAACTTCCATGGCTTCATCTACAACTTGACAATCAATGGCACTTGGGTGCTACAAATTTGAATATGAAAAGTCTTGAACAAGGTTTTCATTGCCCTCAAGATGGTCCAAATCAAGATTTTTTGACTGTTGATTCCTGATTGCATGGAAGTTATCTCTCATGAACTGAAATGATTCAAAACAAAAAGGAAAATATCCTTCACTTACTTCAAAATTGGCTGCAATTTCCTCATCATTGTCATAGCTGATATGTATCCATTGATCACTGTACTCGAGCTGCTGAAAGTGAACTTCCTCCTTCCACAAACTAGCTGCTGATTTGTCTGCAAGATTAGTTTCTGTTTGGAGAACATAATCGTCATCATACTGATCAATCTAAGGAAAATAATCAATCATACACATCATATCAACATCTCTCTCTTCTTCAAGATGATCTATAAAACAATGACTATGACAACTGGAATAAGAAACAAAATGTTTTGGATCAGCCACTAGTTCTTCTTCAATCAGCAAGTCATGGGCTTGAACGCTATACTCATTCCTTGTGGTTTTATTTTGCATCATCTCTTCTACTGCACTTACCAACATGTCAAGCTTTACCTCTAGAGATATCGATTTCTCGGGATCTACGTTTTTCATCTCTTCTTCCTTCAACCTTTCCCTTCGGATTAGCAAATGAGCCTCTACATTCACTGCACTGTTCTGCATCTCTTGAAGTGTTGCAAGATTCCTTTCTCTAAAATGAAACTCCATTTTCGGATCAAAGGCACCCGGGTAGTGCAAGAGAGCAGATCTAGGAGAAGGTCTTATATCAGCTGGCATCGAAAAATATACTTGGTCAAATCTGGCAGAAAACTGTTGTACTGTCTCCCCTGGCAGTATTTTCAGCTGGTTATACTCTTCTATAATCAAGAAAAGGTTATGTCCGATCACCCACCTGTCAAGGAAAACTTCGACGAGCTGCTGGAAATCTGAGATGCTCGCATCAGGAAAGACTTTAAATCAACTCTTCACTTGGCCTTGAAAAGAAAGAGCAAAAAGCCTAATACTGACATCCTCTTCATCAACTTCAAAAAGATCTAGAAAAGTCTCAACATTCTGCACATGTTGCTCAGCATTGACATTGTTACACTCATCGTCAAATCTTGGTAGATATAGGTCATAATTTTTAGGGAAAGGATGAACAACAGACAATAAAACAAGAGGTTTATACCTATGTGGGACGATACAAGGTGTAGGAGTATATACAAGAGCTATGAGATCAGTTTGGTTTTCTTTAAGCTCATCACTCTGAAGAGAATCATCATAAGATGTGGGAAAATTAAGGAGGCCAGGATAAAAGGGAAACTCAGTATTTACACTCTTTGAAAAGGTCAAGTGAAGATTTTGATCACTTTCATCATACAACAAATTCTAAAAAAATTTCAGGACAACTTCAAGAACAACAAATAAATAGTTTACAAGGAAGCAGACTAGATCCTGAATACCATTCCATTTTGGATACCTGAACTTTGTGTAAGATCCTTCCATTTTCGCAGAGAAAGAGTTAGTCCTCCAGTGGAGTCTCTACATTGAGTTGGAGTCACCAAGTGAATGATTTCATCCTTTTGGTGTCTGATCATTGTCCACCATCAACTATCAGATCTGAACTTGATACATGTACTGGAGCAAGACAATCCACAAGTCAAGTGTCACGTTCACAAGCTAGACTGGAGATTGACTGAAGCAACATTTATCCACTTTCGCTAATGCAAAGCAAGAGCGTTTCGAAGGCTTCCTGGCATAACTTCAGGCTCCGTCTATAGCTTATAAAATAGTTAACACCAATAAGAAAACCATTTTCTCCCCAATATGGTCGCCACTATGTTATTTCCCAAATCCACCTCAGGCTGAAAGAAGGCGGGATTCAGGGTAACACCAAACCATG
Organism: Pinus albicaulis; assembly: GCA_034641835.2. Classification (NCBI taxonomy): domain Eukaryota; kingdom Viridiplantae; phylum Streptophyta; class Pinopsida; order Pinales; family Pinaceae; genus Pinus; species Pinus albicaulis. Next base: position 1,246,446,517 of record CM076581.1, on the reverse strand, counting down.
CTCAGTCTGGTAGCTAGCCCTACCAGAACAAGAGAGGGCTCTCTCCAGGTCAATATCAGTAAAAATGTATCAATAGGCCTTGAGATGACTGAAATGAGTGCTAATTTTAGGCTAGGTATATTAATCAAGGAGTTTGAAATGATTTTTTAAGGGTTTTTGTTGGAAAAAGGGAAAGGCAATTTTGGGCTTGGGGATGAGGCCAATTTCTTGCAGAGTTCAAGTTGGGGCAGGGAAGGCAATGGCTTTGATGTCTTAGATCCAATGAATGGATAGAAAATACTACTGAGAAGCTGAAGAGGGCAAGAGGGAGCAAGCATCCTCTTCAAACTGACGAAAACATACAAAACTAAACAAAAGTTTAAGGCAGAGCACCAGAAAACTAATGAATTCTACCCTAGTTACTCATTTGTTAAATTCAGAAGAAAAGAGAAGGGAAATGGCATACATAAAAATCAATGAAACTTACAGATACACGAAGAAAAACATCATCAAAACTCAGAGCCACAAGGATCTCAACAAGTGCTGCAAAGCCCTGGTCTTTCCTTTGCCAAAAATGCAAAAGTGTATGTACAATGAGGTGCCAAACTATTCCAAAGTATCCAACCCTGAAAATGACTCAAAAAATACATAATATAGACCATCCTAACCCCTTCCCATGCCTCTAGGGGTCGAGCTCATCCTTCTAGGAGCTGTTTCAACCAATTCTAAACATGGAACTGAAATCTAGGCAGCCAAACAACTTACCTCTATATGCTAGGAAACTAATCCATTCACTTAATTTTCACCTTTTAGTGAATGAATCCTCTAGAAAAAATAAATGTGAGCCAAAATTACATCATAGCCATAAAATTACATCAAGATAGATCAATAATTACATCACAAAGTGAAACTAGTCAAACTAGCCGAATTTTTGAGCTGAAAAGTAAAAATTGGACCAAAATCCTCTATGCGCCGCGCCAGAAAACGCAATGCACCGTGCCACTTTGAGCCTATTTTTGGGGCATTTCCTGAAGTCAAAATTGAGCTCATGATAGCTCGTTGGAAAGCCCTATCTGTCTGCTATCCAACCCAAGTGGAATTTTTCAATTTCAAGTTCATTTTCCCCTCCAAAACTGCAATCTGCAAAGACTGGTTCCTCCTGGTGCAAAAGGTGGCAGAAAGGTCATTTTTGGAGTGTTTTTGACCCTTAAGACCACCCATAACTTGATGAAATCTCTCAGCCATTCTTGAGCATGCATAATTTACCATAAAAACTCCAAAAATGTAAATTTTTCCTCCAGAAGATCTCTCAAACGTAAGCGCGCGTCGAGTGGCGCGACACGTCGGGCAGAAAAACCTGTTTTGCAACCAAAATTTCAAAAATGACAAATTTTACTCCAAATTTGCTGAAATTTGGATTGAATGTATCCCATCATGTCCCATGCTCAGCCAAGGAAGCTTCGGTTAAGATTTGGAGTGGATTAGGCCTTTTTCGTCGTTTCAGTGCTCTTCTCAACCTCGCCTTCAGGATCTTCATCCTAGCTCTGCAAACGTGTGTGCGGGCCCAATAGTGGTTCTTCATATGTCTGAGCATGTATTTTTCCCTATTGGCCTTTGCCAAGAGCTTCTACAGATGAATGTTGACTCTCGTAAAGCAAGTATCCCACTCAAATGGTGTCATGTCACCCGGTCTCTTTCGGGCCAATTCACAGTCTTCACAGATTTTCCGCAACTCTATGAGTGTCTACTGATCCGCCAATTGTTTATTTCACTGCTCCAAGTAATTTATAACCCACTAAGCTCTCTGCAATTTCTCGGTCAGTGTGTCGATCTCAGCTTTCTTTTCCTGGATGATTTCTTTCAGCTTTGAGCTGGGAGAGCTTGAATCAACATCAATCAATATAAAATCAGTATCTTGGCCTCTCGAGGGGCCCTCATCCTGCATAGGCTTCTTGCCTCTGTCCTGTACCTGTGCTGATGTAGAAGGTGAGACCCCTTCCATGCCATGTGGAGATAGTACTCACGCTACTATCGAAGGTAACGAGACCCATTCCACCCCGGGTGGAGATAGTACTCGTCGTGCTGCTGCAAATAAGGCTCTGGTACCTCTCTGATAGGTAACACACAATCGAACACTGATAGGTTCTGTCTCAGGAACCTAAAGCTGATGTGAAGGCTCACCTGCATCATGAAAAATCTCTGGAGGAGGCTGAGGGGTTGTAAAGAAGTCACGGGAAATGAACTCCTCCCATGCAATGCCCTGCAATCCAAGCTGATGTACCACAATCATCTTGATGAGTGCATAATGATAGATGTTGTTATGTTGTTGCTCTGGAGTCTTCTTCTGCACAAGGGTAGTCATCCGCTCTATGTTTCAGCGCATGAAATATGGAATATTCATCAGTCTCACTCTCGTGAAATGCATCAACAGCCGGATGTGGTACGCATAAAGGCGTGAGAATATACCCTCACAACTGAAGTATCTAATGATAAGCTTCATTAATGGTGCATAAGACTCCTTTAAGAATCTGAAAGGAAACACCCTGCTAAGCTACCTCATATAACCAGGCCTGATGTAAGGTTCATAATATGCTCTATCCATCTGTTGTCTCTTATTCCACTCTTCACCTATGTTTGGTATCCCGGTTGCCTAAGAAATGGTTTCTGGTGTCAATGTGAAGTTCACTCCAGCAAGGTTTACATGACCATCATGCAAATGTAGGACAAATAAGCGAACTAACTCCTGATGATGCTGAATCTGAGCAATCATCTCACAATACTGAAAACATGAATGTTGCTGAAAGCATGCCATTGCAAGCAGGGCAGGCCTGCAATTGAGTCAAGGAAGTGGGCTCTTCTTTGACGTGCCTGCCACTTTTATGAGACCTCCTCGGTACATTAAGCTTAGTGGTTGAATCACTGTCCTGCTCATATTCTTGCTCATATGATGAATTTGTCTCTGACATGATGCTTTGCAATGTGTATAACAAGTATATGCTGATAGATATGTGGTGAAAACAAGAGTTTGGTTTTTTTGAAAATGGTGAATTGGTGTTTCTCTTTCAATACCAAATGTGCCAAATATGTACCAAGTAGGAAATGAGGGACTATGGTAATTATGAGCAGTGGGAAAAGTGGGAGTTTGTCAAGCGCAATTAATGCAAAAATAATCACTTGAGTTATGTTTAGGAACTGTGGGATTTAGGGATCTTATAAATGGTATGGGAGTGGGAGATGGTGATGGGAAATATAGTTTTTAGAGATAGGGATAAATTAAATGACAAGATATATTTAAGCTAAGTGAAATCAAGGATGTAAAGACGGTCCTTGAATGTTTTGGGAATTGGGAATTTATAAATGATATGAAAGGGGGAGGGCTAATAGGGTTTAGTGATAGGGAAAATGGGTACAAGGGATATGATTGTTTTAGGACAGAGGGAATAGGAAAGGACTGTGATAACAGTATGACAGTGATGGGAACACGAATGAACAATGGAGTGGGAGTGTTTAGCACCAATAGTCAAATTTCAACACTTCATTTCAAACCCTAAGGGAGCCGATTTTGATATGGATATAGGGTTTGTTTTTCACCATCCAAAACTCTAATGTATTTGCCTCCAAAAAACACCACACATGACTAAAATCACTGGGGAAAGAGTTTCAACTTACTTGGAGTAGGAAATATTTGAGTCGATTTAGTTTTTTGATGAAAATTTGATGAATTTAAGCCTGTCGGCTCTGTGCACCGTGCGCACACCCAGTGCGTCGCGCCATATAGATGCGCCGCGCCCCGTGGATGCGCCACGCCAGTGGAGAAAAGCACTGTGGCAGGAGGCCCAGTGCATCGCGCAGCCTGTGTGCACCGCGCTCTTACCCAATGCGCCGTGCGTAGTCTAAACACAGTCTTGGCTTGAAAATTTACAATTTTTGCCCTCTCTCCTCTAAACTTCAACTTCAATTGACCTCTTGAATGAAAATGGAATTGATAAGAATAGAAATATGTATATAAAGTCATGGCTTTGGTTTTTTCTTTGTAAAGACCCATTTTTGTAATGTTTCAAAATTGGCATTTCTTCACTTTTAATACAACTCTGTCTTTTTGTTTACTCTTTGATTTGGATGAATTGATGGCTTTCTTGGTTGATTTTTTGCAGGGATGGTGGAATTTGGAATTAGAAAAAGGATGACCAGAGGCTGAATTTGAAGTACTTCATGGCGGAAAACTTTAAAAATACATATTTATTACGAACAATTAATTTGACGATTTCTTCTTCAAAACATAGTTTTGAATAAGAAACATCCTTGAGCATTTTTAATGATGAAAATCTTGAAATGAAAACTTATTGAAGACATCCTCATGGCGTGTGGGCATTATTTGACATTTTGAAGACCAAACCCTAGACGTAGTGACTAAAAGACTCCTTTTTGACCATAAGACCATCTATGACTGTAAATGACTGAAATCAACTTTAATGAATTTTGATAAATTTCGACTAACCCAATAGTTACAAACACGAGGGAAATTCGTGAAGAGACCCTTCCGTCAGATAATGGCATGCCCCCTAACGGAATGTAGATGAATGAGTGGAATGAGACACCTAAAAATGAAATGCAATAAGAGAAATGATCTCTGACGGAGGGATGACAAGACCGAATCTAACACGTCCGACCAAAAATGGAAGAATATGAGTGGACCCATAAAAATTACCATACCACATCCACATTTTCTCCTTTTACATGCTCTATCGAAGAGTCCAACTCAGAATGATTGCTAGAAATCTATATATCTACATATATGTTTCCTATGTGACTTAGATTTATTCCCTGCTTCGTTGTATAGTGTTATAGATTTAGATATGTCCTCCGGGACCTTCAAAGGTTTCTTATCAAATATATAGGCATTTATGCTTCTCCATATAGTCCACATTATGAAATATGGTAGATAGATGAAACTATTGTTATTTATATACCATACATGCATCGAGTGTTGTGTTTCTCCACCTATTTAATCTTTAGAAATTCCACGATACCAATCCATAATTCCTTCGCATGAGAACAAGTGAGTATTAAGTGATATGGATCCTCATGCCTGCTTTCAGAAATCATACATATATTTGGACCAATGTATCCCAGTTTCTGTAAGTTATTTCATGTCAAAATTCTATCATTTACTGCCATCCAACAAAAGCTCCTAATTTTTTATGGAATATTTCCTTTCCATATGTTTTTTGTCCATTCTAGACTATTGAATCACTTCTTTGTTCTAGGCAGTTATAGGTATATTTCTTGGACCCTTGGGAGGCTCCTCTTAAGACTGCCACCCCATTTAATTTGATCCAACTCTCCCATATCCTCTAAAATAATACAAAAATGACACAAATGTGATATATTTAAGTCCCATTCTACTTCAAATGTATGTTCTATCGCAAGATCAGTTTCCCTAGACCAATATTTTTTTTCAATGTTTTGTCAACCTATGTGATAGATCTCCCTTAATAATAACATACCTTCCTTGTGGATAGTATTTAGTAGTTGTTCTAATAGTGTATGGTTTCCATGCATGCCTATTATTGAATCTAGATCTATTATAATCATTGATCCATCATGTTCCTCCCATATTATGAATGTTAACATCCAATTCAGATTATGTAACATACTCCTCTAGATGTATGGCATGTAATTTTCTTTAATGATCAACATCCATAAACTATCCTCTGAAACCACCCTCCACACGTTTTTGATGATCAATGTTTTATTGAACGTGGATGTATCAATAATCCCCCAACCTCCATCGTCAATAGGTCATGAAACATCTGTCCAACATAGCAAATTTATTTGTCCCATTATCCCATCAATCTTATGTATGATATCTCTAGGAAATAGGAACAAATGCATCCAATAGACAAACACATTTTGTAGGAATAATTTGAACATAACAATTCTACCCCCATTGATAGCCAGCCATGTTTCTAATTACATATGTTCTTTTGTATTGTGTAGATCAACAGTCCCCAATCCATATTTCTGTATCTTGTCAGGTTAAGGCAGAAACGAAGGTATGAGAAACTACCTCCAACGTTCTGATATGTGACCCCAAACATTCCAACTGTCTCGTTTGATTGTTCTTCCTCTCCTTTCACACCAACAATAAATGATTTCCCTATGTTCATACAAAGACCAGAAGCTAGAGTAAAATATTTAATGATATGGTATATGATACTTCATTCCATATATGTGGATGGGCCTCCTAAGGGAAGGTCATCCACCAACATAAGGCGAGTAATTTTATGTTTCATGGAGATCCTCACACCTAATATATCTCCTTCCCGGGCAATCTTCAACTTTCTGCTAAGGCAGTCAAAAACCAACAAAAAGATAAGTGTATAAAGGGCACATCCATGTATGAGGCCCATCTTCGCCTAAAATAATTGGGTCAGATATCTGTGAATGATTACCGCAAAGTTTATGTATTTTAAATGTCCCATAATGTAATTAATATTCGGAATGGACATACCTACTTTCATCAATACCAATTTGAGAAATTATGAGTCTATATAGTCATATGCTTTTGTAAGATAAACTTTGAGTAGACATGCTTTCTATTTTTGAGTTTTGATGGTATGTATCATTTCTTGGGAAATAACTATAGTGCCTTGAATTTTCCTACCATATAAGAATTGAATTTTTCTTCTGTGATATTCTTAAACATCATCGATTTAATCCTATTTGAAATCAACTTGGATATCATCTTATATACAAAATTTCAAAGTGAGATCATTCTAAAGTCCCCAAACCTCTCAGGCCTCTCTTTTTTCGGGATGAATGCAATCAAGGTTCTGTTAATACCTCCTAATATATATCCTTTACTCTGTGATTATTTTTCAACCGCCAGGAAATCTATAACCGTCAAATACTTGAAATGTATAAATAATTCTACTCCCAACCACTCTAGACCCGAGCTCTTATCTTTGGCACATACCTTAAGTACCTTAATCAACACCTTCTGCGTGATGGGAAAACCCATTTTTAAATTTTCCTCCTGATAAAAAAGTAAAATAAATGGTGCTATATATTCCATCTATGTCATAATCGAAGGGGCCTCTGTTGTGTACTTCCATTTAAAATGTTTTACAACTGTTGAGTCATTGTCTTCTTGACTACAATATATGTTCCTTGTTGAGTCCATAATATTTTGTATAGAGCTCCTAATTTTTCTGTTGTTGAAATTTTTTTGAAAGAAGCTCTAGTTTTTGTCTCCTGCTTCAATCCATGTAGCACTGATCTTCATTATTATATCTTCTTCCTTTGATTTTAGAATATCATGCCTCCTACCTTCCAATTCACTAATCCAGGACCTATATACCTATGAGAAAAATAGTAAGTCATTCGGATCATTATAATATCGTAGACACACATCAATCTCTTTGATCTCTTTTATCTCAGCCTCCTTCTCCTGAATCCATCTCCTCATTTCCTCTTTCCAAGTTTTAATTTTATGGAAAATAGATGTCATTTAGTTTGAAGGTGGTTGAAAATCCTCTCGGTTCCATACTTCATGAACCAAGTTTCCAAATTCCTCCGATTGTAACCATCTCAGATGGAACTTAAATGGAAAAGTTCTCTTCAGTGATACACCTTCCCAAGAAAGCATAATAGGCTAGTGATCATAAACGAAAAGAGGAATAATGCTTGATAAAATTTCCTTATAATGGTTTCACATCATCATCCCCACAAGAAATATTTTAAGCCTATTGGATATAATTGTTGAGTCAATGTGGTTGTTCCTCCATGTAGGGCCAATAGGTATCAGAACAATGTCAACTAATGCATGTGCCTCAATCAGTTCCTTCAAATATATTGATAGAAAATTTTTCTTTGCCTTAGTACCCCATATTTCTCGCCTACCCATAGTAAATTTAAGATATCCAACGTTAATCAAAGTTCTCAACATTAACATCCTTATACTTTCCTCTCTATCCTAGAATTGTCTACGATTGACATACAGAGAATAAGTGTTTATAGTCCCAAATTGAGGGTGAGTGGCAATCAAATGTCTTATGAGGATAATACCTGCAACAAAAAATATTCCTTCAATTCAAAATCCCTCGGATTCCATGCCATTCCTACTCCACCCAACATACCAATCACAATTGAAGTGCAAACATGACAATATCGATAAATAAACAACATAATATCATACTTTTTTCCCCTACACATCATTTTTTCTTGAACACGAATCATTGATAACTTATGGATCTTAATAAGACTTCAGAGAGAATGTATTTTTTAGGAACCTTCCATCCCCCAAATGTTCATAGATATGATTTTCATGGGGGAACCCTAGAAATGGGATTCCCCCCTCTAAGGGTCTAGGTTGCATAGAAATCATAAGTTGACACATTAACATATGTGTATTTAGGATCTATGCCAAAAATCAGTACCTCTAATGCAAGTTCCGCACCAGGTGCAATGTCCATTACATGCAGAAACATTTTTAAATTTCAGAGGTTTATTCTTCCTGTGTGTAACATTTTTATATGGGTTTTAGGAGTCCCCAAAATTTCCATACAAGGATATTTTTACAGTGAGAATTTCCATGGTCTCATTCACTGAAATTAATCCCTCGATCTCCTTATCTTGAGACATGAACAGAGGGGAACACACATCTATAGGAGGTGGATGATGGAGAAAGCCCGCTGCGGGACAGTCCGAATTTTTTTTTATGGTTTCCCACCATATTTCCATTCACATGATCATGACAGGAAATATTCATATTCACAGGAATATGCCACTCTAGATATTGTTCCTCTGGACTCTTATCTAGGGACTCTACATTCACAGAATCCCAATTATTACAAGTAAATCATTCAAACCTCACATCCCTATCCTTATCATTTTTCACAATACTATAAGTTATAAGATTAACCCCCTTATCCCTATTGATAGTGGCGTCAATGTATTGGGAAAATGACACATAAATAATAGGATCTTCCAGGTGATTACTAGAATATAATCTGTTGAAATGTCTAGATAATCCATATGAAGATACATTATTCTATACCATACTAGGTTTAACGTTCCCAAAATTTCAATGTAATACATTTGAGACATAAGAATATGTATCCAAATTACCTCTTTTGTCGGTTTATTCCATATGGGAGTCGCTAAGAGGATCCTATTGTATATGTCCATTCTGAAGTCTTGTAGAATTATGTACACAATATTGCATCCTCTATGCATATTTCCTTGGACATGTTGATTTCAAATGCCTTGTTGCATGGAAAATAAGACACCTAAATCGCACATTCCAATAGTCGATAGATAACATGAATGTGAACCACTCCACCATAGTTCTAATTCGGCTATCAGGCCCCTTCCCAAGTCCACCTATATCAACATCCACGCCATCTGCTTATCTAATTTTCTAAAACTCCCTTCATATCAATAATAAAACCTCCCTATTTTTTTTTCTATCTCCTTAACTGCATCTTCATTCCATAGTTCCAATGGCAGACCTGGGAATTTGGGCGAAAACAGATTTCGTTGAGGAGCCTCGAAGAAGGGATCAAATATTGCCTTCCATTTTTGTAGATTCAAGAGACCCCTCCACTTCACCCATGGAACCTTCAAAATACAGTCAACATCCCCCGCATTGAGAAAATGGAAGGAAATCCATCTGTTAAAGAGTATGCTCACCTTTGTTCTGTACTTTATATTTTGAAAAAACTTCTCTTCAACCCATTTCTTCACTTGTTCTCTTGTCATCTGTGTATGGAACCACCTCCCCACTAATGCCTTATTTCTTAGACTCTCGATTCTTGACCAGAATGATATTTCCCCTAAAATTAGCAACAGTTCCCCTCTAAGAGCGTTAAGAGGCACTTTCTTAGGCTTTGTTGGAAATTAATTCCAACTGCAATCTGAAACAAGTGGACAAAAATCTGATTTCTGTGGATATTTTAGAAGGATGGATGTTGCAAAGTCATGTGTCATTTCTTCACTCCACTGTGCATTAAATTTTATGGGTTAATATCCCTGCAACAACCGAATTTTTTTTTCCAAATGGCACCACGTTATCTCCCACCACTTATTGCATTTAAAAGGCTGATAAGATCAAAAGATATTTTTATTATTTTAATGTTTTAATTAAAATATGTTTTCAACATATATATGTAATAGACAACAGTAGTTTTAATGTTAGAGATATAGAGAATCAGAGATAGAGGCAGAGAAGAAGACAGAGAGCAGAAAACAGAGGAAATATGAAACGTTGTGTTTTGTAGCAGCAGAGCAACTTTCAGTGTGTTTCAACAACTGACTGTGTGTTTCAGCAACTGACTGTGTGGTTTTTCAGCATCTAACTGTGTGTTTCCGAAACAGAAATCTATGTAAAAGAAGAAATTGAAAAACACAGTAAGGAGTAAATTTTTTTTTTCTAGAACTGTATTTTTTATGAAAGTTTGTATTTTGTAATAGTCATTTTTATGGTTAATGAAATAGTGATTTACTCCATCTCTTTGTCCACATCTCTATCATTTAAATCTTTGTGTTTAGTTGAGGAACTTTGTTTCCTCTATTTTGTTCGAAATATTCAGAAATTTCCAACATGGTATTGAAGCATGCCATTTATCAATTTTTCAACATTGTATCGGAGCTAGTCTAGGCACTTAGTGAGACAAAACAGAGTTTACTTTTCCCTGCAGGAGATGTAAGAAGCTTATTGAGAATATTTCTCCAGCAGAGAAAGTTCTTGCTTGTTTTATTATACAGTCAGTATATTTTCTTTACTTATACAGTTAAGATGGCAGATGCTGGAACTGGTTGAAAAATTCCCAACTTCCACAGTTTAATAGGAAGAATCATAGTTATTGGTCCATAACTATGAGAGCTTTGTTTGCTTCTCAAGGATTATGGGATCTAGCTGAAAATGGCTACCCTGAACCTGTAGATGCAGCAACGTTGTCTACTTTGATAGTAGCAGAAAGAGACCTGTTGAAGAGCGACAGGAAGAAGGAATCCAAAGCCCTCTTTTATCTCTTTCAATCAGTACATGAGAGTGTTTTCCCATGGATTTCAACAACAACAAAGTCTAATGAGGCATGGGATATTCTCAAAACTCCCTATCAAGGTATGGAGAACGTGAAGACTTCAAAATTGCAGATGTTGAGGAGAGACTTTGAAACACTCAGCATGAAGGAATCTGGTACAATAGATTCATTCTTCACTCATGTTATTGGGTTGATAACCCAGATAAGATCTCATGGTGAAACTCTTGAAGAGATAAGGATTGTAGAGAAGATCTTGAGAAGTTTACCCTCAAGATTTGAAGCTATTTTGGTAGCAATAGAAGGGACAAAGGATATCTCACAGTTCACAGTAGATGAATTGAGTGCTTCCGTTATGTCTCATGAACACAAACTGAGTAGAGGAACATATTCCTCTTCTAAGCAAGCATTCAAGACTCAGATGTCATTCGGGCTGAGGAAGAGGTCGAAGAAGAGCAAATAATAGAGGTTGTGGAAGAAGCCAAAACAAAGGTAGAAATAATCCTGCTAGCACAAGAAGAAGGAGCAGCAATCAGAACCAGAATGAAGGCTCAAGCCAAAATAAAGCACATGGACAAAGGTATGAGAAATCCCAAGTCCAATGTCATTATTGTAAGAAATATGGGCACTATGCCAATGAATGTAGGAAAAAGAAAAATGACATGAATAATAGGCAAAATGTTAATTTTGCAAATGAAGAAGATAAGAACCCAAAGATTGTGCTATTAACATGTAACATAGCACAAGAAAGACAAGATGATGTTTGGTTCTTAGACTCAGGTTGTAGTAATCACATGACTGGAAACATAGCAATGTTTTGCAATCTTGATGAAAATGTTAAATTTGAGGTAACAACAGGAACTGATAGTAAGATATCTGTCAATGGTAAGGGCAGAGTCAGTATCCTAGCAAGAAATGGAGAAATTATTTTTTTCCTAGATGTATAATATGTACCTGGTTTGAAATGTAATCTTTTGAGCATTGGAGAGCTCATTGACAAAGGTTACAATTTGTTCTTCAAAAATCATGTGTGTACAATCAAAGACATACCTCCAAGTAAGAAGATCATTGCAGAGGTGCAGATGACCAGCAATAGAATGTTTCCTCTCAAACTCAGGGTAGATTTGAAGGAAGGAAGAACTATTGTAGCTATAACACAAGAAGTATTTCAAGAACAAGTGAAAGATGAGAACTGGTTATGGCACTTGAGATTTGGACATCTCAATTTCAGAGGCCTGAATCTGTTGCACAGAAAAGGAATGGTAAAGGTATTGACATTGATTGAGAAGTTGGACAACCTTTGTGAAGGCTGCATCTTGGGAAAACAACACAAAGAAAGCTTTCCAGCAGGAAAGAGTATAAGGGAAAAATCACCCTTCGAAATTGTTCACTCTGATTTGTGTGGACCGATGCAAATACCATCATTTGCTAGAAATAAATATGTTTTAAGTTTCATCAATGATTACACCAGAAAGACATGGGTGTATGTGTTAAAACAAAAAGGTGAAGTGTTTGAGAAATTTCGCCACTTCAAAAATCTTGTTGAGAAATAGTGTGGGCATTATATCAAAGTGTTCAAAACAGATAGAGGTGGAGAGTACATCTCCAAAGATTTTCTGTGTTTTTGCAGAGAGAATGACATACAAAAGCAATTCACCACGAGGTATACACCTCAGCAAAAAGGTGTTGTAGAAAGGAAGAATAGAACCATTTTCGACATGGTCAAAAGTATGCTGAAGGAAAAACACTTGCCGCATGAGTATTGGGCTGAAGCTCTCACTTGCACAGTTTACATCCTGAACAAATGCCCAACTAAAGCTATCATGAACAAAATAACAAAAGAAGCATGGAGTGGAAAAAAGCAAACTGTCACTCACATGAGAGTATTCAGCTATGTAGCATATACACATGTACTGGATCAACTAAGGAAGAATATTGACAGTAAGGGGGAGAAGTGTGCCTTTATTGGCTACTATGATGAGTCAAAAGCATACAAACTCTATAATCCATCAACCAAGAAATTTATAGTAAGCAGAGATGTGCAGTTCATTGAAGATGAAGCTTGGGATGGAAGCTTAGAGAAGACAGTGAACGTGAAGAATATTGTGTCTCACGAAGAAAAAGAAGAAGGAACAGTAGCTAATAACCCTTCTTTGGCGGCTCCTCCTCCACCACCGCAAGCACAACAAACCACACCACAAGTTGGAATTCGAATAGCCTTGAGAAGTCAAGGAAGTGCTACTTCAAGCACATCGCAAGGATCTGGAACGCCCTCAAGTTCGAATGAAACTCCAAGCACACCAAGAAGACCAAGATTCAGAAATATGAATGAGATTTATGAACAAGGAGAGGTAAGTAACAATATCGTTATGAATTCATTATTCTCCTTGTATTGTCATGTTGATGACCCAATCCATTTTGGAGATGTTGTAAATGATGATAAATGGATTGAAGCGATGAATGAAGAAATTGGTGCAATTGAGAAGAGTAAAACATGGGAGTTAGTGGACCTCCCTGAAGGCAAATATGCCATTGGAGTTAAGTGGGTCTATAATACCAAAAGTAATGCTAAAGGCAAGATCGATAGGCACAAAGCAAGACTTGATGTGAAAGGCTACAACCAGCAACAAGGTAGAGACTATGATGAAACCTTTGCACCAGTAGAAAGGATGGAAATAGTCAGAACAATGTTGTCTATTGCGGCACAACACAAATGGAAGATTTATCAGATGGATGTTAAATCTGCATTCCTGAATGGAGTGTTAAAAGAAGAGGTGTATGTTGAACAACCTCTAGGCTATGAATTTGAAGGCCAACAGAATAAAGTATGCAAACTGAAGAAGGCTCTTTATGGGCTGAAGCAAGCTCCAAGAGCATGGTACAACAGAATATATGCTTACCTGATTGAGAATGGGTTTGAGAAATGTGATGGTGAACCCACACTCTGCATAAAGGAGAATGACGATAAGATACTTATTGTTGTTTTATATGTATATGATTTCATTTTTACTGGAAATGATTCTTCTCTCATTGTTGATTTTAAAGCAGTCATGAAAAGAGAATTTGAAATGACTAACTTGGGCTTCTTAAGATATTTTCTTGGAATTGAAGTAGACCAAATTGAAAATGGTGTTTTCATTTCCCAAATTAAATACGTAGAAGCAGTGTTGAAAATACTTAACATGCAGAACAGCAAAGAAGTTGTTACTCCAACCGTAATGGGGTTGAAATTGAGCAAAGAAGATAGCAGCAAATATTTTGATCCAAAGTTGTACAAGAGCATAGTCTGCATCCTCATGTACTTGACTGAAATTAGGCTGGATATAATGTATTCTCTGAGTTTAATCTCCAGATTTATGGAAATACTGAAAGAGACTCATTGGAAGGCAGCCAAGAGGATTCTAAGGTATGTAAATGGAACAAAGGGGTATGGTATTATCTACTCCTCATCTGAAAATTCTGAACGGATTGGTTACACTGATAGTGATTGGGCTGGAAGTGTAGATGACAGGAAGAGCACATCTAGATATATGTTTGATATGGGATCGGGAGCCATCTCATGGGCTTCCAAGAAGCAACCAATTGTGGCTTTGTGAACAACAGAGGTAGAGTATGTGGCAACTACAGCAGCAGCATGTCAAGTAGTTTGGATGAGAAGAATGTTAAGGAGCTTGTGTCATGAACAGGTAAAAGGCACAACAATATATTGTGATAATAGCTCAACAATAGAATTGTCAAATAATTCAGTGTTTCATAAGAGAATGAAACACATTGATGCCAAGTATCACTACATTAGAGAGCTAGTGAGCAATGGTGAAATTGTTTTGCAACATTGCAGAATAGAGGAGAAATTTTCTGACATCTTGACAAAAACATTGGGAAAGAAAAGTTTTGATTATCTTAGAGAATGTCTGGGTATGCAAGATAGTAGTAGTTGTAATTAAGGGGGAGTGTTGGAAATTAATTCCAACTGAAATCTGAAACAGGTGGACAGAAATCCAATTTCTGTGGATATTTCAGAAGGACAGATGCCACAAAGTCATGTGTCATTTTTGCGCTCCACTGTGCATTAATTTTTTTGGGTTAATATCCCTGTAATAGCCGACTTTGTTTTTTCCAAATGGCACCACGTTATCTCCCACCACTTAGTATATTTAAAAGACTGATAAGATCAAAAGATATTTTTATTATTTTAATGTTTTAAGTCAAATATATTTTCAACATATATATGTAATAGATAGCAGTAGTTTTAATGTCAGAGATATAGATAATCAAAGACAAAGGCAGAGAAGAATACAAAGTATTTTGTTTATTCCAGAACTGTAGTTATGATGAAAGTTTCTATTTTGTAATAGTCATTTTTATGGCTAATGAAATAGAGCTTTACTCCATCTCTCTGTCCACATCTCTATCATTTAAATCTTTGTGTTTAGTTGAGGAACTTTGTTTCCTCTCTTTTGTTCGAAATATTCAGAAATTTCCAACATGGTATTGAAGCATGCCATTTATCAATTTTTCAATAGGCTTGTGCCTATGACCTATTGCAGATGGTACCAAAAAAGCCTTCCTTGTATTTCCTTCTCTGCCTTTCTCGATCCCAATTTATTGAGGCACTTGCGTTAATTTCCCAAATGCCACTTGTTCTACCTGTATTGTGGCTTCAATTATTTGTTTTGTGTTTGGTGAGGCAGCCTCCAACATGAATTCCATTTGTCTTGTGCTCCTTTGTCTGACATACTGTCCTTTCTTCACACCAATAACAACATGGACAATCAAAACAATTCCCTATGGTATTACTATACACCCTATGTCCCGCTCCTTTATTCCTTTGTTATCTAGTTATTAATCTTTGTGCCTATGTGGAGTGTCAAAAAATCCAAAACGTAGATTTGTAGCAATATTAGGCACTCTGCAATATTGTATTAATATTCAAATGATAGCTTTCTCTATCGAAAACTCCAGTTGATGTTTGCAATGTGCCCTCTCTTAACTATATGTTTCCCCCTTTCTATCCATTCGGTCTATGCTTAAATTGATGATTTTATTGAAATATCCTTCAAGCCACCCTGCTCTGTTTTACAACTATTTGCAATCTACTTAATTTTATACTACCCTAAAACCATATACCATGATTATTGTTGGGAATATTGGAGGAAAAAATATAACAGAAGAAATGTGTTTCCCCTTAACACAGATAATACAACAAATGAAAAAATTAAATAATCACACACAGGCATCATAATAAAGAGGAGAGGAACAAAATTATGTTTTTATACCATTAAACTCAAAAAAAATGAAATTACGTTAGTTATACAAGAATCGCTGAAGCTTGAAAACCTAATTCTCATCAATGCGACTCATTGTTGAATGAACATTCAACAAATTCTCGTCCTTGGGCTTTCAAAAGAACCATTTCCTCATTAAATAAAAATGCAAGCTGTATTCTAAATTACACAAGAAAACACGTAAAAACATGTTCAAAACATAAAAGGGTGGACTTCAAACTTTATGTATTTCAGCTCTCATTCCACATCACGTCCAATTCCATATCGCATTTCGGTGATATTAAACTTTAACATTGGGGCTATCCATTAAATGTTGTGGGATGCGATGTGCAATAGTGATGTTTCACATATCACATCACATATCAAATAACATATGTTGTAGGTGGTTCTACAGAAAACTTAGAATATTTCGATTGTGATATGCGACAGTGATATTGCATCACAAAACAAATAACATAACTATGAATTGGCGGAAGGGTAAAATGTAATTTACTTATGAAGTGCACACTATGGGTGGCTTTAAAAAGTAAGTGGGAAATCTGGCGAAGTTCAATGAGGTTGTCGGTCCCACCGATATCGCATCGGCGGAGATTTAACATTCGGCGAAGCGTTAAGTGGTAATTACTAAATGTTGTGAAGTGCGGGTTGCGAGCATTTAAACGGGGGGAAGTGCGGTAAGTGAAAAAAAAAAACAAAGGTTTTGCAGAAATACAAAGGGTTGAAAATGTTTTGCAAAGCGGTTGGGGTGTATGGTGTGTTCCGCCAGATATCGCACCAACAAGGATTTAACATTGTGGCGAAAGCATTAAGAAGTATAACATAAAAGTTGTGGGAGGAAAAATGCGGGAAAATGGTAAGTTAAATGCGGTGGTTGAGAAACAATAAATGCAGAGGATGGATCAATACTTGGTTTGTTGTTGGCTGCGTGAAAATGCCTCCAGATCTAGGATCTGTTGCTTATCCTTCTCTGCTGTCAAAAGTTGATGAAGTTGTCATCTACGCCACCATTTATTCATGCCGGTGGTTGGGAGTATAATTCCAACACTCTCCCTTAATCACAACTTCCTCCATCAGTAATTCCCATACATTTTAGGAGATACTCAAAACTCTTCTGTGCTAATGGCTTTGTGAGAATATCAACGAACTGTTTCTCTTTCCTACAATGCTACAAAACAATCTCACCATTGTTAGCCAATTCTCTTATAAAATGATATTTTGCATCTATGTGATTTTTTCTTTAATACGAAATAGAATTTTTGGTAATGCAATCCCTCAGCTATTATCACAATAAATTGTGGTTACCTGTCTTGCTCATGACACAAATCTCTGAGCATCATTGTCATCCAAATAGCTTGACAGGCTGCTGCTATTGCTGCTACATACTTTGCTTCTATTGTTGATAAATAAACTATTGGTTGCTTCTTGGAAGCCCATGAAATGGCTCCCGATCCCAAATGAAACACATACCCAGATATGCTCTTTCTATCGTCTACACTTCCAGCCCAATCACTGTCAGTGTATCTAATCAATTTAAAATTATCATTTTGGGAGTATAGAACACCATACCCCTTTATTCCATTCACATACCTTAAAATCCTCATCGCTACTTACCAATGTGTCTCTTTTGGTGTTTCCATGAATCTGGAAATTAAACTCACAACATACATAATATCAGGCCTAGTTGTAGTCAAATACATGAGGCTGCCAAGTATGCTCTTATACAATGTCAGATCGACAATTTTGTTGAGATATTATTTGCTTAAATTAAACCCCATGACAATTGGAGTTACTTCTGCTTTGTAGTTCTTCATGTTAAACCTCTTTAAAACTTCTTCAACATATTTTTCTTGGGAAATAAAAATTTCCTTTTCATTTTTCTTTACTCACAAGCACATTTGGCCCAATTTTCAAAGGCCAAAATGTCTCTCTTCTGACACATAGGTTTCCCAAGAGCGACACTTTGAGGTGAGGAAAACTATGGTTAGCCATTACATCACAATTCTGACACTTCAAAAAATTGTCGGAAGAGAAATGTTTGCGAAGTGTCAAAAGAGCGACGTCCACAAAGTGTCGGAAGAGCAACGTTTGCAAAGTATCAGAAGAGCGATGTTAGAAAAGTGTCGAAAGAGCGATGTCCGCAAGGTGTCGGAAGAGCGATGTTGGAAAAATGTCAGAAGAGCGACGTTAGCAAAGTGTCAAAACAACGACATCCACAAAGTGTCAGAAGAGCAACGTTTGCAAAGTGTCAGAAGAGTGACGTTTGGCAAGTCTCAGAAGAGCGACATTAAGAAAGTGTCAGAGGAGCGACATCCACAAAGTGTCGGAAGAGAGACATCCACAAAGTGTCAGAATAGTGACGTTTGCAAAGTGTGGGAAGAGTTACGGCAAGTAATTGAAAACAAAAAAAACAAAGTGTCAGAATAGTGACGGAAAAAAATTATTTTTTTAAAAACCTAGCCATTGGAATACCGACGACAACAAAAATATATTTAAAAAAATTATTTCCATAGGTTTAGCTCATCAAGGAGAAGATCTTGTTGTGATAGATATTTTTAAGCATAGATTTATGAAATAACACGTGTTTTTGTCCCCTTCTTTAAGCCAATTAACTTGAGATTTTTGTTTTCATAGAATCTATTCTTGCTTCTATATTTCTTCCAGTTTGGAGAAGAGTTTTGTGTCTTGGATAGCCTATTCTTGGGCAAAAACATTCATAATTAATTCTTGTTGCAATATCTCCAGTTGTGCCTCTAGTTGGATTTTATCCTCAAAGATGTTCTTGAATTGATCTTGGTTCCATTTTCTTTATCTGAGCTTTAAGGCCCTTGAGATTTTGTTGGAAGTTGTAAATGGTTTTTGTAAATGGTTGAAGGGCTTGGAGCTTCAATTTATTGCCATGATTTCTTAGCTTTCTCAACAAAGGAAGGATATATTATCCAAAATATATCAGAGAAAAAACAGAAATCCTTTAGGGCATATTTGAGGTTAAGCTTCAGCAGGATTGACCAGTGATTTGAGCAATCACACAGAAGTATAGATTCCTCCATGATGAGTTCCTTTTCTAACATTATTTCTAAAATTAAAAATATATCTAACCAACACGCGATTTGGTGTTTACCTCCCTAACAATTATTTCATGTGTGGATGCCATTAGTTGTTGATACATCTATGGTGGTCATTTCTTTAATTGTGTCCACGAAAAAGTGTGAATCTCCACCCAACTTTCATATTCCACCTTTTTTCTCATCCATATAATTCAATTAAATAGTTTGACTCCTTGGAGCGTATTGGTTGGAATCTTTTGGAAATATTACTTGGTGCTACAATGTAGTCCAAGAAAAATATTTCCTTGGGGCTACATATTTTTGTTAGCCATAGATCTGTAGGTGTGTTTTTAAAAACAACATCAATAAGAAAATTTCATTTTCTTATGAATAAGGCAACACAGTCTACCTATTCAACTTTTTCTAGTTTGAAATCACAAGAATCTAGCCAGGCAATCTTTGCTATATTTGAGGCTTCTATTTTTCCATAGATATTTTTAATATTAAGATACATAGAAACTTAATAAATTAATGAGAAAAGTACACGTCAAGTAAGTTTGTTTCATCCCTGCAATGATATCGATTTTGGTATTGATTAGCTTAGTAAGAAAATGGATCAAACAGGTGGCAAGTGTAACCATCGATTGGGTCTAGCACAAGCATCGGGAACAAAATCTACTCTTTGTACAATCAGATTTGTGCTAGAACCAACCCTTCCAACTGCCATAAATATGTAATTTGAAAGAAAATCCACAGCCAACATCTGCAGGAAAATAGATTGTGATGTTCAGAAATTTCCAAATGAATCCAGTAATATTTTTTATCACATGTGAGGATAAATAAAATAGATGATTCAACCATAGGATTGATGAAGGAGGATGTGAGAAAGTGAAAACAGGTTGAGTTGGAATACTAGGGCATACTCTATAATATCTCAATATATATCACAAAAAATGGTTGATTACCATATGTAAAAATATTATATACTATATATTCATGACAAATCAAAACACCAATTTAATTGATTTCATCAAACCACTTGTAATATCCCAAAATCGGAACATCTACACTATTGGGAATAATGTGAGTTATTACCAATGTGGAGCTTCATAAAATCATGAGATTTGAAATGTAGAGCAGCTAAATAGATGTAAAATAACATCAAACTTGCATATGAAAGAACCCCAGCAAGATAATGGCCAATATTCTCCTTCCCAGGTAGGGAAATGCAACAATACTGGGCATAAAACTGTTGTCTTCTGAAAATCACGCTATACAAGTGAGGGATGGGAATTGGATCCCTTATAAGACATCATATACAATTTTTATGCAGAATTAGAGGTGAAATAAATAACTCTAGCACATATAAACAGATTTCCCAAATCAATGTAGCTAAAATAAGCCCAAAACCCCATAGTCTAGCTCATGCAGCAACTACTGAAGCAAGAACTATATTATTCTCATGATAGTTTCTAAAGTAAATGAAGAAAGGAGCTTGAAATAAATCTTATATTAAGTAAAAAACATATAAATGGCGGTTTACAAGCTTATACAGTAAAAACAAGACTCCCGGCAAGAGTTCCAGCAAAAATGCATGAATAACAACAACACTGCAAAAATAATGCAGTCACTGCGTCTCTGTATTATACATGGCTGAATATGACATGAAATATTAGAATAATACGAATAAATTTCCCTAGGCCTCTTATTAGAACTCCCAGAGGGAAAAGAGCACCTCCTCCTCAAAGATTTGCACAAAATCAAAGGATGCAACACTGCTGCTACCTCTACACCAAGGACGCAGTTTTCTAAAGGAGAATGCATTATGCCTAAATGGAGATGAATGGCCTCAAGAAAAATATTGAAATTCAGCTCAAATCCTTCTCTCTTGATCCCTTAAGCAAGTTGATCCAAAGAGAGGATGGAATTCCTACACAGGAATCCCTTGCACTAAGCAATGCAGCAACTCCGGCTAAACAGCTGAAGTATGCAATTGGTCTCTAGACCAAGAAATATGAATACATTAATGAATCTCATTTGATGATATTCCCTCATTTTATCTTTGGTGAGCCTCCTCACCCCAGACCCCACACAATGTTGAGGTGACTTCTTCATGAAGCTTCCTCTTTCAAAACTGTGCTACCCTAGCTAGCTTCCCTCCTCTTTGTGACAGCATTGTTGACTTGGTCAACTATAACCAATCCACCTGCAATGCCTTTTTTCACACCAAGGGATCTTCAATTTGGTTCTCATATATGTGTTTAGGCTGATCCTTGTTCACATTGAGCTAGTTTACTTGAGTGTTTTCTTCCTCCTTAAGAGTGCATGTTGACTTAGTCAAACTTGGCTATGTCCTCATCCAATTTGTCCTTGTTCACACTTGGAAGTGTAAAACCAGCTCCTAAGATTATTTCCTTCCTTAATAAGGTGGAATTTATTGATAATTTTATTATTCATGGGCCTCCTTACCCATTTATTCCTCTTCTAAGTGAAAGTAGCAAAATCTAATGTTCCAAATTGCTATGTGCAAATTTGGGAACATTACAGTCCTCCCCTCCCAAATTTTGCTTGTCCCCAAGAAACTGCAAGGATAGGACTGAAGAGAATCCACTTCCCCCCTGTAGCACCCTCATAAGATGAAGTCTCCCAAAGATCAAGGTGTTGCGTCATCAATATATCTCCAAGTTGCTTCTCCCAAGTGTGTAAGCTATTTAAATAGCTGACATTTGTGACACTGAAACATCTATCCAAGCAAAAATGGGCTGTTTGAAGGTCCTATTGAAGCATGAAGGCTGATGTAAATTGGGATTCATCCTCCTCCTTTGATTCTCTCTATCCCCAAGCTATCAACCAAACAGAATGAGTCACCCTCCATTATGGAAAATCATGAAGGATCTCTTCCACCTTGAGCTCCTGCTAAGAAGGTGGGCTGCATAGCTGACTGTGTGGAGTTAAAGTGTGCATCTCTTGTGGCTTCTCTATCCACTTATGATATATATGGGGCTGTTGCTGATATATGGTTGAGATATAACAGTCTTCAAGAGAGACCTAAGCCACCCCATCAAATACAACACCCATGATGTGTCTCCTAAAAAAACTCAAACCTCCCAAATGAGTCCTCTCACTTGGAGGCAAGATGTATAGCATGGAAATCAAGGTCTGCCCACTATTCTTCCTGAAATGTGAAGAATTATCTTTTCATTGGGCCTCCTCACCTCTTGTGCCACTCCTCCAATGGTGCTTCCTACAATCAATGTTTTAGAAGCATAATATGGAAGCATAAACATGTAAAAACAAGGAGGCAGAACATAGTCCCAATCATGGAACCAACGCAGGGCATCTTTTGCCTGCCTCAATACATAGTGCAACAAGTGTGTTTTCAGCCACTTGTTTTTTGCCACATCCAT
The DNA here is from genome assembly GCA_034641835.2 of Pinus albicaulis. Classification (NCBI taxonomy): domain Eukaryota; kingdom Viridiplantae; phylum Streptophyta; class Pinopsida; order Pinales; family Pinaceae; genus Pinus; species Pinus albicaulis. Next base: position 1,246,423,757 of record CM076581.1, on the reverse strand, counting down.
TTTAAAAAATGGAATCATGAAAGTATAATTTGGTGCCAATGATGCACACTGAAAACCATGTGGCATTCCTCCACAATCCACAAATAGAATGGACATCATAAATGCTGCAAGTGGCCTCAACTACATAAAAATATAATATGCAAGAACGAAAGACCCTTCTTGGTATGACATGCTGCTCATATAGATAAGTAAGTGTAAAATACAAAACAAAAATTTACCTCCTTCATCATGTACTTGGGTCATTGAGCTGAAATGGCTCAAGTGAAAATTCTCCCTTGCTACAGGTGAGTAGGGAAGTGGTTGTGCCAACCTTTTCTTCATCTTCCAGGCTGTGCATCTCTCCATATTCTAATATACATTCAATTGAATTACCTCCCAAGTGAACTCCTCCATTGAGGGATGGTATGCATAGAAATGCATGGAAGGAAAGTTCACCAATGTTGCATGTAGATCTTCCTCCTTGGGCTTATGACTCCAAGCCAAGAAGATCAAAACATAGTAAGGGATACTATCATCCATTACTTCCTCATCCTCCTATTCTACATACGTCCATGGTGCATTACTTGTGAATTGGTCTTGGGGACACTTCAGCAAGCAATCCAAGCTCCTAAGTGACAGCGCTGCTAGCCTTTGGAGTAGGGATACTGTCATCTCAAAGCTCAATTATTTGACATAGATTGTGTCGATGACTCTACCCAAAATGATGTTGTACATGTAGATATTCTCCAAAGATGGAGGGGCTTCACTTTGCACTATGCTAGTGCCATTCCTTACTCTTACAGCATTATGCCAAGTGTGAGAGCAATTCTGCCCTTGCTCTCTCTCCATCCTCCGAAGCAAAAAATGACTTTGCTGCCTCACAATACCTCCATCATACATCCTATGTGGTGAAAACATAATGATCAAATAACCATAATGCATCCACACTCCTTGCTTCCCCATGATGAAAGTATCTAGCCAATCTTCCTTCCTCTTCTCACTCCATGGAAAAGGACATGTCATAGGTTGACCAAACTCTCTCAAGAGTAGCCAACGCAGCATTGCCTCTTGCTGCCCGGTGTCATATACTTGCAAGAGGCTTACCAACCTCTTGTCTTCCATCCACATCCACTCAAATTCATGTGGATGCCTCCTATCTTTCTCCATCTTGGCATTCCTCCAATGAGGTCTACCATCCTCCCATATTAGACCTTTCTCCTTGCATTTCATAAGAGGCTGAAATGCAACTCCTTGGAGACCTCCAAGAAAGGCTCTCTCATCAATGATTATCTTGGACCCATAAGGATCCAAAGGGACTAAAATTAAAGTCTCCTTGCTTCTACCTCTTGACAGCACTGTAACCCTCCTCCAGGGTAAAGTTTTTGCCTCATACTCCATCTCAATTTTCATGACTCCCTCCAAAATATCACACTTCAACCTCAAGGGTTGTGTGTAACTCATCAATGATACATGAGGTTGAGGGTTAAAATCTCCCTTCAACCTCTCAAGCTTGCACAACACAGTGTAATCCTGTTGCTCTATCTCAACAATACCATTTGATCCTAGACCATATGCAAACAAATCTCCAATGATGTCCATAAAATTTTCTGAAATGTTAAAACATGGAAACTTATGCATACCTTTGTGAGCCTTTGGGACATATTCTATGGCTGCAAGAGGTCCTCTCTTCAATATGTTGGCTGATCCAACTGCTGGTGTAGAAGGCTTCTCTCTCAAGGCTATGGCAGCATTGGTACTTGCCTCCTCCCATGGTGGTGTGGGTCTTCTCTCCTCTGATATTCTCTCATCAAAGGTTCTGATTAGCTTTTGAGTGAACTTAGAAAAAGAAGTCACCCTTGTGTAGTTTAAGTGACTGCACCACCAAGCATTGTCTTCACCCTCTAGGTGCAGCGCTGCAACTGCAGCTACCTCCCTCTCTTCTACTGGATGATGTATGAAGAATTCCTCAAGCTTTCTTGCCCAAGCTCCTGCTGTAGTTGACCCATAAAATTTAGACAATAGGAATATATTTCCTCTGATATCTCCTTTGCTGCAAGGTATTTTCTCTTCTCTCAGTTGAATAAACTGAGGAAAATCTATGGTCTTTCTGAAAGCCTTAGGTTGGCACTTGTATTCTACCAAATACCCAATAAGGATTTCATGCTCTAAGTGGTCTCCTTGCTCTTCACTTCCTCTATGAGAAGATGAATTGCATGCATCTTATTCTACTTCTTGAAACCTTCTAGAGGTCTCACTGTAGCTCTCTCCTCCTTGAAACCCTCTCGGAGTTTCAATTCATTTCTCTTCTTCTTTCTTCTTGGATCTTAAAATGGATGAGAGTAAGCTCATCCTCTCCATAATTTTTTTCTCCTCATATTTTTATCTTCTAATTGGATCTGAAATCCATAGATTGGTCCAAGATGGAAGTTTTGATACCACTGTACTATCCCAAAATTGGAAGAACTACACTATTGGGAATAATGCGAGTTATTACCAATGTGGAGCTTCAACAAATAATGAGCTTGGAAATGTAGAGAAGATCAATATATTTAAAATAATAGCAAACTAGAAGATGAAAGAACCCCAGCAAGATAATGGCCAATATTCTCCTTCTCTGATAGGAAAATGCAGCAATACTGGGCATAAAACTGTTGTCTTCAGAAAATAACGCTATATAAGTGAGGGATGGGACTTGGATCCCTTATAAGAGATGATATACAACTTTTATGAAAAATTATAGGTGAAATAAATAACTTTAGCACATATAAATAGATCCCCCAAATCAATGTAGCTAAAATAAGCCCAAAACCCCATAGTCTAGCTCATGCAGCAACTACTGAAGAAAGAACTGTGTTATTCGCATGAGGGTGTCTGTATTAAATGAATAAAGGAACCTGATATACATCCTATATTAAGTAAACAATATAAAAATGGAGGTTTACAAGCTTCTACAGTAAAAACAAGACTCCCGGCAAGACTTCTAGCAAAAATGCATGGATAACAATAGCACTGCAAAAATAACCCAGTCACTGCATATATGTATTATAAATGGCTTAATATGACATGAAATATCAAAATAATACAAATAAATGTCCCTAGGCCTCTCATTAGATCTCCCGGAGGGAAAAGAACACCTCCTCCTCAAAGATTTGCACAAAATCAAAGGATGCAACACTGCTGTTGCTGCCTCTGCACCAAGGATGTAGTTTTCTGAAGGAGACTGTGTTTTGCCTAAACAGAGATGAATGCACTCAAGCCAAATATGGAAATTTAGCTCAAATCCTTCTCTCTTGTTCCCTTAAGCAATCTGTTCCAAAGATAGGATGGAATTCCTACACAGGAATCCCTTGCACTAAGCAGTGCAGCAACTCTGGCTAAACAGCTGAAGTATGAAATTGGTCTCTAGACCAAGAAATATGAATACATGAATGAATATCCTTTGATTCTATGCCCTCCTTTTATCTTTGGTAAGCCTCCTCACCTCGGACCCCACACAATGTTGAGGTTACTTCTTCATGAAGCTTCCTCTTTCAAAATTGTGTTGCCCTAGCTAGCTTCCCTCCTCTTTGTGACAGCGTTGTTGGCTTGGTCAACTATAACCAATCCACCTCCAATGCCTCTATTCACACCAAGGGATCTTCAATCCGGTTCTCATATATGTGTTTAGGCTGATCCTTGTTCACATTGAGCTAGTTTGTTTGAGTCTTTTCTTCCTCCTTAAGAATGCATGTTGACTTAGTCAAACTTGGCTATGTCCTCATCCAATTTGTCCTTTTTCACACTTGGAAGTGTAAAACCAGCTCCTAAGATGATTTCCTTCCTTAATAAGGTGGAATTTATTGATAATTTTATTATTCATGGGCCTCCTTGCCCATTTATTCTTCTTCTAAGTGAAAGTAGAAAAATCTAATGTTCCAAATTGCTATGTGTAAATTTGGGAACATTACACCACTAGATAATAATTCTCAACATTACATGTATCTCCTTCGGAAAAGTAGCGCTGAAGAGCATGGTCCTGGACAATTTTATGAATTTGGGGTTCAAAACCCATGTCAATCATGGGATCAGTCTCGTCTAAGGTCAAATATTGTATCATAGATAATGACAGCCTGCCCCTTTCAAGGAGGTCCTAAGTTGATAATGATGTGTGAGTGCCAAGGAAAATCCTAAAGTGAAAAAATAAAATGAAATACAAGTGAAAAATAAAATTCATGGCTAAGAAATTGTAATCCTGGAAGGAGAGAGGCAATACTCAACACTAAAAGTAAAGAATACAAGAGAAATTGAGAGCACAACAAACGATGCTCATAGACCTAGAAAGCTTAATGGTGCAAAGTGCCAACAATAAGATAGTATGCAAGATCTAGAGGTATGAAACAAACTACCAGTCCATCATCTACATATTATAATAAAAGACATGAATATAAGTCATCGTATGCCTTCCATGAATTAAAAAACGTGATAGCCTCCTGCCATTGATGTCAACATTACAGGTTATTCAACCAAAACTAAGCTCCTCGTTTAGAAAGGTAGTTCAGTTTGCACAACTTCTCGAATGATATAAAATTGTTTGATAGATAGTGCATCATTATAGAGGGAGCATCATAAGCTATTATAGATTGTTAATGCATGACTCTTAGCATCAATTAATGTTAATGCATTCCATATATTAATGTATGGATCCATGTCCGTAGAAAAATATGAGCATACATTTATGTTTCTTGTGAAATATATGGACTATATCATAGATGAAAAGTTTAAAGTCAGTCACTTTAAGAGTGGTTTTCATGCAGCTATTATACATTAGCTTTGTGTATTAGTTTGTTAGGGTTCTGAGGCAAGGACCATAGTTTCTTAGTCCATAGCTCTATAGGATTGAAAGAAGGCATGAATGCACGAGGTGGGGGAGTCTTAGATGGATTTTCAAAAACTACTGGTATCTTGACCATGGGCTTATTTTTTATTTTATTTTTTGAAAAAAATTGTCTTTGCTGAAAGTGTTTCCAGCAATCCTTGGTGCGTATAAACACCCTATTTTTCTTCTGCTAGTGGTATGAGAAAATCTCTGCAAAGATAAATGCACAATTATGTTTCCCTGTGCATCAAGTTCCCCAAGATAACCATGCAATATTGGGCTTTCCACAAACATATTTCTGAGCCTCTCACTCACTTTATCTATTACAGGCCTGAGAAAGTTTACAACCCTCGTGCTAGAAAAGCATGTCTAAAGTTTAACTTGTCCAAAGACCTTAAAGAATAAGTTCTAATTGGGGTTGGAAATAAGATGTTTATATGGCTTGTGAGGTGCCTCTCTCCTTAGAGCCTATGGGAGGAAAAATTCCTCCATCAAAATAAAATGTAACAATTTATCAAAGAAGAAGGGAATCTGTAAGACAATGTCTCCATAATATCCTTTTCAATGAAGCACTTCAAGTCAGGGTGGCCACACTCAGTGGTCATCTGAAAGTTTTCAATATTCAAAGTGCCAAAGGGGCACATTTGCAGGGGCAACATCCACTGGTTTAAAATAGGTGATAGGCCTACAAAAGAATTTTTAGGGGCCTTTTCTTCAAAAAAAGGCCTGAAGAGAATCTCCACTATCAAATCAACCAAGAGTAGAATTCCTTAAAAGATGAAATTGAAAAAAAAAATATTTCTCAGTTCTCCCTACAAAATAATTTTCAATTGCAAAGTGAGGAATGCCCATGCAACCTTGTCTTGGAGTCATCTCACATAAAATTTATGAAGAGCAAAGAATACTGTGTGACTAGTCTTTGACTTTGGGTAAGCTAGCTACTACCCTCTCAAACATGATCAATGATGATGGTAATTCCTAGGATTAGACAGAATCCAGCGTGAATTCTATAATTCTACCTCATAATTTTTCAATCCAGACACTTTCAGAGGTTCACAAAGAATCCATCACAGAGTAATCATTGGGAACCAACTTAAACAAAGGTATTATCAAGTTCATACCCAAGACCAATGATTCGAAAGTGAATATGAGTCGAAAGCCTATCACTCCATTGAATGTGTCATGTAATAGCCTAACCAAAGCTCAACACTCATAACCAAGCATATTCTTATGGTTATTATCAAACCTAAGCAGACTTGTTTCATAAAACAGTGATTCATCATCGATGATATTATTGCAGTCCATAAGGGCATGGAACGGCCCAGTCATTATGGCCATAACATCCTATTCATCAAAACCAACTTCAAGAATAACGTACGAGATAGTGGGTTATATCCCTTTATTCTACCTCTTGCATTTGAGCCAATTTATATAAAGGCTATTAAGATATTATTCACCAAGACCTAACCTTGTCTCTCTTAAATTTTAATGGGTGTAAACCAGAGTTAATAAGTTTTTTATCAATTTGCCAAAAAGAGGCCAACTATGTCCAATATCTCATACTGTCAAACAAGGTCTCATTAAAGTGGATTCATCTACACAAATCGTATCGAAATCAACTTCTGAATGGGCTCAAATAAATGTTCTAGAAAAGGAGTCAATTGATGTGCTATGGATTACTTAGGCATTTTTAGAAAGGCCCTAAGCTCAAAACATTCAATGAGAAAACCTATTGCTACAGGTAGAGCTTACAAGACATGCCAGATTGACTTAAAGGTAGAGTTCACAGAACATGCCAGATTGACTTAAAACACAAGGATGGGCTTGGGTCAAGTCATGTCAGATTTTCAAATTCCTAGGCATTCCTTTTTCTTTTCAAGAAACACTTGAGGAAAAATGGGAAATTCTTATCCAAATGTGGAAAAAGAGTTTTGGTGAATGAATTTATAAGCCCAAGACCTTAGCAGCATGATTTCAGATCTACACTAAGTGTTGGCTCCCACCCATGCTACTATTTATTGTAGGTGCCCTTGGTTGCTTCTTTGGGCCAACTTTCATAGATTCAAGAACCTTTAATACACATGGAAGGAAAGGAGTGGCTTCGGTATCCCCAGAACTCACACTCCAACCCATCCCTCTATGTTAAGTCGATTTTTTATTCTCTAGAAAGAGAAGAAGGAGATTGCATTCACACAGTAAAAATTTCTACCGAGGACTAAACCTTCAATCATTTATCAATGACTGTTACCATAGAAAATTTTAAGATTAAATGTACCTTTCTAGTCCATAGTTTATGCAAACCATGGAAGGTTAGAAAGCCAACCTCAATATAATCCACCTTGGCATCCCCCATAACAAATGACTTTTGATAATTAGCCTATATTCTAGTTTTACCAATTCCACAACTCTGCTTCACAATAGGTATTGACCTGTTGTAGTCACTTAATTCACATCCCCATGTCGTAAAAGGAATCCCCTCTTTGGAGATAAATTACCCTAAACTGTGGACTTCCACTCAACTTGGCAGCTTATGGGAACTGAAAACTTTTTATTCATCTAGAAAAATGGGAAAAAATATATTGTTTAGGTCCATTGGTATTAGTAAAATTACTTTTAGTTCTATCACAATCCTGCAAATGCCAAGTATTTTACCTTCTTTGTCCAGTTTTTCATAATGGCATTGAATTGAACAACACAATGTTTCATTACTTTATTATATTGGATTAGAATAAATTTGATCTATTATATTGAAAAATATACTCATGAAATGCAGGGACAAACATTTTTTTCTTCATTACTATTCCTATCTTTACTTTTTCTAGATCAAGATACATATATTGGGTAGGACCCATAAACAAGAAAAATACAAATATAAGCGGATCTTCCCTCATTATTCATTGTATAAATATATGTTTAACCCATATTTAAACATTTTAATACCCATTATGCTATCCTTGTATACCAGAAGTAGAAATGTTTGATGGGATTTTCTAGACAAAGTAAATCCAAGCCTCCATTGCTTCTTGAAGAAGAATTGAAAGTCCTAGATAGAAAACCAAGAGATCTTAAGACATTATCAGACAAGGCTAAATATATCTGAGGTAAAGTCTCAGTCCAAACCTAAAAGGGTTTAAAAGCCTTAGTAAAAACCACATGAGACTTGAAAAAGGAGCTTAATAAAGTGAAAGTCTAAGAGTAATTAAGAGAAAACTGAGAAGCCCAGAAGCCTAGAAAATTAGACCCTAATTTATTCAATATAGTAGTATGACTTGAGGCCTTAACAACCTTGAGCAAAATTTTGAAGTTAGCTTGAGAGAAGTTTGAAGTTGTCTATAATATCAATTTGAATCTGAAGGAGATCATTGAAGTCCCCTGTTGAAACAAAAATGGACATTGGTTACATTTTATGGTTTTGAGATCATTGCTGTTATCACTATGTTATGCCCAGTGGAAATATTTCTAGGATGAAGTGTTTTTGATATGTTATGATTTGGAGATCAAAGAACATAATGCCAAATATTTTGAAGAGGATTTAGGAGCTAGAAATCCCAAATTGTTCTTCTCGTTATTATGCCTCAATCAAGTCTAAGAGGCCTCATAAATTCAAATAGAAATTGCTAATGGCCATTGCAAAAGAAATATTACTTCTCAAGTTAAGACTCACTATTTATTAATAAAATTCTATATTTCCTATCTGAGTAAGTGCCTTTAGAATCTCTAGTCTAAAACTCTGAAAGAAGGATAAAAGCCAATGGTATTTGGTCTTCTATAGTAAGGCTGAAATACCTCATATGAAAGATATAAAGACCAAATAATTTGAGAACATAATCCAAAGTAGTCTGAAATGCATCAATTAGTGACAACGTTAGCAAAGGTATCTTCAGTTTGAAAAGTCTACTGAAGATTGATTACATTAGATTGAAGGCAATATATTTCTTTTCTCATAAATTTTTGTTTGAAGTTTAATTTATTTTAGCAATAATATCGTAGAGTATGTGAGAATCAAACGTACGAATGATTGAAAAAGTATGTATTAAGACTCGTATTAAATTTTCTTTGATGTTGTTAAGTCTGATCTTAGTATGCCTTGATGGAAAAAATTCATTTTTGCAAAAATGTATCATCAAAGGACTATGCCAATGTTCTAGAAATACATGCATAATATGAATTTATGAAGGGTTCCTTAAAGAAAACATTAAGGACATCATTTATAAAGAGTCCCTTCACCTACTTATACACAACAATTTCAATGATGAAATCCTCAAGTGATATATTATCTTCAACAATGCTTGGGTAGTGTTAGATGCATATACTGATTTGAAGCACACAAGCCATATTGGTATTGGAAGAAGAAATGAAATGGATCAAGTTCATTAAATTTACTAAACAATGGGTAACATGTGTAGGACATTTCCTCTGATATGAAATACTGCCCTGAAGTTGCAAAGTTTGTAATGCCATATACCCTATACTGTAGTGATATGTCTTGCATTGCACTGTTGTGAGTATGATTGTATTGAATGAGATATGTTGAAAAATGATTATTTGAAGTCTCTATAATTATGGATAATCCATAGCTAAAGGAAGCATCTCTAAAAATATATCTTTGACAACTGCAAAAGAAGACATTCAAGTATTTCACTAATATAAGGGATGAAATTTTTATACCTGTGCCAAGAATATTTGGTGATATATATTGAATCAAAGTTTTGGGGACCTATGTTTCCCTTGGAAATGTTTCATTGCATTTTAGAATGTAGGATGTTGTCTTGATGCCATGAACCTTGAAGGATTCCATAGAGTATGACCAACTCTTATTCATGAGCTTAATTTCTAGAGTATGACCAACTCTTACTCATTGTACAAACCCAAAAGAATTTATGACTCCCTTTTTCTCCTAAATGAAACCCTCTACACACATGTAATTAAGGCATCTCCATAACCCACACACATATATTGCGATAGCATATAGAAGAGGTTAAATCAACCCACAATAATTCTACAGCCAGCAAGGAAATTTTTCTAGAAACTCATCCTTAAACACAATGTTGCTCTTAGGAGGTACAAACTTTAGAAAATGACAAAAATATCAATCCTATCTTCCAAAAACACGCCCATAAGACAAATAAAAAATTTGAGCTCCCTTGTGACTGGTTATTGTACTTCCTTTGTTACAGAATTCGACCAGCTGAGTGTAAGAGTGACTATGGACCTCTTGAGTGGATAACTCGACCCCTTGGAAAAACTGAACTTGACCCATGGAACAAAGGATTTCAGTCTCTTTCACAATACTAAACTTGTTCTTCCTTTTGAAGAACTTGACCAACAATGAATAAGAATGAACTCAACCCTAAATGCAATGTTCACTTCCTTTCTAAGAATTATTGAGAGGTTGGAGACTTAGAGGTTAATGTTGACAATCCAAGCTACATTGATCCACACTTGATGCTAATGCCCAATGATAGCCTTTCTAGTGACAAGGAAGCTCTTTCTACATAGAATTGTCAAATCATGCACAAATTAGCATATATGGTCATTGATAATGGAAACCAAAATAACCTTCCCTTTCTTCAATTGGAGAAGGAATAAAAATTAGAAACTTAAACTCATCCGAACTCCAATTAGCTTGGATTGGTCCTAAATGCACATTATCTTGTGCTAATCACTTGACAATAGATTAGAATGTTGCTAGAGGATGGCAAGATTTTTCCCAATATCTTATATGTTCTTACAAACAAATATGAGAAGACTTACGAAAATAAGATGATGATAAAAAGTGTAACTAAGTCCGTAAAGCAGGGGCTTCGATGTTAAACCTTAGGCATGTTCCCTCTTTCAATCCTAATATTACTTGGAATTATTTCTATGGTGCATGTCAAATGTTGGGCGATTATGTTGTTGGTATTGTCCTTTATTATAGTTATGATCATTAATTCTAACTCAAGATTAGAAATAGTAGTGGTACTAATATTCGTGCAAGATAAGTAGCCATTTGGGCCCTATTAAAATTTTCTATGGTTAAAGATGTTTAAAATATTTAGGTTTTTGGAGACTCAAAAGTGGTAATTAGAGTTTTAAAGTATATGTGACATTGGATAGTCTGGTTCTCTCTCACTGGTAGCACTAAGTTAAGGAACTCCACGAAGCTTTTCATTCATTTTCTATTTAGCATGTTGATAGAGAATTTAATTCTCAGGAAGATCATCTTTCAAAGGATCCCATTGCAATCAGAAAATGAATTATGCATGGAGAATCAGAGGGAGGGTTTTGGTTTCAACTTTCCCAGAAATATGCATCAGGCTACAGTATGGATATATTGACCTAATGAGACTCTTATTATTGTTGGTGTGAAATAGCTCTTGCGTTTATCTTGGAGCATGTAGAAAGTACTAGGTGGATCTTCTAGAGTTAGAAGTGGGAAACCTTAGTCATCACCCATATGCTAAGTGAAAAAGGCACTACTATACTATATTTATTTCAATATTATTTTCTTAAAAAAATTGAAAACCATTTTGTTGGATTTGTTGTGCATATCAACTTGTATTTCTCATATAAAGAAGGTAATTTTGGTATCTTGGAGGCATTATGCTAGAATTCCTGAACAAAATATGTGAATGGAGACCTTATGGATCTTTGTCAATTCTTTGATTGATAATCTAGAATTTTAATCCCAAACCAAGGAGACACTAACAACTCGTCAGAACATATTTGGTTCAAAGTGTGAACTCTCTCAAGAGTTTTTGAAGAAAGTTGCTAAATGTGGAGTTATTGAGAACATATTATCATGGGTAGACTTCAAACAGAGCAAGGATCTTAATAAAACTAATGGAACCAAGAGAAAAAGGTTAACTGGTATCACCAAGATTGATGATGCAAATAATGAAGGAAGCAAGAATTCTGAGAAATGCACTATGATTTCAGCAGAGGGAGATTCAGCCAAGGCCCTTGTGATGGCAGGGTTGGTTGTTGTTGGTCGAAATCATTATGGTGTGTTTCCTCTCAGAGGTAAGTTGTTGAATGTAAGGGAAGCCATCCATAAACCTATAATGGAAAAAACTGAGATTCAACATATCAAGAAAATCCTTGTTCTACAACATGGAAAGGAATATGACAATGTCAAATATCTGAGGTATGGTCATCTTATGATTATGACAGATCAAGATCATGATTTTTCACACATAAAAGGATTTCTGATCAACTTCATACACTCTTTCTGGCCATCTCTACTCAAGATTCCTTCATTTATTGTTGAATTAATTACTCCTATTTTCAAGGCAACCCATAAAAATGGACAGGTATTGTCTTTCTATACCATGCTTGAGTATGAATCATGGAGAGAATATCTGGGTGGATCAACATCAACATCAATTACTAGGCTTAGACTGATCTATGTAATAGCTTGAATATGGTTAAGATATAGCTTAGAGGGTGTTGAATAGGGAAACATAGACTGCTACAGAGATCAACGTCATATGGTCATGATACAGGTAGAGATCTTTCACTATGGCTTGTGTAATGGTTCACTCAAATCAATGCTAAGCTTAACCAATCATACAAGATTAGCTATTATATAAACATTAGAAATCAAACTGTGTTTCTACTTAAGGTTTATATACACATGTTGGAATAGAGCTAGTAAGGCTATGTACTTATTACTATGATTATGGTCAGTGTTAATAATGTATGAAATGAATAGGGAAACAAAGATCATTATGTCATAACAAGGAGCTTAGCTTGAATATGTTACTCAAATCAATTTGAGTTGTTAAATTTCATAATGTAATTATAATTGATATTTATAATTCTAGTCTTCTGAAACTAATTCTGGAAGCCCTTTTTTTTCTAGATTCATATAGTTTTTCTCAACTATATTACTTCCTGATGGTATTATGATACATACAAGAATTCCTTCAGGTCAGTATAGACGCTTCAATTTTTTCCTTTTTTTAATTCTAGCCTCAGATTTACGTCAATTCTATGCCTCTTCTTGTATTAACATTATTTTTATAAATCCATACATGAATAACTTCAACCTTGAAGTTATTATTATAGGTATGATTAATATTATTATTACCTCTATACTTCCTATATTTTTCATTTTTTTCTTCCTTTGATATATTTTCTTACCTTGATTCATATGCTTGGTTGCAGGTTTGTTTTATTAAATTGACTTTCCGTTACACTTTTATTCCAGGCAACTTTCATAAGATATGATGATTAAATCCACTTATTTTAGGTGGATCAGTATGAAAATGGAAGGGTGCACCCCATTTCTATCCAATTTCATTTTTCGATTTCATATTTTGTAATTCAATATTGTGGGATGACACAAACACTTTGTAATTAACTATTGTTTATATAAAGTGTTCTTATGCTCATCTTCAATAGAATATTATCATAGAAAGGACCGTTACATCCAATTTAATACATTTTATTCATTACAAATTTATAAATCTATTATTGAATCTTACTATTTAAAGAATAGAAGATGTTTTCTCAATGACAACATTCGATACTTCTATTAAATTTAAATTTGGATTGTTTGTTCGTCATTCAGATATGTATTTATATTCCTGATGTGTATCTAAACTATATTATGTTTATAATTTCATGTATTTTTCATAATTTTATACTAGTAATATAGTTG